>KN834771.1:0-89584 GCA_000827265.1 Collybiopsis luxurians FD-317 M1
ACAATATTATTATTAACTTATTGTATATATACTATGCACATATGTATAGGCTTTGTACTACACAAATATACTGTGGTCAAGTATGCTAAGTCAATACAGAGCTTATATTAGTATAATAAACTGTACTTAAAGTATAATAACTGACTAGTAAAACTGAAGTAATAGGTAGCAATAAACCATTACAGCTATATAATAAAATACAATACTACAGTACATTAAAAGCAATATAAGAGTAGGATATATAGAGTAGAGTAAATAGAAGAACAGATGAAAGTATATTTTATTATTTCACATTTATGTATTGAAGCCTCAGGACACCTGAAAGATCCCCAGGGACTCTCAGGCTCCACAGGATTTGGGGGGTGTCCCTTGGCATCCTGGGCAGCCTATGTAGCCCAGGACTCCTGAGAAGCCTTAAACTGCCTGAGGACAACCCATAACAACCCATATGTGCCTGGGCTATAGGGTCTTTTTCCTGATGTGGCATTCAAACCAGTCTGGCTCAATGCAGTTTACCAATTTCAAAATGTTCATCTTTCTGAATGGGTCAATTAGTGCATGCTTTTTATATACCACTTTGGGTATGCCATGCCAACAGGGAGGTGTACCTCTGGTCAGTGTGGATGCCTGAACAGCAGAAGATGCTCAGGCTGCTGCTCTATTCATGGAGAAATGGAATTTGAGGGTCACTGTTAAGAGTACAGGGTAAGAGCACAAAAGTCTGATTCTGAGTACAACTTCTAACCAGAATACAGACATGATTATCTGGGCTGTAGTTCAGGTTGAGGATCATTTCACATAACATGAAGGATATCAACTATGATAGTTCATTCATTCCAGAAGGAGGTCCATCCCATGCAACCTTTAACAGTGAGCTCTCAATTCAGCTGAGCTTTTTGCTCTGAACCTAAATGATCTGCCTCTATCAGCACTCACAGTTGCTGCTGGTGTTCAATGGCACAACCCATACAATGCTGCAGGGGCTAATGAACAAATTATAGTTGGGGGAATTTCTCCTGCAGGCTCTGTGGGCACTGCAGGAGGTTGGGTACAAGGTGGGGGCCATGGAATGTAAGCTTCTCTATACACCACAGTAAATTGCTTTTTTTACAAGTCAAAGTAGATTCTCACCTCAGTTCAGAATTGGTGAGCAACTTGATCTTGATTTGGTTAATCTTTGCATACTCATCCTCTGTGTCCAGGTATGGACAATGCTGTTCAATTCACAATTATCACCTCTTTTGGATTGCACTTGACTGCCAATGCCTATTCATATCTGGATTTCTTCTGGGTGTTTATTGTACATGGGCCGATCTGGAGTGTCAAAGCTCATTCAAGCTTTTCGCTCACAGCCTACATGTAGGTGGTGGATCATATGGAGTTCTCACTTCTGTCACATACAACACTCACCCTGAGGAACCTGTTGTCTTCATTACCATTGAAGCAGCTGCTACACCTGCAACAGCCCAATCAATTGTCTCAGAATTCATAGGCTTTTCCCCCTTGCTACCTGACCTGGACTAGAGAGGGTACACTTAGTTCTCTTCGCAGGAGTTTCTCTTCTATGGCATTGCTCCAAATACAAGTTGGGCAGATGCAAATGTGACTGTTAAGCCATTATTTGACTTTGTAGCAAATGCTACCTCTGGCACTGCAATTGAAGCAACACAGCTATTTCCCTCTTTCTACTCAGTGTTTACAGGTATCTTTGCTGCAAACCCTTCTGAAATGGATTGAGAAGGCTCAAATGCTGAACTGGTTTTGAGACTTCTTCTGAGAGATTTGATTGAACTGATCCAGGGACAGCTGCAGAAATGTTATTGAGCATGAATAACACAGTAATTTATCAGTGAGTGTGGTCTTTCAGGGAACTGTATTGTTCATGATTTTAAATCCATAGCTTGGTAGCTGGAGGAGCAGTGTCCAAGGCCAATCTGGATTCCACTGGTCTTAGTCCTGCCTGGCGGAGGGCTGCAGCTTAGTTAGGCCTGGCCAGAAGGAACAAATGTTAGTGTAGTAGCAGCATCACTACTGCTTTGACATTTCTTAATTCAGACAAACAGACTTTGTTTATAGAATTCATTACTTATTTAGTGTATCTTTTCCCATGCCCTCTCACTATATATAGTTATATACACTCACTTCACCACTCCTCAGACTTACTTTCATGCTACGGACACACTTAGGACATACTGAGACTAATAGAACTTGTTGTATTCAGTGCCCACATGAGACTGTTAGCTCAGTGATAAGCTAACCACTTAAGCTCAAACCACTGAGCCTAAGAAACCACTTGTATAGTGGTTACACTTTTTTGAACATCGAGAACCCACAAGTCCTTGGTGTCAAACTGTGTTGTCCATTAGGAATACCCTCAGACTAGTTCTCATAACTTATTCCAGTTCAAGAACACAGAACTTCTAATTAGAATTTTTTGTAACTCTAATAAGAGCTCCTGCATTCTATAAAAAGACATGCAGGAATGATCACCTGTGCATGAAATGCACAACACATCAGAGTACCATTCAGGAACTTCAATACAAGAACAAGAATCTTAAAAACCAGCTCAATCAATGCAATGAGCACATCAAGGAGCTTTCTGAGAGATTGAAAATGCCTGTCCCCAGTCTGCCAGCAAAGCAATTGAGTTTTGGAAGCATTTCAGGTACCTCTGCAAACCCAAACAACACACCTACTACAAACCCTCAGATGCACAAATAACCGACTGAACCAGGTGAAATATGCAAGAAGGTTTCTCCCATTTTGGGAGAAACAATGTCTGTTGGCCCAGGAACCAACCCAAGTTCTCCACTGCAGGGCAAGTCAGCAAAGAACAAAGGTAAAGAATGTGAAACTGAAGACATTTTGGAATCACAAATTGAGACTGACAAGTCTGGATCTATGTTACTATCCCCATTGCAAGGGGTGAGTGACGAAGTGGATCAAAGGAAGAAAGGGGTTGAACTCCTTGGCTGAGGGACCCTAGAGATAGTGACCCTAGCTTGTCATCCGAACCAAAGAGGATCAGATGACAAGCATTATTCAAAAAAGAAACAATGCAAGTGCAAAGAAAAAAGTTCCAAGTACTCAAGTTTGCCAGGATCTTAGTGAACATGGTTGACAAGTCAGGTCAATCTGAGTGGAATGATAAGATCCACAAGCAGCTCCACAGAGTAATGTGAGAGCACTTAAGTACTGTACTCCCTCCCATAGAAGGGATAAAGTCAGTAAAAATAAACCCTCCTGACACATTCAATGGCACAGCTGACATCGATATATTCAAACAATGGCTTGTTTGAGTACTAAATTGGTTAATTGTAAACCAATTAACAGGTGATGATCTAGGCAGTTACCAGATTATTATCCTAGAGTCAATGCTCTCAGGACACACTAAGACTTGGTACTCTGACCAGGTTTCAGGTCCACACTGCTCAAAAGAGGAGTGGACATTTCCTGAAGTAATCATTGGGTTGTTCCAGCAATTTGTGCAGGACACAGCCTTTGAACAAGCAGAAGGCAAATGGCACACTGTAAGATATAGCACCAAAGAAGGCATAAAGGATTACTACACCAATCTGCACTGTACTGCAGCAAAGTTGATGGTCCCACTACCAACAGTGATCTTCAAAGACTGTATTGTTAGGGGCCTTCTCCTAACTCACACTGCATATTTACAAGACAAGGGAGTCTCCCCTGAAACAGCTAAAGTACTCAACATTGTCAAGTGCATATAGTGCAAGGAGGAGAAAGATGCACTCCAGTGCAATGTAGCTGCATCTAAAAGCAGCTATCCTAGCAATTCCTATACAGGAACTCAGTCTAGCCTATTGAGAACCCGATGGCAGAAGACAAGTAGTGGAGCAACTTAACCCACTACAAGAACAAGTGCCACATATGGAAGCACCCATGTTCACTGCAATGCTGCAATGACCATTCCAACAGAATGTTAGAAGGAGTTTCCTAAAGCACAAGCCAAAGGAAACAAGCCTCAAAGTGCAGCTAAACTTGCAGCTAAGAAACTTTGCTTTGGACATGGAAAGGAAGGCCACTTTGCCTGAGATCCTGTATGCAAATGCTATGGAAAACCAAGCCTATTTGCCATCAGAGACAATGAAGAGCCTGGTAAATTGGACAATGATGCTAGTGGTGGACCAAGCATACTGGATGACAAAGTAGGAACCTCTAATGAGGCAACTACAGTACCTGAAGAGGAAGATCCCTCAGGTACAATTCCCTTCAATGAAGAATCAGAAGGGGAATACAAACTGGAACAGTTCAAGGAGTACATGGGAGGCATGTACTATACAAGCTCTGAAGAATACCTTGGAGCCATGTATAATGCAGATACCTCTGACTTAGAGGAATCCACCACTAGCTCTCATTCCATGAGAACAACATTGGTAACTAGCCCAGAGTTACAAAGTTCATCAGATGAAGAACCACCTGCTCTGCAGGATGTCTCCAAATCTGAAGATGAAAGTGGGTGGCCTATCATTGATGATCAATTGGTTGAGTCTGAGAATGATGGCATTAACCTTCCCAATTGAACAAGTTCCCCTATAAGGGAACAGAGTCAGTATATTGTAACTGACTGGTCATCCTTGAGAGAACTTCCCAACCATTGTTGGGATAAACCTCAAGCTGACAGTACAGAACCCAAATCCATATTCATTCCAGAATGGAATGATATCTGAGCAGACAGCTCTAACAAATTACTGTCAGCAGAAGAATATGCTGATGAGACACTATACCTATCTGCCATTGATGACAGTAAAGGAAAAGGTGTGAGGAAGGTCAGTATCAACCTCCTCAAGTCATCCCAAAAAGTAAAGCACCCTGAACAGGGTCCTCCTGATGAACACCGTCAGATGACATGTCTCCTCAAGAGAGGGGGACACACTGCCCATGTCATGTTTGACTCAGGTAGTTCAATTGATGCTATTAGTCTGCACTTTGCAAATGCATGCAGCATCAAAGTAGTCAAGAACACCTTCAACTCAGTACCATTGGTAGCCGAGCCAAGTTTGAATTTGGAACTTGGTCTCCCATCACAATAGGGGAGATAAATGTCGATATGTGGTGGGACATAGTTAATATTGACAAATACTCAGGGATTATTGGTTCTCACTGGATGCAAAAGAACAAAGTAGTCCTAGACTACATATGTGACCTAATTATTATCAATGGTCACCAAATCCCTGCATTAACTGCAAAAGAAGATGCAGCTCAACTCTCTCACCATATGGCTATGAGATGAGCAGAACAAAACTTGACAGTACAGTGAAAAGATAATGCCAACCCATCAAAATCCACCATCTGACTCTGTGCATTGCGTGAAGCAAATGAAAGAGCAGATAAAGAATGCTTTGTGCCCATGGTGGAAGACATCCTCAATGAAGAGGACATACATACTGAGCTGTGTTGAATAGCCCGGTCACTACCAACTGGAGCACCAGTAGTAGTATGTCAAATATGCCCAGATGAAAGTCTAGACATTCATCCAGACTATCTGCACAACTGCATGGAACTCATACAAGAGTTTTCACACATGTTTAACCCTAAAATGGGAAAAATGTGTGTGGGGGAGGGTATTGAGGTATTAAACTCAATTAGAGCCACCTCCTCCACTAAGTCCTCTGACTCAGAAGACATCCCCTCTGAAGAAGAGGAAATGTCCATTGAAGAATGTAAAATTCTTGAAGAACTTGGAATATTGGAACCAGGTATATACCTAGATCCAACAGTTCAGAACTTCGAATATATTGACTCTGAACATGTCCTTAATCCCAAGGACTGTCTCTGTGTAATACACTCAAACTGGAGATGCAGACAAATACCTACGTCCTTTAATAAAAAGGGATTAGCTTGTAAGAAATGAGCAGGACACACCTCTACTTACAGGAGTAGATTCAGAGTTGAACCTGCTGAACTATTGTTCTTCCCAATCAACAAAGTTGAATTAGAAGAACTGTCTGGAACAGTGAAATACACTGATGCAGACACCTCTCGGCTCTGTGCCAAGTGGATAGAGAAATACAGGGACATATTGTCAGGAGTCCCTGAAACTCTTCCCCCACTGAGGGAAATTAATCACTGAATACCATTAATTAATGAAGTCATAGCAAGAGGTATAATTACTATATGCCTTGTTGCCTAGACAGCTTGAAAGTCCAACTGTCGAAACTTGCCAGTTTTCTTGCTAAAGTTCTTCTTCTTGGTTTCATCTCATCTGTTCGTGGTCTCAATGACACTTCATCCTCACAATGTCATTGCCTCTACCCAGACTCTTCTTGCTGGCCTTCAGATGCAGACTTTGCCTCACTAGCTCCCCAGGTCTCCCGGTCTCTCATTTATCCTGTCTCTCCTGAATCTGCCTGCTATCCTGCATCCAATCCATCTGGGAATTGCACAGAAGTAATTGCAAATGTTTTTGATGGGAACTGGTGCTCAAATCAATCAGGGTCAATGCAGTCCCCTAATTTTGAAATGTTTATCTTGGATAATTCTATTTGGCAACTCTGTTGCCAAGGGTTGCCAGCTTAAAATCACACAGTAACTCCAGATGTCACACCAGAACTACTGCAGGTCACATTGTACTCGAGTTCACACCCAGCATGTTAAAGTACCTTGTGACCTGGTGAATGTCATTGTTTGCAAGATGGCAGATAATGTGAACCAATTTCCATTTTGTGGGAATAGTATGAAGGAGGTAAACAGACCCTAATGGCAACAACAGCACAGAAACTCTATATAGATTATTTTGAATAAATCCATCGTATCAGAATTTATTCGCCTTTCCCCCTCGCTATCAGACCTAGGCTGGGGAGGATACGCCTTCATCTCCCCGCAGTCGTTCCTCTTTGCCGGCCTCGCCCCGAATACAAGCTGGGCAGACGCCAACGCGACCGTCAAGCCGTTTTTCGATTTCGTGGCAAATGCCAACTCTGGCAGTGCGATTCTAGATACATTCCCATTCGACACTTTCTACTCGGTGTACACAAGTCTTCTTTCTACAAACGCCTCTGGAACGGATGGAATAGGCTCGAATAATGAACTCGCTTCGAGGCTTATTCCGAGAGACCTGGTTGAGAAGGACTATGACAGGGTCTCAGAGACGTTGTTGAGTTTGAACAATTCATTGCTTTACCAGTAAGTATAGGAATAGTGCTCGACCTGTTTTTATTCGTGGTTCTGAATCTTTGCAGCTTGGTAGCTGGGGGAGCAGTATCCAAGGTCGATCCAGATCCCACTGGCCTCAATCCTGCCTGGCGGAAGGCTGCTGCTCATGTAGCACTCGGTGTGAGCTGGCCGGAAGGAACAAGTGTTAGCGACATTCGCCTACTCGAAGATATAGCAAAAGGTTACGTTGGGGTTTTGGAAGGACTTGTAGGGCCTGATGGGGGAGCCTACTTTAATGAGGTCCGTCCCGCCTGTTTGAAACTACTAGTTTTGTTGAAACAGTTTCTACTTCAAAGGCTTCACTCTATGAACCCAACTTCCAAGAAACGTTCTTTGGTGATCATTACTCCAAGTTGCAAGCGATCAAAGATCAATATGATCCGGTAGGTCTTTTTGTAGTGGTCGAAGGAGTGGGTTCCGAAAGATGGGATGATGCGCTCGAGTGTTTGAAAGCTTGATCTTTTCGAAGTGATTTCGTTATTCAGCTGCTCACAAGTGTCTTTCGTGTTTTTAACTATCGAATGTATAGTACATTCTCCTTCGTATATACATACTTGTACAAACTGTCGATGACTATTATAACAACAGAAACAGAGTGATCTCGTTTTCAATACGCAACTCGGCTCGTCAACCCATCAAGCTCTCTCTGATAGCATCGGTGCTTGCTGACTTCATAGGCAAAGTTGCTGATGAATCCCTTATCGCCGCCGGAAGCGATATTCAGCACATCTGTCGCAGCACTCTTCAAGGAGTAACTGCCGGCAGTAATCACTCCGTACGAGGTGACGACAGTGTCAGAATCTGACGAGGAGAACGATAACTCAGAAACAAAGTGTGAGAGGGCAAAGGCTATTGTCTTTGAACCTAGGATTGCAAAGTTAGTATTCAGCACACATCCAAGAGATAAGATGCTATTCACCTTCACCGATACCCGCAATCGTCTTGCAATGCCCAAAAGCCTCCGCAATCCAATGAACGACTCGTCCATTACCCCTCAACGTCTTTCCAAACAACTCATTGCCCCTCGGAATATACAGCGCATCGAACATGGTGCTTCTCTGACCTTCAAAGTGGTGATCAGCAAAGAGGTTCTCTCCACCACTAGAGGTAGAAATGTGCCCTCTTCGCGGCGCAATGACGAACGGGACTGCTCCGCCGGCTTTCAAGGCGGCCTTCATCACCATTACACCCGACAGATCGACCCCATCAGCTACGAGGATGGCAATTCTGCGGGATTTGATAGTCGGCTTCGACGGCGCAAAGTCGAGTTGGCTGAGTCCGAATGATTTCTTGCCGTGGTTTTCGCGTGCAGGTTTCTCGGGCATGACTCCGCCAACGTTGGCAGCGACATCTTTGGCAAGGTTGAAGTCGATGTGGTTGAGCACCTTTGTGTAAGTTTCGTACACGACCGGATCATCGCAGTGACTCAATTCGAAAGAGAAGGCAGCGATCAGGTGCGCACGTTCATGCGGCGCGAGCGAGTTGACGAAAAGCTGAGCCTGGTTGAAATGTTCCTGGAACTTGGGAGTTCGGATACGCTGTTTAATTCCTGCGACCTTTTGAGCGAAACTTGGGAAAGGATCAATTAGCCAATACGCGGAAAAGACTTGTGAAACCAACACTTACTCGTGATATCCACCTTTCTCAACAGGGACCGGCGGTCCAGCACTCTTGCGATTTGGCCAGTAATTGACCGGACTCTTGTGGATGCGAGACTGATGCTGACCGTCGCGGTGGTGATTCATGACCGGACATACTGGCCTATTGATGGGTAGCTGCAAGCGCAAATGGATTAGCTGTAGTTGAATCACAATGGGCGCTAAATCAACATACCTGTTCCCAGTTGATACCAAGTCGAGTGATTTGAGTATCGAAATAGGAGAAGTTTCGACCTTGCAAAAGCGGATCGTCACTGAAGCCGATACCAGGAACGACATGACTGGTACAGAAAGCAGCTTGTTCCGTTTCTGGGAAGAACTCGTCGACAGTTTTGTTCAAGACGAGCTCTCCGACTTCCTGCAAGGGAACAAGCTCCGCCGGCCAAACCTTTGTCGCATCGAGAATGTCGAAATCAAAGTTGTGCTCGTCCTTCTCGGCGATCGTCTGGATAGCCAATGTCCATTTTGGTGGGGCACCATTTACGATCGCTTCTTCGAGATCTTTGCGGTGGAAATCGGGGTCCTGGCCGCCGAGCTTAAGAGCTTCATCCCAGACGAGGGAATGTACACCAAGCTCGGGCTGCCAATGAAATTTGACAAAGAAGCGTTCACCGGCGGGGTTGATTAGAGTGTATGTGTTGACTCCGAACCCTTGCATCATCCTGTAGGAACGGGGTATTCCTGATAAATTGAACTAGTTGAAAAGTGAAATCGAGTACATATGATAAAATCTTTACCTCGATCTGACATTGCCCAGCACACCATGTGCGCAGACTCAGGTTGCAGACCGACAAAATCCCAAAAGTTATTGTGCGCGCTCTGACCTTGAGGGACTTCATTGTGAGGCTCAGGTTTCACGGCGTGGATGATATCGGGAAACTTGATGGCGTCTTGAATGAAAAAAACAGGGATGTTATTGCCTACGATATCCCAATTTCCTTCCTACTCAGCATAATCAGAAATATGGGAAAACATCAGGAACCTAAAAGAACTTACTTCGGTATACATTTTCACAGCGAATCCTCGAACATCTCGAACAGTGTCGGCACTTCCGCGCGAACCTTGTACGGTGCTGAATCTCACGAATACAGGTGTCGTTCGCGAAGGGTCGGTTAAAACAGGAGCAAAGGTGTACTTGGAAGCAGGCGAGCCCTCAAAGGCTTTGAAGTAACCATGAGCACCAGTTCCTCGAGCATGGACCACCCTTTCAGGGATTCTCTCGTGGTCAAAACGGTGGATTTTTTCGCGGGCTATTTGATCTTCTAGAAGAGAAGGGCCATGTTTCTGGCCATCAGAGAGGCGTAGCCTACAAAGGAATAAAATGTCAGTTGAGTAGCAGTGATCTCTACGCACTCGATGCTCACCAGTTATCTGTCTCTGGAATATATACACCGTGGTCGGTTGTAAGACCGGTCGAGGGTGTTATTTCGACAGTATCGCGTTTCAAGTCTGAAATTTTGGCGTTGTTTACCATGCTGGTGAAGGCTTGTTTCACAGACTGGCCAACGGTGGACATAAAAAAAAAGTAGCTAAATACGAACCAGAAACATTATATATAGGCCGTGACTGGGATCTCTGAGATCTCTGGACGTTTAAAAATCGTCATTTCCAGGTCATCATAAGCAAAAAATTGAGCGATGGCTCGAATTTTGACTTCATGGGTAACGTCATGAGAGGAAGGAGCAAAAAAGTTTCAAGCGGCGCGCCGCCCACGTGCAAAGGTCAAAGCAAGGTATCGCTGACTCAACGCCATCCTATAGAAAGAAGCCTGTTGGTTCAATAAGAGAAACAATATTACCGCAACCAGGGTTGAGGAGGAAGGAGTATCCACGTTGCACATCCAACTTGAAAGAACCAAACTATGTATGATACAACAAATACAGGAAATACATACACGGTCCAATGTCCGCAGGGCTAATGGTAACTCTTCTCCTTAGCGCCTGAATTTATTCAAAAAGCCTTGATCATCCCGGGTCGCTGTACTTCAGGAAGCTCAGGATCTTCATCTTCGAAACAAATACTAACATTCCCATGTTTTGATTCCACAGCTATCGAATCATCGGCCCTCTTATGATCCCGAGCATTATAATCTCCAACATAGATGTGCTTTGTACCCTGTACGTCGTTAAAGACGGCTGCTTGAGCAGATACAGCATCGGACATCTAAACGCGGCCGTGTTTGGTGGTCCCTGTGATCATACCTCGATATGTATGGGGAATCTTCACAACCACACTTCCGTTCCGAGATTCAGCTTTCAAGTCGAAAGCAGGGAGTGAACGCTCACGGCGCTTTGAAATGGTAAGCCGAGAGAGTACGGACACAGCATTTAACTCACGATACAAGTGGAAACAGCTCCGTGTGTAGAAGATGTATTTATGAGGACTTTTTCTCGGTGGATCCACCCGTCTATTTTGAGTATGGGTTTGTCGAGGAGATACAAGATCGTCGAGACGTTTCCATGGGTTGATAACGCACGGAAATTGCACCGATGCTTTTTACTTTGGCCATCAGGCAAAGGTGCGAGAAACTCGTCGGGAACTTCCAGCGAGGGATCAAGAAGGTAAGTGCCTTGGACGGAACGGTCTTTCGGATCCAATAAAACATAGTTGGATGGTTTGAGATCATCTGGTGAAACGGGTGGGGGCTTAGACGAAGAAGACGCAGGGTCAGATTGGGCATAAGGCGGAGGAGATCTCTGCGGAAGGCACATTTTGTTAAGATATAAGATGGAAAGAGTATAGTTTACCGTACATCTGTCGCAGGTGAGCCGGGCGAGGACTCCTGGGGAGACTTTTGAGTGTCGATCATGGTGAGGGAGCCAGAGACCTCGAACTTAAAATGCAACCTCGATTTAAGCTAGGTTGAACATGACTTGCGCAGTCCATGATAAGCTCAGACGCTCAAGCTGTGGTAAAAGTAGCGGCTAGAATGTTATCCGATCTTATTGTAGTGCTAGACCATGAGACCTCGATCGGAAATCCCCGCGCATCTTCCTTCAAAGACGCTGAGAAACTCTCCGCTCACTCTCCGTAATGCTATAAATATATAACACATAGCATAGGTAGTACAAAACAGCTATAAAATGTATATGCAAACAAATAAGTATGTCCTTTGTCCTCGTTGCTCAAAGTTCCAAGTATAATACCAACTCGTAAACCTCTCACTCTGCTACACCTTCTTCCCATCCTTTCGAGCGCTCAACAGCACGTTGCCACCCTTCCCACTTCTTCTGTCTAACCTTCTCTTCCATACTCGGCTTAAACTCGGTCGTCCCCTTCGTGTTAACCTCCTTCAGTGTCTCGGGATCATTAATATCCCATCCAAACAACTTGATGGCTGCGCCTGCGAGCAGAGCTGAACCGAGAGCCGTAGATCTATAAGCAGCCAGTCTATAAGTACACGAAACCCGAAGGCGACGAAAAAGAAACCCACTCTCGCATCTCGGGCCGCACAACGGTGAAGCCTCCAATATCAGCAAGAATCGTCATGGCCAAATCACCGTTCGTCATGCCTCCGTCCACCTTCAGGTGATGCAGCTCGTTTCCAGAGTCGAGCTTCATACTCTCAATGATGGCCCGAGTTTGGAAAGCGTTGGCTTCGAGGGTCGCGCGAGCGATATGAGACGGGTTGGTGTACTGAGATACTCCTGCGTATAAGAAGTTGGTATTAAGTTTTAGAGCGCCCAAAGTTCATTAACGACTCACCGATGATCAAACCACCAGCACCAGGATCCCAATAAGGCGCCAATAGCCCAGAGAATGCAGTGACAAAGTATACACCTCCCGTATCCGTTTCCTTTGATGCGAGGGTATTCACGGCTGCGGCATCGTCAATGAAATTCATGGTGTCACGTAGCCATTTGATTGCGCTTCCAGCGACGGATACTAGACCAAAGCTCAGTTATCGTAATGAAAACCAAGGAAAACAACGCGTACTACTGCCTTCCAGAGCGTAAACTGGTTTCGCGTTCGGACCTGCTTGGTATGCGATCTTATGTAGCCTATGAGTCTCTTGTTCCACACGCGCATAGCATGGAGCATATCACCCACCGTACTCAAAAGCCCATGTTCACTCTTGACAATTTCGCCTCCGGTACAGAACAGTAAAAATGCACCAGTTCCATACGTACACTTTGCCTGCCCTTGTTTCAAGCACTTGTTTCCGACGAGCGCCGCTTGCTGGTCACCCGCAAGGCCACCTACAGGCACACCAGCGAGGTACCCGCCTGCTACATCAGAAGAGATGTGTCCATAGACTTCTGAAGAGGATACAATCTTGGGTAAAATAGAAGACCGGAAGCCGAAGAAAGATAAGAGACAAGGTTCGAATTGGAGGGTGGTAGTGTTTAGGAGGAGAGTTCGAGATGCATTGGTGACTTCGCAGACGTGGAGATTCGTAGATGCGCCGCCGACAAGATTCTGTATGAACGTCAAAGACGTGAATTGCACCTATTGACCATTCACTTACATATAGAACCCACGACTCCACTGTACCAAATAGTAAGTCGTCTGATTCATGGGCAGCAGAAACATCGGGATAGTTGTCTATCATCCACCGAAGTTTGATGGCAGAGAAATAAGTGGATAAAGGTAGTCCGGTGCTGTGAAACGGTACCAATGTGTGTGAGTTTTTCAATCGCAATACATTAGTGAAGAGAATTCACATTTCTCTCAGCGCTTCTACACCCTCCTTACCCTTTTTCCAGTCCCCTGGCTTCACTTCAATACCAGTCTCTTCCAGCTTCTTCTCAAAGTGTGCAACGACATTCTTTGTACGAGAATCTGTCCAAACGATTGCTTTGCACAAGGGTTTGCCAGTTTTTCGGCTCCAAGCGACAGTCGTTTCGCGTTGGTTAGTTATCCCTGCAAAGAATTGAGCACATGACCAGCAGGGGCGCGTACACGAGCGGCGTACCGATGACTTTGACGCTTTGCTTGGTCCACCCTGCCTTTTCCAGCTCTTTCATAGCATTTTGAATACACGTATCAGCTGTTTGCTGGATCTCTTCGGCGTCATGTTCGTGCCAGCCTGGATTCGGGTAATACTGCGGAAATTCGCGTTGATCCTGAGCTATAATGTTTGCGTGTTTGTCAAATATAATGAAACGGGCAGAGCTACGAGTATATTTGTCAGTACAGCTCGGACGCGAGAAGCTGAAGACACGATACTTACGTGGTTCCGCAATCCAGGGAGCCTACGAATTCGCCTTGCTTTGCATCCGGACTCGACTTTGTGCCATTCTTAGGTTGTTTTGATGATCCAGTCGAAGAGGAGGAGTTAAAAAACCGAGATATCCTCTTGAAGCCCGACATGGTGTTGAAATCTGACAGTTGACCTAGATGGACGGGACAAGTAGGATGGTAACGTCAACACAACAAAGTTAGAATGGGTCCAAGAACGACAGAACGATAGGAGGGACGGGATATAAAGCGAAGATGGAACGGTAAGTCACAGGGCCGCTGCCGCGGTGACCTGCGGTACGGTACATATTCTACACGTGAATGACTTGGGAAAGAGCGCAAAAGAAGCGAGACCGTTCATATTCCAGATGTGGAATAGATTCATTTTCCATCAACTATCTAGACAGTCATTACAAACGGGGGAATATGAAAACGGGTTAGCAGGACGCATGACCAATGCGAGTTTGGAGCTTGGATCCAGTTACACAACAGCCTTCTGGAATTGTCGCAGCCAGAAAACAAGAAATAGCTGGTCATAAGACTGAGCATTCGGTCCGCAGCGTGTGCAGTACCCAGAGTGTACCTAGGTACCAGAAAAATAGGTCGAAAACGTACCTAAGACGAACGGGCGCAGATAGGTTTGAGGGACCTCTGGGCGACCTAAAAAGACTCTAAGTTGTAGCTGTAAGGAGAGAAAAAGGTAGATAGAGAGAATATTTACTTGAGCAGTGGCGTCCCCAGCCTCCTTGAAGCTATTCCCATCCCCAACCACATTCTGGAAAATCCGACCTGTAATGGTTGAGAAGCAAGACAGCCGAGCGAAGCCGTGAAAACGCGATCGCTTGGCATTGATGTCTGCTCAGGTGAATACGGCGTGACTTTTCCACGTTGAGACTTGACTGCCACCCATCTTGTTCTCTACTTCTAAAGGCGTCGCGCAGTGAATCCACCGACGAGTCGCCCCTCGAAAAACGGATCATCTTGGAACCAACTTGCGTCTCGTGTCTCTTGTGTCTCAAGAAAAAGAAATCCTAATTGAATTCAAGTGAAAAAATCGGGTGCTACGTCGTTCGGTCATCATAGTCCCTTCAATTGAATGCTTCTCTCTCAAGATGAATCTGGTGATGGATCAATGTAACGGTGTATAGTGAAGCACCGACGAATTTTAACTCTATCGTGGTGCTTGACAATCGTGCCCAACCCTTGGACGTGCTGCACGCGGTACACAACTCTTACTCGTCTTCGGATGCTTCTCTTCAGGCCACAAGTCAATTTCTGCTAAGGGTTGCTCCATCAGAGAGATTTCCCGTCCTCTGTCAAGCTAGGTTCTCTGTTCTAAGATGATTCAACAAGAAAGGATGATCTGCCGCATCCAAGTGCCTATGCATCTCATTCGATTCTTTTCGTGGCATCTTTTGTACACGTCCTTCAGGCGCGCTGAATACCACTGGTAAAATAATTCCTTAATTTTTCTCGACGACAGACGCGAGAAAAACTTCCTTCTTGAAGGCTTCCTGAGCCTTACCCGTGATGCAGCTAAATGGAACTACAGGAAGCAAAATATCCAGTTATTCTCAGTGTATCAGTCAGCTGCTTCGCCTCCAACCCCCGATATGATGACAACTTGGCAGCCACTTTATACCACGGTATGGTACCCCGAATAGTCAGCCTAAAACAGGTAAGAATCTAGCCAGTCATACAGTAAGCAGAATAGCATCGGACATTACGCAGGTGGCCAAATTTGGATTCACGGATTCTCTCAAGGGGTGGGTCTTTCTTAATTTAAAGCTAGACTTGCTCGGATATGGATACTGTCTCTCTAGGCCTTTCTTTCGAGTCCCGTCTTGCTATCTACCCACTTCGAGATGTCCCCATCTTCAATAGACTCCACAACCTCTTCCCCTGTTAGTCCTACCGTCGACAAAAGGAAGTTTGAGCACCATGAGATGCATGTCTCGGCGCTGACGACTACACCGACTGGACGATTGGTGCGTCCGAATTGGTGGTGGAAATATCGGTAAGACATTTCCCCTAGCAACTTTCGAACTACAGTCTTTCTCACCATCGTTCTATCCATCCTCCTCGCCGCTATTAGGCAAATCATCCGCGAAGTAGCCGCAGAGTTCACCGGGGTGATGATTCTAATCATCTTTGGTACTGGTGTGGTTAACCAGGTTGTCTTGTCGAGCAATCCCGCGATTGCCCCTACTCCAAAGGGTGAATACTTGTCTATCAGTTTTGGATGGGCTGTCGGTGAGGAATCTACTGGCTCACTTGTTCGCACAACGTTACTGATATCATTCTAATTCGTCCCGTAGGTGCCGGTCTCGGAGTTTGGGTTTCCTTAGGTATCTCTGGTGGTCATATTAACCCCGCTGTATGTTCGATTTTCCTCTTTCAGGATCTTCTGTGCTGAGTACATTGTCTATCTTGCTTAGATTACTCTTGCTTTCGCGACCTGGAGGGGATTCCCTTGGAGGAAGGTACCTGGTAAGGGCGTCAAATTTCGATTCTTTCCCTCAGCAAACTGATAACTATGTAGGATACATCTTTGGACAACTGATGGGAGGCCTTGTTGGTGCAGCTCTCGTTTACGCCGATTATTTCCACGCCATCGACATCTACGAAGGGGGAAGAGGCATCAGGACCCTCAAAACTGCCAGCTTATTCTCCACCTACGCCGTGAGTTTCCATTCTAGATCTCGTCCCTGTTGAGTTTGCTAACTGAATACCTCCAGCTTGACTACATGACAAACGTTTCATGCTTCTTCTCAGAGTTTATGCTCACTGCTGTCCTCGTCATCGTCGTATTCGCTGCCATCGACAAACCCAATGCCCCCCCGCCCGGAATGCTTCCTCTGGTCATATTCATAGTGGTATTGGGGCTGGGAGCGTGTTTGGGTATGGAAACAGGTACGTAAAAATCTTTCCGCAATTTTTTGGTAACTGTTGACTGAGGGTTCTGAGCAAAGGTTACGCGGTAAACCCAGCTCGAGATCTCGGACCTCGACTGCTGACAGCCATGGTCGGGTATGGAAAAGCCGTCTTCACGTTTAGAAAGTACGTAGCAATACATTCCTCCCGTCCTACTTTGCAACTCATCCGCATGGTCCATCCGGGCGTTCTTATAGTCAATACTGGTTGTGGTGCCCAGTTCTCGCCCCAATACTTGGCGCCCAAGCTGGAGCCATGTTTTACGATGTTCTCATATTCAATGGGAAGGAAAGTATAGTAAATAAACCGTGAGTATTTCTGCTTCATATACACTGCAGCTCCTCAGCTGATGCATTCATGTGTCCTGGCGTCTGCTCCATTTATCATGGGATTCTAAACTTCTGATCTTTCAACACACTTGCTATCGCAATTTTTGTGTTCCCAGTGATGCGGAAGCTAGAAGAAGAATTGCTGAGGGAGATGAACTACTTGTGTAATCCCCTATCTGTATCTGGATAACATTAACGAATTTTGGAAGCTTTTCGTGTACGATATGATCCGATCTCGTTCTTTCATCAAATTTCATCGGCGGGATACACGGATGTTTGGCTTGGGTTATTCCTGGATATGAGTCTCAACATTTTTGAAGTAATCTCTACGTCTCCCTTCGGCTCAATCGGTTTAATTCCCCAGTGCGTCTAGGCCGTAATCCGAAACACTTTGAGACAATTTCTGCACCAAAGTGAAGGTTGCGGGATATTTTAGATCCCTTATTTGCTACTGATGATTGCGCCGTCACCCGTCTACCCATCTTGCAGCTCTGTATGAAATGATATGGTAAATGCAGCGCTGTCGGAAATAGATCCCAGCAGTGGTCCCTGTATGCTCCGGCAATTGGAATGATTTCTTACCGAGAACGACCTAACACGACCCTTTTTATCACATGCGCTCGAGCGACCTTAATGTCTGAACTGGCGCTCGAGAGAATGCGTTGCTCAGGCTTCGAGTCTCCGCCGTCAACCAGGGTCATTCCCGAACAGAATGAAGAAGTACTGATGCGTCTCTGTAGCTGCTACCGAACACAGTAATGCAGTCAAATTTCTACTAATAATTGTCATAGTCTCGGGTGAGGAGCTAGTCTATTTTCGATACTCAAATCAAAGAAAGTAAGCGGAGGCTCAGGCAAGACGCGAAAAATAAGAATAAAAAATTAGCGCCGGTATAGAAGTCAAAGCTGGCTATCGCGGGTTGAGGTATTTCCACATGAATGGCTTCAGGCGCAATAGTTACTGGTACTAATACTCGTTGAACCGGCTTGGTGCTGGATAATGCAGGAACCAATACCTGACTGGAATAACTTGACCAATTCAAACATGAGCCTCTCCCCACAGGAGGCGCTGAATGTGTTCTCACTGACATGTTCTATAAACAGAACGACCTGCGGCGCGGGCATGCGTGCTTTCGGAAATTCCCGTCACGGTATTCATCACTTTCTTCTGATATCAGCACATCCAAAGTCACAGAGAGAGGTGATTTGATCATCAAGAATTGTGGACGAGTGCAGCCTAGGGCTTCCTTACAAACACTGGTCATCTACATCGACTCGCAGCAAGTTTGAAGCAAACATGACCGAACAAAATCAACAGAGATACTACGCTTCAGAGCACTATTATCTTCCTGCTGATGAAACTGAAGCTGCAAGGTCGGTTCACAATCCTCCCGGGGTGAAAATTTTGGTTAATCACGATTTGAATCAAGGTTGAATTTACAGCACAGCGTCGTTATCGAAGCCTTTGATAATCGACTCTCGTTAGCATCGCTGGAGTTGAAATCTGGTGATCGTGTACTTGAAAGTGCAGCAGGAACAGGTAAGCATGTCCCTCCGCACGACAAAGGTCTGCTGACTCCTTGAGGCAGGCGTCTGGGCACTCGAATTCTTCGAAGAAAACAAGATAAAAGGTATTGTTCTCGACATAGAATGCTTCGACATCTCCGACAAACAGTTTCCCAAAACTCATCCGACCAACATGCACTTCTCCCTTCACTCGGCAACGGACTTGCCAGCAGAGTGGGCTTCGACGTTTGCCTATGTTCACCAGAGGCTTTTGGTGGGAGCGATGAATGACACTCGCTGGCACAAAGTCATTAGTGAACTCCACAGAGTGCTGATTCCTGGGGGATGGGTAGAACTAGTGGAAGTCGATGCAGATGAAGGTCACTACGATGTTGGTCCAGCCTCGACAAAGTTGAAGTTTATCCAGACCAATCTGCATAGGGAGAGAGGAGTCATCAGAAATCCAAATATATACCTTCCTCCCCTCCTGAAGGAAATCGGCTTTGTGGATGTTCAATGTGAGGTCCGACACTCGCCGATAGGAAAATCACCAGAAAGGGGATTTCCTGCTGATAAATGGGCGGAATATTGGAGAGGACTGAAACCAACCATAATTAATGCAGATGGTTATGGCTTTGTCAAATCTGGAGACGAGTACGAGGAACTTGTTAGCGAAGCTGTGATTGAATGGAAGAATTCTGACAAGGCATTCCATGGCTACTGCACAGTTTTGGGGAGAAAGCCTTGATTATTTTAGTGATTGCCTATACATTGTATGCGAAAACCTCGATGAATGATATCAGTAATGTAATCCATGTTTGGTGTTTGGATCTGCTTGCCGCTGCTGGACGATTGAAGAATACACGAACTATTCTCGTAAGGATTATTTGAATTGTTCCGTTGGAATTGACGTGGTAAAATGCCCTGATACTAGTACTAGAAGTATAAAAGTGCTGTGGGAACGGGAGCGAATCCGCAAGGGCTTGCACTTCTCTACCAAAGACAAACTCAAGATTCACATCAGCCATGGCCGAGCAGCATCAGACAAGGTTTTATGCTTCGGAGCAGTACTACCTTCCTGCTGATAAGGCTGAGACCGCAAGGTCTGTTAATAATACTCTGAGTGGAGCATTCGGTTGATGACGATCTTTAAGATTGAATTTGCAACACCCAGTCGTTGTGAAAGCTTTTGAGAACCGACTTTCCCTGGTACCACTAAACTTGAAGTCTGACGATCGTGTACTCGAAAGTGGAGCTGGAACTGGTACGTTATTTGTCTCCGTAGTCGATGGTAAGCTCATAGATCCAGGCATTTGGGCGCTCGAGTTCTTTGAAGAGAACCGAAAGAAGGGGATCATGTTCGACATGGAATGTATCGACATCTCCGATAGACAATTTCCCCAGAATTATCCCTCCAGCATCCATTTCTCCCTTCATTCGGTGACAGGTCTGCCCGCGGAATGGAGCGCAAGATTTGCATATGCCCACCAACGATTTTTAATTGCAGCCATGAACGACACTCTTTGGCGCAAAGCTGTCAGCGAACTTTTCAGAGTACTCGTTCCTGGCGGATGGGTTGAGCTAGTAGAAGCCGACGCGAACGATACTCGAAACGACGTCGGTCCATCTTCATCAAAGTTGCAATCCATCCTGGTCAATATGCATAAGGAAAAGGGAGTCGTTAGGAATCTAGGCACATATCTTCCTTCTCTTTTGGAGCAAGCCGGTTTCGTGGACGTGCAGTGTGAGGTCCGACGTTCGCCAATAGGGCAATCGGAAGATGCGGGACTTCGCGGTGACGTTTGGGCCGAATTCTGGAAAGGGCTGAAACGAGGCGTGGTAAACGCAGGTGGTTACAACATTGTTAAATCTGGGGAGGAGTATGAGGATCTCGTGAATGAAGCTACCATTGAATGGAATACCTCTAACAAGGCATACAATACCTATTGCACGATTTTGGGGAAGAAGCCTTGATCATTTTGGTATTCCTGTACGTGTCTCAATTATTTGTGCCCATCTATCCTTCCAAACTCCGAGATCGATGTGTGTAAACAAGAATTGCTGGGATGTATATTGGAACCTGAAATTTTCAGGCGGCAGTGAAATGACCTCCATTCAAGGATAGACCTGAGATAGTTTGAGTCCATCCTGTGGGACAATACTCTTTACATACCGTCTGGAGGTCCCTCTGAACGCTCTTTCGATGCAATAGGTGTTCAAGATTTAGATCGGGGATACTGATACTGCCACGCGAGACAATGCTCCAGAACATTCTATGATGGGGCCGGAAAGCCGGACGTCTCGGCATTCAGGCTTACTCGATGCTGGTTGCTCAAGGAATCGATTATTGCACAAAATTTGTACCCAGATATTACTATTCAGAGACAAATCGAAACTGCTATGTATATTAGATAGTCCCAAAAGTATCCGGCATAGCAGAACAGTGGTCGGCAATGTTCCATTACTAGAGGCTATGCTGTATGCGGCTGCCGGTTATGCTTCGATGAGTAAAACAGATAAACAGTTACAATTGACTGACTACGCTACATATAGTAACTCAGCTAAGAAAAATTCCCACCTCGTCAGCTCGTCTCGACAGTAGTAAAAAAAAACATAAATGAGATAGAGAAACCGAAGAGCAATTTAACAATCTTTCCAAATTTTCTGGTTTAAGAAATCAAAATGAAAAATGAAACTTTGGAAGGAAGGTGAAACCGGCCCGGTCCTGTTAAGAAGAGCCAAGGCCCACGCTACACATCGCGTCTCATGTGCGCCATGGATATACCACACCGAAGCCAGCAATGGATATCTATTCCGTAGTAAGAGTCTAGTATAAATGGACCTCAGGGACATACAATTCTCTCCCCATGTAGATCGACCGGCGATGTAACATCGCGATTGTGCATAGCAGTAATACGCATAGCAGTAATACTCATTCTACAGTATTACCCTCGACGGTTCTCCGGTGCTCTCGGCAGGTCAGAACTGTTTGCAGTCGTACTGAAGGTATCTTAGTTTCAGCATCACCAGTACATCTGGCTATGTGGCTGAAATAATAGCGTACCTGCTTAGCGCATATCCTCCATATTATTGTGCGCGCTCAGTAGTAGGCGATCAATCTGCCTAGAGCACCGGAAGCTCGGGGCAGTAAGTCCCTCCCGTGTACACTATTGATTATACGGGTAGCTATTAAGTACGAATAGATAGAAACACCCTAAACGGCCCTCACCAAAGAAAAAAACTATCCAGAGTGCCGCAGAGTCGGGACGAGCCATCAAGGATCAAAAATAAAATCAAGTCTTGAAGTGCTTCAGGCTAAACAGATACTCCATCCGCCATACTTATAAATGCCAAACTATCGTTGTAACTTGTCACCAATACTGCCCACTGACCCAGTGAGTCGTACATGGACTTGATTGTACAGTGCAATCAGTATTGATTCTGTTCATTTGCAGTCTAACGCAAGCTTTCGGCAGCTATGGCAGACCATAATCAGCAACGATACCACGCTTCAGAGCAGTATCTCCTCCCCGCTGATGAAGTAGAGACAGAAAGGTCAGTTTACAAACCCTACGAACTGAAACTTTGCTCGCTTACACTTATTAAGGTTGAATTTGCAACATCGCATCATCATCAGAAGTTTCGAGGATCAGCTTTCACTAGCATCGCTACATTTAACATCCGGCAATCGTGTACTTGAAAGCGCAGCAGGGACTGGTAAGCATGTTCCTTGCATACCTCTCCATATGGAAGAGCTACTAATATGCCGAATACAGGCATCTGGGCACTCGAATTTTTTGAAGAACAGAAGAAAACGGGTACCACCCTTGACATGGAATGCATTGACATCTCAGATAAACAGTTTCCCAAGAGTTACCCTCCCAACATCCATTTTTCCCTTCACTCGGTGACGGATCTGCCAGTAGAATGGAGTGGAACATTCTTGTACGCCCACCAAAGGTTATTGGTCGCTGCATTGACCGACCCTCTCTGGCGAAACGCGATCAGCGAGCTCTTCAGAGTACTCGTTCCTGGGGGATGGATCGAGCTAGTCGAGCTCGAAATAAAGGATGCTCACTTTGACGTCGGTCCATCATCGACAAAGCTGCAAGCTGCCTTGGTGAGCTTGATCGAGAAGAAGAATATCATTGGCAATCTGGGTGCATACCTTCCTCACCTTCTGAGGGAAATAGGCTTCGTGGATGTCCAGTGTGAGATACGACACTCGCCGATAGGACAACCAGAAGAGAAGCACTTAGGGTTCACCGGCGATGAATGGGCGGACGCTTGGGGAACATTTAAACAGCGCATAGTGGATCTAGGCTTGATTGAATCTGGAGAAGAGTATGAGCGACTCAGGAGTGAAGGTGCGGTTGAATGGAACACGAGCTCTAACAAGGCATACGTTACCTATTACACAATTTTTGGGAGAAAACCTTGTTCCCTCTAATAGCACGATGAGTATGTAGCGGTTACGAAATGAGAATGATATCTTCGGCTCTCGAGTCCTCTACCTCAATGCAGCTCAATCGTTGACGTTTGCGAACAACCTTAAAAAATTAATGGGGATCGCTAAATGTCCGTGCAAACAGTAATCAAGCGCTGGAAGTACACAGGTTCTTGGTCGCTTAAACACATACTAATAGACTTGCGGCGCTAGAAGAATTCCACGTATCAGTTCTTGGTCCCAAGGCTCAAGCCGGTAATAAATCTTACCTTACCTTATCACGTACTTTGGATATCTTGCAAACCTGCAATACATAATACTCCATTCATTTACGTTGTACTTCAGCAAGAAATCTCCCTGAGTTCCCTCGCATTCCGATGTTGCTGACCTTCCGTATCTTCCTTCCACGGTTTGCTTTGTGAATGCATATCGGATATACCGTCATGAACCTAAGGGAGAAAGTGGTCCGTACGTCTCGTGCATCGTAATGGCCATTAAAGGCGGATTTGTGATTATTCGAAATTGGCGAGAGTAAGAGCACAGAAGATGTACGTACGATGCTTCTAGATCGGAGAGGTTTGCTGGAGACGCACTTGTGAAACTAAATTAAGGGCTTCGATGCATTGAGACCCACCGAAAACGACACAAATATTTGATATTCATGAACGTTCCATAGGGATCTAAATTGTATGTAGGATCACCGCCTAGAGACAGGAAATTTAGAAAGAATTCTGAGGAGTTTGGGTGGCTATTCGGGGTCAGGGCGGGACACTACAGAGATAGACCAAACTTAGAGAGAGTAGTTTTGGTTTTGAGCTACAAGAAAGCCAACGCCGACCGCGTCCACGTCGGTTTGACTGATACAGTTGAAATACGCAATCTCAAATTCGTCTGACAGAAGACAAAGATTAGTGATAAGCGTAGAGTTAAGATTTTCAAGAACAACTCACCACACGCGTGCCCTCAGGACTACAAAAAGTATTGTTCTGAAGCACTGGCTGAATTGATCGGGCCATTTAATCGCAAGTTCAATAACAAGGGAAATAAAGAGTGTTGGTCTACGTTGTAATGTACGGTGAAGAATTCCAAGATACCGTCGCTGGGCGCTTCAGTCATCGGCGAAACGCGACGTGAAAATAAGTAACGTGACTTTTCCACGCTTCGAAACGTAATCCTTGCGATTTTTAAACTCTTCATTGCCGCAGATAAGTAACTTAAGTCTAGGTACTAAGGAGCGGGGAGCCGCAACAATAGTTAGTTGTGCTCCGTTCGCTTGGGTGTTTTCTTTCTGTGGGTGTCTATGGGGGATGTTATAGCTACAGATAATGTCTGATGTATGTATGTAGGGAAATGTATAGTGATATAGTGATGTGCTCGGTCAGGGGACCTGAATGGAAAATAAATATGGGAGGAGGGTGCGGCAGCCTGACACTTCTCCCTCTGTGGGGGGAAGACACTAGGGAAAAACCAAGCCTCCTTCGCCGGCATATCCGCTCTGTGGCTTGGGCTCTTGCGGGGCTTGGGCAACGGGTCCGGTGCTCCTCCACACCAGACGAGTCAAGACCCACGCTACCGACGGCGAAGCCGACGCACCAGTGTCTGTTTGAGGGAGTTGTGTGCAGGTGGGGTGGTATGTGGGAGAGACAAGCAGCCTGTGGTAGTGGTTCTTATGTATTATGTAGTTTCATCTAAAGGTTCTGGGTTGTCAACGATTTCATCCCGCCAATCCACCTCCGGGGGGCATTTGGGTCTAGGTGTAAGTTGCGGTATTCATCTAGGTCTCTGTCGCGGCTGCGGAGTTCAGGCTCATTCAATGTTTTCCGAGGGGTGCCATTGCGCGCGAATGCTCCGGACTTTTCTAGGAAGGATGTGAGGGCACCTATGCCCTCTACCGACCCATGGATTTCAACTAAATTTACCTCTTGTGACACTTTCCGAAGGATGTGTCTGTGGTGTAAATCCTTGTGGTTTCTACAAAACTAAAGAGGGGAATTCAAACTTTCTAAATTCTATTGCTATTCTACCTCATCTTATCCGTTCTCAAAGGCGTCGTACAAGATATACAACGACCGGTCATTCCTCAGAGAACGGATCAGTATGATACTAATCTATGTCTCGGGTCTCTGTATCGTGCTACTTGACAAATTTTGGGACAGGCCGAACGCGGTCCAGAACAACATGCTAATGCCAGCGGATGCTTCTTTTCATGCCATCGATCACTATCTGTTACGGATAGCTCCATTCTTCCCGTATTTATAACTAATGTGTCCTGGAATGGATCAACAAGTTACAAGAGAGGTAAATGGGGCTAAACCCGAGTCACAGTTCCAAACTCTCGTAGTGGACGTATTGCTCTGACTCGATACCTTTCGTAGCATCTTTTGCGCAAACCGTTTGAGGAGAGAGAGAAAAATGTTTTCTCTTTCTTCTCTCTTTCGACGACGTATGCGAGAAACCTTCTTTTGTGAGTACTCTATTCATCGACTCCGCGATGCAACCAACTGGACTAGGGGTAAATCGTTCAGTCATTCTCAGTTCGTCACACAATTTGTTCTCCAACCCCGATATCGTGGAAATTTGGCCGCGTCCTCATACCGCGGTATGGTCGGCCAGCCTAAAGCAGGAAAGACTTCAGCCAGTTAGACAGGAAGCAGAATAGCATCAGACACTACGCAGGTGGTCAAATTAGATTCTCGGATTCTCTCGAGATGAAGGACTTTCTTAGTTTAAAGCTAGACTTGTTTTACATACATGAAGCGGAATAGCAGCAGACACTACGCATGTGGTCAAATGTGGATTCACGGATTTTCTTAAGGAAAGAACTTTTTCGATTTAAAGCTCGAATTGTTCGAATATGGATGCTCTATCTCTCTCGAGTTCTGTTTTCCTACCTTTCCACTTCGAAATGGCTACATCTTCGCTTGAAACCGCTCCCTCTCTACCTGTAAGTCCGCCTGTCGACAAAGGGAAGTTTAGGCACGATGAAGTGCATGTATCGCAGCTAACAACCACCCCTACTGGACGGTTGGTGCGTCCGAACTGGTGGTGGAACTATCGGTAAGGAACTTTTCTTCAACGACTTTTCAGTCTTGTCTCACTATCTCCTTGGCGCTATTAGGCAAATCATTCGCGAGATAGCCGCTGAGTTCGCCGGGGTGATGATCCTGGTCATCTTTGGCACAGGTGCGATTAGCCAGGTAGTGTTGTCGAGCGATACTTCCGTTGTATCTACTCCAAAGGGCGACTACCTGTCTATCAGTTTTGGATTTGCTGTCGGTGAGGATTCTGACTCGGGCACTCTTTACACAACGTTACTGATACCGATTTCATTCTTGTGCATTCCCTAGGTGCCGGTCTGGGAGTCTGGGTTTCCGGAGGTATCTCTGGTGGTCATATTAACCCTGCTGTATGCTCGGTATCTTAATTCCAAGGTTCAGCATTTTGACCTCGCTGTCTGCCTGGCATAGGTTACTCTTGCGTTTGCGACCTGGAGGGGATTCCCTTGGAAGAAAGTTCCAGGTAAGCACGCAATCTTTTAGTCGTCTTAATCCCTTTTCTCAAACATGACGATGCATAGGATACATCTTTGGACAGCTTATGGGAGGCATTGTTGGTGCAGCCATTGTCTATGCCAATTACTTCCACGCCATCGACATATTCGAAGGGGGAAGAGGTATCAGGACCCTCAAGACTGCCGGCATATTCGGCACTTACGCTGTACGTCGTCGCTCTGGGTCCCAACCCCGTCGACCTTATTGGCTGACTACTGCCAGCTTGATTACATGACGAACGTTTCATGCTTCTTCTCAGAATTCTTAGGCACCGCTATCCTCGTCCTCGTCCTGTTCGCTGCCCTTGACAAACCCAATGCTCCACCCCCCGGAATGCTCCCTTTGGTGATATTCATAGTATTCTTGGGCATTGCAGCTTGCTTGGGAATGGAAACAGGTACGTCAAGAATCCTTGTGTATTTTGGGTAGCCGTTGACCGAGAGTGCCGAGCAAAGGTTTTGCGGTTAATCCCGCTCGAGATCTCGGACCTCGAATGCTGACAGCCATGGTGGGGTACGGCAAGGAAGTATTTACGTTTAGAAAGTACGATATATTTCTCCTGTTCCGACTTTTCGCAACTTACCTGCATGGTGCATTCTTAACAGTCAATATTGGTTGTGGTGTCCAGTTATTGCTACAATACTTGGCGCTCAAGCTGGAGCCATGTTTTACGACGTGCTCTTATTCAACGGGAAGGAAAGTATAGTGAATAAACCGTGAGTGCTTTTTTTTGTCTTCATCATTTGCTGCAACTTCTGGGCTGATTCTGCATTTCTCTGCCCTTCTGTCTGTCTCATTGATTATCGGGGTCTCTAGTGATGCTGAGGCTAGAAGAAGAGTTGCCGACGGAGATGAACCACTTGTGTGACCTCCTAGCTGTATTTGTTATCATTAACGAAATTTGGAATGCCTTTCATGTCCTAGTTCATTTCCTTCAATAGTACGAAGTCTTCGACGAATAATGAATTTTTACTTTGGGTTATTTGTCCATGTGAGTTTCGATCTCCTTGTCGCAGACTCTTCTGGCTCGATTCCCGAGTCTAGTCGATTTGAGGGTGTAGTCGGCACGATATTTCCTTTGGGTTATTTCTGATTCTGAGTAAGGATAGAAATGGCCATTTAATCTGAAAGTTGCAAAAGCCGACGCAGAGCGAGGAATTGACGAAGGACCAGAAGTTCGTTTCGAATGATTATGGCCCACGCGCAAAACGCGTCTGAGGCGTGGGAATTCTCCGGCCCATTTCCAACTCCATCACCTTTAGTGCAACGTTCACCCCATAGGCTAAGTATTAGTTGCGGAGTAGTGGCTCATAGGAGTTTTCCATCACCCTTCGTTGATTCACCATCATCAAAGCGGCCAGCTATCCGCTTCGAGTGCTCTGGACTGCTGGCGCTTAAATTGCCGGAACTGCTAGCCCGAGCGGCTATAACCGCTCTAACATCACACCGCTACGACCATATCATTATGGCCTCTACTACGCAGACTCTGACGCAGACTGATACCATTCCAACCTCGATATTACAAGGTCTAAAAAGCGACGATCCTGACACGAGAACTCAATCTGCTGTTGAACTGCGGTGTTATGTATGTCCGTTTGTCTTCAATGCCTACCTTCCTTTCATCCTCATTCATTCACTTAAAAGGTTGCCTCGACTATGGCACAAGCGTCTCAGGTTGATTCCAAAGGAGGTGAAAACGCTGCAACGCTCGGCCACTTCTGGGATGCCATTAACAGACAAATATTCGACTTGATCCATAGTCGGGATATAACAGAGAATTTCGGTGGGCTGTTGGCTATTGGTAAGTTCCGACGAACTCTCCGTTGCGATTCCCTTGAATGATATTGGTATAGACCAGCTTCTACTCCTCGATCAATACCCTGAACTTTCACGAGGCACGCCAACCCTTATTCAAGTCCCCGACAATGACTCCGAGTCAAACTGTAGTGAAACCAATGAGAAGAGCAATACCCATCTCGGACTCCAGTCGAAACAAAACTTATCCAGGTTTTACAACTACGTCCTACATATCCTTCCCAAAGCCTATACCACTCAACCCGATTCTGATCCCAACCTCACATTACAACTATCCGCCTCCCACACCCTGGGTCGGATTCTCCACATCCTCAGTTCGGACTCTAGTACCAGGAATTCTGAGTGGAATCCTGAACCGGCCGTTAAATGGTCCAGAATCGTCAATTTCCAAATCGCATCAGCGATCCAACTCTTGCATCCCTCAAACACTCGATACGCAGGGGTCTTGATTCTCCAAGAATTTGCTAGACATTATCCTGCGTATTTTCGGTATGATTTGGAAATGTCCGCGTCTGGTACTAGTCCTAGTATTAACGTCAGTAATGTCAGCAGTGCAAGGGTAATCGGAAGCATTCTTATTTCTCTCCAGGAACACCGTCCTCTTGTGTGTGAAGCCATAGAGGAGTTTTTGGTTTGCTTGGCTTCTTGGCACCTATAGACTTACATTTTCATGTACTTACTGCATGTTGTTGTCCAATGTCGTAGCTCTTACAGCATGTCTTGGTAGCGCTGTCAGTTTCCGATATTTCCTGTGCAGTTGCTTTTCTTGTGCATCGATTTAAGTATGCTACATACTACGTGATGTTGGAAGAAACAACAGACCACATTTACCTGAATAATGCAATGTGGGATGTAGAATGAACTCAATATTCGCTTCAGGATTTTTGAATAGTAATGAGAAAAGCAAGTTTGAACTTCTAAAGCCAAATTACAATGACGATCTTTAACTTTATCATTCAATGCATAAAAAAAATGAGTGAAAGGGAAAATTACATGATTGGATGGTAATTTCAGTTTCATTTTGAGAATTATTCCTGGGCTCCACAAGTCTTTAAATACTGTATAATACTGTACTTGTGATTAGCAACTGCAGCTTTGAGTGCTGATCCATATTTCCCTCCTGGTATGCTGACATCTGCACCAGCTGCTATCAGGAAGTTTACAATATTCAAGCTCATTGTAGCGGATGCTTGCAACGCTGTTCCATATTCTCCTCCTTGTAGATTAACATCAGCACCATTTGATACCAGGAATTTGACAATGACCATATCCCAGTGTTTACACTGTGCTGCTGCTTGCAATGCTGTTCCATATTTCCCTCCTTGTACATTGACATCTGCCCCATTTGATACCAAGAATTCCACAATGTCTAGATGTCCATGACATGCTGCTGCTTGCAGTGCTGTTTGATATTCTCCTCCCTGTACATTGACATTGGCACCATTTGATACCAGGATTTTGCCAATATCCAAATGTCCATGACATGCTGCTGCTTGCAATGCTGTTCCATATTCCCCTCCTTGTACATTGACATCAGCCCCATTGGATACCAGGGATTTCACAATGTCCAGATGTCCATGATATGCTGCTGCTTGCAGTGCTGTTCCATACAATTGTCCTCCTTGTGAATTGACATCTGCCCCATTTGATACCAGGAATTCCACAATGTCCAAATGTCCATGACATGCTGCTGCTTGCAGTGCTGTTCTATATTCTCCTCCCTGTACATTGACATTGGCACCATTTGATACCAGGAATTCAACAATATCCAAATGTTTGTGACATGCTGCTGCTTGCAGTGCTGTTTCATACTGTCCTCCTTGTACATTGATATCTGCTCCATTTGATATCAGGAATGTCACAATATCCAAATGTCCATGACATGCTGCTGCTTGCAGTGCTATTCCATATTCTCCTCCCTGTACATTCACACTGGCACCATTTGATACCAGGAATTTGACAATATCCAATTGTTCATGACATGCTGCTGCTTGCAGTGCTGTTTCATATTGTCCTCCTTGTACATTGACATCTGCTCCATTTGATACCAGGAATTTCACAATGTCCAGATGTTCATGACATGCTGCTGCTTGCAGCGCTGTTCCATATTCTCCTCCTTGTCCATTTACATTGGCACCATTTAGTACCAGGAATTTGACCATATCCAAGTGTTTGTACTTTGCTGCTGCTTGCAATGCTGTTCCATATTTCCCTCCTTGAACATTGACATCTGCCTCACTTGATACCAGGAATTTGACAATATCCAAATGTCCATGACATGCTGCTGCTTGCAGTGCTGTTCCATATTCACCTCCCTGTAAATTCACATTAGCACCATTTGATACCAGGAATTTGATGATATCCCAGTGTCTATATTGTGCTGCTGCTTGCAATACTGTTCCACATTGTCCTCCTTGTACATTGACATCTGCTCCATTTGATACCAGGAATTTCACAATGTCCAGATGTCCATGACATGCTGCTGCTTGCAGTGCTGTTCCATACTGTCCTCCTTGTACATTCACATTTGCACCATTTGATACCAGGAATTTCACAATATCCCAGTGTCTATACTGTGCTGCTGTGTGCAAGGCTGTTCCATATTTTCCTCCATGTACATTGACATCTGTTCCACCTGATACCAGGAATTTCACAATGTTCAAATGTCCATGATATGCTGCTGCTTGCAGTGCTGTTCCATATTCTCCCCCTTGTACATTGACAACTGCCCCATTTGATACCAGGAATTTGACAACATCTAGATATTCTCGCCACTGGCATGCTGCTGCTTGCAGTGTTGTTTCATATTTCCCTCCTTGAACATTGACATCAGCCCCATTTGATACCAGGAATTTGGCAATGTCCAAATGTCCATGACATGCTGCTGCTTGCAGTGCTGTTCCATATTCTCCCCCTTGTACATTCACATTGGCCCCATTAGATACCAGGAATTTGACAATATCCAGGTGTTCATAGTGTGCAGCTGCTTGCAATGCTGTTCCATACTGTCCTCCTTGTACATTGACATCAGCACCATTTGACACCAGGAGTTCCACAATGTCCAGATGTTCATGACATACAGCTGCTTGCAGTGCTGTTTCATATTCTCCTCCCTGTAGATTCACATTGGCACCATTTGATACTAGGAATTTGACAATATCCAAGTGTTTGTACTGTGCTGCTGCTTGCAATGCTGTTCCATATCGTCCTCCTTGAACATTGACATCTGCCCCTTTCAATACCAGGAATTTCACAATGTCCAGATGTTCTTGCCACTGGCATGCTGCTGCTTGCAGTGCTGTTCCATATTTTTCTCCTAGTACATTGACATCTGCCCCATTTGACACCAGGAGCTCCACAATGTCCAGACGTCCATGACATACTGCTGCTTGCAGTGCTGTTTCATATTCTCCTCCCTGTAGATTCACATTGGCACCATTTGATATTAGGAATTTGACAATATCCAAGTGTTTGTACTGTACTGCTGCTTGCAATGCTGTTCCATATCGTCCTCCTTGAACATTGACATCTGCCCCCTTCAATACCAGGAATTTCACAATGTCCAGATGTTCTTTCCACTGGCATGCTGCTGCTTGCAGTGCTGTTCCATATTTTTTTCCTAGTACATTGACATCTGCCCCATTCAATACCAAGAATTGCACAATGTTCATGTGTCCACAACTTGCTGCTCCTTGCAGTGCTGTCCCCCTTCCTTCTCCCAGTACTAGATTAATATCTGCACCATTTACTACTAGAAACTGAACAGCTTTAAGGTCTCCCTTTTCAGATGCTTTTTCATAAAGTACTTTGGCACATTCCTCCCTCCAGTCAATTGCAGAGTTCACTGCAATGCTACTTAGGAACTGAAACAATTCTGAATTACCAGTCCTTGCTACATTCAACAATGCTTGCTGAAAATTCTTCACTTTTGCTCCAAAGTTTACCAGAATCCTACAAATATCTATATGGCCTGATCGGAAAGTTTTGAGCAAAGTTTCTGAATACCAATCAATTGTGGGAAACTGTCCTCTGAAGTCTCCTTCCAGCATCTCAATGAGCTTGTTCAATCCTATCACATTACCTCTTATTGCTGCTTGGGCTAGAGAGTTTTGAATCATCTGTGGATTGATTTTGGGCCAAACATCTCCATTTGCTACTTGGACCCACTTTGAAATAACTGCAGGCCAAATAGTAGCACTCTGGCCATTAGGGTCATCAATCTGGGCTAGAGCATTGCATACAGTTTGGAATAGTAAGTCTAAACTTTGGGATTGAAGTTTGGATTTATAGAACTTAAGTGCCCTTTTCATTGAAGTCTCTGCCCCTGCTGTAGACCTTGACACAGTCCGCTGGATGAAGCCACTGTGAAATGCAGAAGTTATGAAAGACTGCTGTGAAAGTAATCCATAGAGAGCCTGAGCAACCATTTCCTGAATGGAGGCATTGGACCGCAAACTACAAAGCCAGGCCAGGATATCTGCAGAAGTACCATCCAGTAATTTGATTTCAGCTTCAAGTTCAGAGCTATCAAATTTAAACAAAATATAGGATTCAAGCCAGTTTAACTCTGCTTCTTTCAGAGAAGTCATGATAGTTTGAGATTCAGCAAACAACAGCTTTCTTACTGCCCTTATTGGATGCATTAAATAATTTGCTGATTTGAATAGCAGTGGTATCCTATAAGGGCAATCTATCCAAATTGGTGTCAAAAAAATGCTGCCCAGGTACATACTAAATGCAAGAACAGTGATTGTAATCACAATCCAGCTCAAGGCATGGTGAAGCTCTGAAACATACAAAGAGAAGCCCACAAAGAAAATTGCCAGAGAGGCATGAAGAATAAGTGGCAAGGTTCCAATAATCTCTGGAACTTTCCATTTCTCAAGCCCTGAAAATCTGAACTGCCTAATGACAGCTCTCTCTTTGGCATTTCCAGATGATATTGAACTGTAAGCCTGAAGCCACTGCTTTACCAGCACTGATAAAAGGGCAGTAGCAAGTGAGAGAGATAGGCTTGCAAAGAAGAGACCATTAATCCACAGGTCATTTATACCTGGCAATGCACTGTCTAGATTGACAGGAGAAGATGGAACAGCATTAATTGCTGTCAGGTTCCCTGCTGCTCTAAGCAGTTTGACCTGTTCTGCAAGTAATGTGGCAGTGATTGAGGAGTAATCTGGCTGGAGTGAATCAACAGTTGCAATAATAAAAGTGGTCACCACTCCAGAAAAAAGTGCAGCCTACCAATTAAAAGAATCAGCAAAGGAGCAAATTTTAGAGATTTTCCAATTCATCACTCACAAAAATAAGAAGAGAATCAATGGTGTCTTTGAATCCTTTCAACATCTCATCATCATAGTTTTCAGCTTCATCTAAATACACCTTCCAAACTCGAGCATTTTCCTTTAATTCCTCTCCCAAAGGGTCTGGGGGATATTTTTCAGCATAGTTGTAAGATCGGGCTTCTGTTTTTATTTGGTTGGTGATTTATACAGGTAATACCATAGAACAAACACCTACCACTATATGAGGGTCGATGGGGAGGAGTTCCAAAGAAACGAGATTCCTCATTATCCCTCTTCTGTTTGCTTGGGGACTCGGGCACCGTGTTTGGAATACTGGAAGCATTGGCAGCTTCTTCGCCCTTTCCAGGGTCCAGATGTTCAGCTTTTTGACGCGCTAGGTGATCCATGTCCACAGCAATGTGTTCCTCGCGTTGTGGCTCACTTGTACTGGCAATAGTCATCAGTGTGGGCGGAAGTTGGCCTTGGTCAGACATGATGGAAAAGATAAACGAGTCAACAGCCTCGCGGAGTCCTCGTGACTGGTCATGAAACGTTGTAATTTTGTGTGCCTTGTTTGTCATGAAAGCTTTCGCCATTAGCGCCCTCCTTATGTCTTTTTCCTCTTCTCCTCTTCCCTTCGCATCCCCTTCTTCCTACTAGTGTTATTTTGCTACATGATGTCCTATCACACAACTAACTGTCTTCACTTCCATTGTTTATCTTCCACTGCAAATGAGGCTCAAAGGCTCACGAGCCACATATGCTGTACTTAAAGCCAATTACGAAGATGAAGATACAAATAAGACTTGGAAATTGACATCATTGTGTGGATGTAGCTACTTGCCTCTGAAGCTCAAATGAATTTGAATTTATTCTCCGGGCACATGCAAATTGGTATATGCACTTTGTACTGCTTGAGGATGAGCTTTGCGGCATCATCCAACTGTTCCGGATTCATATTTGCCGCGCGATTCATCGCGGCGGTCCACACTCGCAAGTGTGAATGTGGATGTGGTGAAAGTGTCAGTTGCCTTGCGTTCACAAGTAAATAATCCCAATGACTGTAAGATGTTATCAAGCTAAGTGCCTTCCCCATCAGTGGAGGCTAGTAATTGGCCACATCGCATATCATGCTAAGGGCGCGCCTCTTTCAGCTGCAGCTACGGCTCACTGTTTCCTTAGTCTCAGCGCATCCTCAGGAGGGATCCATGTCGAAATCGCTCTCACGATTCAACTCTCATCCAGGGGTATCAATTCTCATAGCATTCGCTAAACATAATTCTGCGTATTCAAGTCTAGGTAATGATTCCGAATTGCATGCGTCGGGTACTAGGTAGCAGAAGTAACTTCAGCAATAGCAGTGGAAAGCGCATCGAGGACGCACTCGTTCCTACACCTAGACGACAATCAGGTCACGGTCCTATTATGCGTGAAGCTATATCGGAGTCGTCGGCTTGCCTGCCTCCTCCGAGTCCGAACCGGCAGACGGCGGAGATCCTTATATACTTGTATGCTGAATCAACTGAATATTAGCATTGGTCGAATGGTAGCATGGCTCGCCCCAAAGCGCGCCGGTCCACCAAAAAATACCTGACCATGACTCTAAAGATTACGAAACAAAGGTATCACTAGAGGAAAAGAAGCTACACAAAAGGATAAAGATAGTTAAACAAACGAGAACCAGAAAACACAATATCAATGCCGAGAGGAAGAGAAGTACTTATACGTCAAGGCATCCCGGAAAAAAGATAACAAGTAGCACCAAGAATAACAGACGGCGGCATCGACGAACCAGAAATGAAAAAATAAAAAATAAAAAATCAAGGTCCAAGAATCACAGTAACAAAAAGCAAAGAGGTAACGATAAGGAGAGGACGCCAAGAAATGGCAGGGATACAGTCCGTAGAGGTACTGCACCGCTTGAAACGACTGTCGTGCTCGAAGGCAATGCTGCACTGGTTTTGCTCGCTGTCGACGAGGCAGACGCGGAGGAGGCGGAGGAAGAGGATGTCGAAGTCGACGAGGAGGTAGGCGTGGTAGCTGAGAGTGTACTAAGGGATGTTAACGAGGTATCGACTGTCCCGACCGTGACGGTGGAGAGTGAGCTTGTTGCTTCGGACGCAGTAGCGCTCGTAAGCGAAGAAGGAACAGATATAGATGACGTGGCGGATGCGAGAGGAGTGGAGAAGGAGCCGGACATATTGTCCAAACTAAGACGGAAAAAATGAGCGGGTGTAAGGCGATGTCCCAAAAAAAACAACCTACTTGAAGTTAGGCGAGAACCCAATATAATTCGTGCCATTTACTTCTAAATTTGTCGATGTAAAAGCGAGGTAACTGAAAATTTAAAAAAGTAAGTTGGCTGCTGCTTGAGGAATATAATTCGAGGACAGTCAAGCTCACTATGTGTTCGAATTAGGTCCGGCGCCTGGGATAGGCTAACGACAGAGATGAGAACGAGAAAGCGCGTTAAAAGGCGTCCTCCTCCTTACCGTAAAAGTCAACGACTGACTAGTGGATACATCGACTGCGGGGATCGATTGCACTAATTGCTGTGAGTGAAAGCGCATGGTTAGAGCGTGTTCGACTGGCAGGACTGGAAACTCACCATGACTCCCGTGTAAAGCCCAACAGTTGTGACGCCAATTTCCGAATTCAAAGGACTTGTACCATCGTCCAGCCATTGTACAGTACAAGGGCTACCTCCACTGCAGGTAGAGCCCGATGAAGGCTGTATAATCTGCACAAAAAAAAGTCAGTCAGAAAAGTTCTAGGGATAATCTACGAATATAGCGCACAAATAACGAAGCTTGGACCGCAGTCAAAGCTCCCAGAGCTATAATCGCCAAAGCTAGAGCCTTGAATGAAAACATTCACCGAGTTGTTCGTGAAACGAGTGACAAAATTGAAATGAGTGGGCTGGTTGATTTTTTTGGATATTTCTTGAGATTTTCGAGGTCAGCACTATGTGAGCGTCGGCATACGCAAAGCTCTGTTGAGAATATGAGAGAGATTGGAGCAAAGCGGGAAATCGTCAAGGTCGTTGTGATGGTCGTGAACCAATTTATGTACAATCAATGACGTTACAACGACTTCAACACCAAACTTCCGTATTTGGCAGGTTAGTAACAGGGGCTTCCGCCCACCGGGCTAAATTGCTCAGAGCCCGGACGACATCGGTGAGCACCAATTCGACTCTCAAGCTCTCGGGCTTGACTGGCCTCTTTAGCTCTGAGTCGAACGCGGTGCATTAATAGATAGACTTGTGATTCCCCGTCGAGCTCTGTTCTCGGTTCCTGGATCGATTGGACCTACTGTATATAGTTACTAACGCATTTTCGTTGAAACACGGAGGAAACCGAATTGAGACAGTAAAAGAGAATTCAGCCTCATCGAGAACAGATTCAAAGCTACTGCACACGTGAGCCGATCTCAAACAGTGATACACTTACAAGCCTTGGCTAGCACGCAAACGGTCAAAACAAAGATAATCGATGGAAAGAGAGAAATGCCAAGTTTGACCAGTTACTGTACGATTTGGGATTAATACTGCGAAGGACGCGGTGTAAACGATCCGTCTCTATCCCAGAAGAACTCCAAACGGGAATGGCGTTGAGAGGCATGACTGAATAGCGATTTAATCTTTTCATTTCGAACGTTTTCACCGTCAGATTTGAGAATTTGAATCATATCGTTGTTGATACAAAGGGAATGTATGCGAGAAACGACTATGGCGATTCCAAGTCCTGTCAGGCGTTGCGCATGGAATCTGATTGCTCATGGCCTTAAAACCCGGCCTATGAAGCGTACACGTTTAGCGGCAGCTTCGATTGCCATCAAGTCCGAGGTCCCCTGCAGGTATAATCACTTTGGTAACCAATATTCCCTTTACCAGAAACGTACTATGCGCAATGGATGCTCGTGTAAGGCTGTAACTCTGTGACGCATTTCTGCCGCAAGGTTGTCCGCTGGTATCGAGGGAGCAATAGACGTTGCCGCAGCCGATGTCTCTCCGAACCTATTGGCTTGAACAATGTGAAGCGTTGTGGTTTCAAGATTAATCAGTGTTTAATCTCGGTTCGTACGTACCAGACAGCAAGTCGACGAATGTCATATAGATAGATATTACGCAGCGTGGTCCCCATAATACTGAGCAGGCTCCTGGTTTGATACAAGGTGGAGTCGTGTTTCAGCGATAATGATATTTGAGCCGAATAACAGGGGCTTTGCGGCAGTTTCTCGCTTTGTTACTTGACTCAGAGCCTTCGCAGGAAGGCCAACCCTTGTCTAAATCAGGATCTGAGCTCGATTGCGCATTCTGCCTGATCTAGAAATAATGCTTGATTCGGGAAGGGAAAGAGGAGAGGGAAGGTTAAAGTGTCTGTAAGCTGAACATTTTGAGCAGAAACGGCGAGAATGTGGGAGGAATTTTCCTGTCCATACCAAGCCCCCTTTCGCACCACTTTTTAGTATTACAGCTCAACTGTCACTGGAACTGCATCATCGCTTCAGTTAAATCATTCATAAGTTGCTGTCAAGAGCATTGTCTATTCACATCATTTGTAGGGTCTGCACATTTGAACCAATATGATTCATGTTAAAGCATAGAATAATGAACTAAAAATAGCAGTCATGGGTAAAAATGATGACAGATACATAACCCAGTGTATCCATGGTCAGACTCAATGATCAGGGCAATGGCAGTCATGCTAAGGGTGTCGTCGACACAGAATAGTGATCTGATGTAAGCCTGGGCTTACCACAAGCAAAAGGGATTTGCATATATCATGACTGGTGCCTGCTCAAGTAATGTGAACAGTCATGTCCCTTTTGTAATGTATGGTCAGGCCCGATAGCCTGCTTACATCTGATAGTTTTGAACCTTTCCCCCCATTGAGCTCAGTGTGATTTGCAATCATGATCATCTTTGGGGTTGAGATGACACCCCCAAATACCGAATTAGGATATATAGGCACCAGCAATTACTAATATATGCAATATATAAAGAGCATACTCTTGAGCCAGGCATGGATTTTGGTTACATCCAAACTTTCGAGATGACATCGATCGACCAAGAACTATTGTCCGCCTATGGTGAAAATGTTTCCTTTTTGGTATGGCAAATCATCATATTTGCAACAGGATACGGTGAGACCCAGAAAATAAGCTCCCAAGAATGCTCTAAATGATCATAATTTAGGAATTTTTCTAGGAATGCTTGCACTTCTTTACTTTGCTTTGTAAGTGTAAAGTAGTGAAGCCACAAGCTTGACCTAATGCTTCACTCAATACTCAACCTTAAAGGAGGAGTTCTGGAAGGAAACTAAACAAAATAATGATTTCATGTTTGATCGGGATTTTCATTAGTTTCACTTGGACAAACTTTTGCAACAGTGGTAGTCTTTTAGACCCCCTGAATTATGCTGAGGGTGTTTTCATCCAAAATACCAGTAAGAATCTTGGCATACTAGAGAATATGGTGGAGAACAAGGGCTTGTTTTGGTATGACATGTCGATCTGGTCCGAAACAATAAATGTGGGTGCTGTGTTGAAAGTCATGAAGAATGTTCCCTCATTTCAGACTTTCAACAAATGCCTGTCAGATTATCCTCAGTGATTTCATAGTAGTCTGGAGGGCATGGGTATTGTTCCCGGACAAGGTAGTATTGAAGGCAGTTTTTATTGTTTTGATGGGTACAGATACGGGTATGCAGTTTTTATCCAGTTCTTCATCATGGTCTGAAATTTCCTCTTTCCTGAAAATTCAGTCGTCTACATAGCTGACTGCATATACAATAATGTCCTCAAAATTCATCAAGTCAACTCCATCAACTCCAATCTTCTGGATGCAATGTCGGTTGGGGTATCTTTGGCAATTAATATTTTTGCGACACTAATGATTATGTTCAAAGCTCTGTTAGTACATTTGCTCATTCAGAATGAATAATATAGAGCTGACAACTGTGCAAAGAGCCTACTCTCATCTCCTCCGGCAAACTTCAAGTGTTTCATGGCAAAGAAGCCGGCCTTTGCAGCTATTGCTGCTTTTAATTGAATGCGGAGCAGTGTTTTGTGCATTCCAACTCCTCAGTGTTATCACTTTTGGATTGAACATATTTCCTGAAACTTTTGGATCAGGAAGCATCGGATCTGTTACATTTTTTAATGTTGCAGAAAATCTCTTTTATCTGGTCTCAGTGTGTAACTTTTCATACCCATCACATTTTAACTTGACTTCTGATTTCTATTCAATGAACTGTGGTACCCTTTGACAGGCAATATACCCTGTTGCAGTGTTCATCTTGATACATACCAATAACTCACCTGTGGACCAAACCTTCTATTCCACTCATTCCAGAGACTATGCAAACCCAATGAACAGTCATGCCATAGCTGTTGAAGTATGAGCCGATGCCGGTTGTTTCGGTCTCGGCGCCTCATTTACTATACCCCGCGCTACATCTTTAAAGTACTGCCCAAATGTTCTTCCTATCTATTTGATATCTGTCTCTATATATACATGGTACATAGAGCTGAAAAAAGAACAGTTTTGACACCCCCGAAATTCACTCAGTACGAAATCACTTACCTATCAACCTTCATTTCGACAATAGCATCCACCAATTGCATTACTGCGGCTCAAAATGATAAATAGTAATGGTCTTGGGCTATACTTACTTATATTGTAGAAATGTGGGGCAATGGTTTGATAAGAGTGGTGAGACTTGAATGTGGGATAAACTGATTGTCCTGTAATATGTACTGGTCTTGACATAGACCTTATATACTACACAACCCAGTATCTAGAAAGCTCTATGTACTTCAACTACCTGTCGAGGTATACGCTGTTCTATACTCCTAACGAACGTTCCACTTACCATATTTAGTACTTACTTAATATGTTTCCGATCTTTAGTTACCGTTCAGTACTCAATCTGTTTCCCTCCTTTATTATCTTTTTACCCTCTTCTCTACTCTACGAGTACGTTACATGGCTACCACCTTCGTTGTAAGTTCATCCTTACCTATAGCATATACCAGGCATCTAACTAACATACCTAGTATATATTCATTTGTCTATTCTAGGTACCTACTCACATTCTTTACTGCCACACCTTCGTTTATATATTCATTTGTCTATTCTAGCTTCGTCCCCATGTTGCCATTAAGTCCTACCATAATCCTGCACTCAACACTACCAATATCTGAGTAACACTGTTCATATAATCCAACTTGGAACTACATGTGCTGATTGTATTACTAGTGTCAATCCAAGAAATACAACAACTTAGTCTATGGGGTTGGAAGGTTTCCAGTGAGAGACAATTGTTCTTGCTACTTCTCATTAGGTAATAGTCAGCGAAAAATTATCTGCCGTCCATGGAAGAGTAGAGACCGGCTATGGCCCCGGCAAAAAATGAGCTCCAGGCAGTTACAACTCTCGGTTAAGGGGTTTGTAAAGAGCAGAGAGCAAGGAGACCTAAATTCACTCTCTTTGGTTTTCTCTCATCTAACATCAAAATCAACACTGACCGGGAAAGGCTCGCAGACTTGATAAAGACTCAAGATCAGCGGTAGAGGTCCGGATCAACTGCAATGTAGTAGAAAAACATATTACCGAAACCTTTTTGGTTAATCGATGGCATCAGTACGGAGGAGGGAACAGGGGAAAGAGCGGAAAGGGCAACAATCATGCCCAGGTTGAAGAGGGAGATGGCGAGTAACTTTTCAAAATGCATCTTGTCAAAACTGAAAAATTTGCAGAGGTTCGTAACAATGGCCATGGTCAAGGCAATAACGGCCACGGACAAGGTAAGTATGGCCACGGTCAGGAAAATAACGGCCACGGTCAAGGGAATAACACCCATGGTTTGTCTTGATACTTTTCTTCAATTACAAATCGAGATGGCTCACTCTAATGCCTCAGGAAATGGTCATGGTCAGGGAAACAATGGCCATGATGAGTATCCTGCTATTCAAATTTCATACAAGAAAAGTGATTGACTCACGCGACATAGGCAGACAGCCATGGTAACGGAAACAGTAAGTCCTTTTTTGCGGTATTTCTGCACTCGAAGAGGACATTGACCGGCGTGTCGCTTCTAGGCAAGGGTCAAGGTGGAAGAGGAGGCCACAACTAGTTTGAGGTGATTCTGCATCGAGAGCAGCGATACCTACCTTTTATTCCTCTTTCAGAACCAAGTCTGTTTGTCTGAATGACATGTGTAATAACCGAATATGTACGGTAACTGCGAAACAATATGTTTCCGATTCTCGCGATCCCTCATCCGGGCTGTCATGGTCAACACTCAGACCTTGGATGAGGGAATACTTACGAGTGGGTTTGATTGAATGGACCCAATGACTTTCGACCTGTGTGGTGAGTACCTCTGGAATAAAGAAAGGGGAATTATTGTGATCATCATCGGCCCTCGTCGTCGGACTTTTCAGCGGCAAATGCTAGTGACGATGTGGTGAGTTAGCCCGAGAAGTATCAAAGGCAAGAAAATAAGAAACTACTTTCACAGAATCACGTACTATCTCCGCCCTAGCTCGGATTAAGCTTTAGAGCCCGATGCAACGTATACATAAATAGATAGACTTGTGATTTTCTGTCGAGCTCTACTTGCCCTCGGTCCCTGGATCGATTGGGCCCTGAGCCCGTAGATACTGATCCTAGATTTCTCCGACGCGCTTACCACGAAACACTGCAATGTGAATGTTACCGAATCAAGACACGTAAAGAGCCAACTCTGCCCCATCGAGAGGAGCAGATTCAGTGTTGCTACCGATCTAAATCGTAGGTGAGAATTTGTACAGAGAAATGCGCAGGTGAACCGCCCATCCTCTTACATTTTTTGACAGAGAAAAGATTTTTGCAGGAGGGCCCAATCTTTGAGCAAGGATATCGAGAGCAACCTCTAATGGTATCTAAGCGCCCAAAGATAAGATAACAAGCGTTCAGCTTCAACAACGAATTCGATTTCGGACTCAACGTCTGCGAATCATTCAAAGTTCTGTCTGGATCATCTCTCATCACTGTTTCTGCGACGTCGAAGTACCTGGCCGGTACGCCACATCTTTACCCCGTCCAATTCCAATGCAACCCGATTCATTGGGGTGAGACTTGTTGGGGCATGTTCTCATGATCCACAGCTATATTCAGTAAGGGTAATGCAGATCGAGCTTTACTTAGGTTCTACCCCCACTAACTCCGGTTCCAATGGCTACTCTGGTCGTCCGCGTTCCGCAGAAGACAAAGTGAACCCGTATAACAAGGTTCGAGGGTTCAAGGAAACCGCGCGCAAGTTTCTCCCACAGACAGAAAAATATAAGTTTTATTACCTTAGCTCGAAGGAAGGTTCAAGGGATGTCATTGAAGCTTGGAACTCGTTCGCTTTCTCCGGCTTTCACAAAATCATCCAGCACAAGACCTACATCATTTCCACATATTAACCAGCATCACCGAAATCGTGTTCATAATCCAAACTTCTTCCTTCGAATTGGTAGCACTCGAAGCCATTTTATTGCCATCATGCCCAGTCCTATACCCGCGTCCCAGAGCTCAAGTCTCAGTCACTCCAATGCAGCCACGGAACGAGTCGCAGGAACGTCTAGTTCCTCGACGAGTCCGAATTACTCTACTACTACGGCAGCTAGTGGAGGTGTAGGGGGCGCAGCAGGCACGGCGAACGTCATTGGATCTGGGGATGGGAACGGGTCAGAGTCTCGTGTGACTTCATCTCAGACGAGAAGTAGCAGGAGTGGAGATGGCATGAAGAGGTTCCAGCTTTCGCCTGTTCCAACGAAGAATCCTTTGGGAGAGGAAGGACGCTGTATACGGACCGCCGCTGCTCTCGTTATTGGGTATGTGTCTCGGTTGTATTTTTCGGTTCGATGATGACTTATCATTCGTGAATTGCAGAGATGAAATCCTGAACGGCAAAACGATGGACAAGAATTCCAACTACTTTGCGAAATTCTGCTTTGAGCGGGGTATAGATCTGTGAGTTGCAAACCGATTCCAGGAGGGGAGAGTGACGCCATTGCTGACATTTTTTCTCGGTATTTAGGAAACGAATCGAAGTCATACCAGACGACGAAGCTGAAATGTAAGTTGTACCCCGTTTCTTTCTGCTTTGAATTTTCGCGAGGCTATTGCTCACGTTCTTAGAACTTGTTCGCCATAATAAAATCTCCTCCATCACATACAGAATAGAAGCTAGTAGACGTATGGTTGACAAGTATGACTTTGTGATTACGACTGGTGGGATTGGGCCCACTCACGATGGTATGTACACTGAGCTTGAGCTGGTTGCAATATCTCATTCGTGCACTGAATACAGATATCACCTACGCATCCCTCGCGCGGGCCTTCAACCAATCTCTCATACACGACTCCGAAACCCTCCGTAGACTCGACGAGATGAACCGACATCGCGCTTGGGTATCGACGCAGACACCTCAGCAGCGCGAGGCGACGAAGAGGATGGCGCTGTTTCCGGATAAGGCTGAGGTGCTTTTCGTTTGTGGAGATATCTGGGTGGTGGGTGTTGACCTTTCCGTTTCGCTGTCTTTTGACAAAACATTCCGACGATTCCGCTACTCGTAATAGCCCGTCGTTCGACTGGAAGGGAAACTATGTATATTTCCCGGTATACCAATGCTCTTCACCAAGATGTTGGACGGCTTGTCGCAGTACCTCCCGCTTCCACCGGCGAGTGAGAGACCCCTGAGGGTGCAGATTTTTACCGAGTGCGTAGTAACCGAACCTGGGTCCACCTCAATATTAACCCTATCTGTTCAGACGCCCAGAATCAATGATTGCACCGTACCTGACATCCCTCCATGCCCGTCTAAAGAAGCAAAAAGCGGATATCCAGGTGGGATCGTATCCTGTTCTGGGAAAAGGGGTGTTTGTCAGTCTCATTGGACGGGATCGACATGTTGATGTGGCAGCGCCTGCTGGTACGAACCACAACGCCTCGTCGTCGGATTCAAATTCTGGAGGTGCTGGTGACCCGGGACGGATATGGCTCGCGCAGATTGCGTCGGAGGTGGAGAAGGAGATTGGGGGGAGGATTGTAAGTGACGAGGAAGTGAAGATGTTGAAGGAGGGTGCGGTGGGGGAGGTTAGGAGGAGGATGGAGGAGGGGGATAAGGCCGCCGAGGCAGCGGCGGCGATGGTGAGAGAGAGGGAGAGGGAAGGTGTAAAGGGACAGGTGGACGATGGGACGTCTTCGGCGTCCTTTGCTTCCTCTCGAGCCTCATCTCTTGGATCCGCGCCTGCGTCTGTGTCTGCGAGCGATTCTGCTTCGGTACTAGTGGAGGAGGTTGGTGTGCAGGTTGATAAGGCGAGGAAACCGAAATTGGGAGAGGCGGGGTGGAGTTGAGGGTATTCTTGGTCGATTGGGTTGCTCTATTAGATCCCCTTTAGTCTTTGCTCGTTCTCTTTTCCATTCTGTTGTACAAATATTTATCGTCTATCGTTTTTGTAAATCTGTACATACGGCGCTGATGGTACTCTGATGGTTTTTGTTTCTTGTAGATCTTGAAGATACAGGCATGTACATGTAAAGCTTTTCCCCTTTACATTTGACAGCTTTCGGAGGCTTTCCTTATCTGCATGGATTCTATCAGATTTCAATTCGGGGCTAGTCTTTTCAAGTGTCTGAGGTGACTGTCACCGAGCTTGACCGAAGGCGAGAAAGTTGAAAAAAGGATTCGGAGCAAACTCGGAAATTGAGAGTACATATACGTAGGTCAAATTCAGGATCATCCGTCCTTCTCATTTTCCAGGGGCCAGATTTTCATTTTGTTGGCCTCTTCGTTTACATAGTTCAAGGTAGATATGTTAGGCTTTTTTCTTTGGCAAATCTCGGAGGCTTTTTCTTTATGAATTTCGAACCTGAAGGGTAATTGACAACTGTGTAAGTTTTCGACCACTCAATCTGACGTTAATTGTGCCACACCATCGCTTGAAATACGAATGACAAGTTCAAGGGCGACTTCATAAAGCCGATTTTCCTGGCATGTTCGTAGAAGAATACTAGCAGTCGATTGGCGGGTTCATTCAAGTTCAAATGCATAACGTTCACTCGTTTGCATTGTACAACTTTTTTTAGTGCGACAGGTCGGCGGCGGTTTCATTTCCGGGTGAGGTGATTGCGTGTCAAGCAGCAGTAAGCAGGGCTGGCTAGGGTTGGCTAGGGAAGGGCTGTATTCGTTGTTCAAAGCACGGGCATCCACGAGATCTAGGCGCGCCAGTGAGAGTATTCAGTTTTTTCAATGCATGCGAATTCTTGGACGACAGGCCCATGGGTTCACTCTAAGCTCAGCTGCTACCGCTTGATTACCCACCTTCCCACTCTATGCCACCATGCCAGCCAGATGGCATATGCAAATAAACAGAGCTGAATGAGGTAAATGTCTTGCGTTAAAAATGGTTCATAAGCTAATGTCGAACGCGCGCTGGGCATCAAGAAACTGCTGCTCCCTCACTGTCGTCTTTACGCTTCTGGCTAGTACTGTGCTGTAGGGGAAGATAATGCTTTCGGATATACATATCAGCACCAAGGCGAGTCGAGGTGAGTTGTTACTTGTATTCAAATGAGACTATCGAGCTGAGAGTTTTTCGCTTGCTCGCCTGGTGTAGTGTTCAGCCTAGTGTTTTTGGGAACGGCCCAAATTACGACTGCAGCGAGGATATGCATACGTTATCGACATCAGCGGCTTTGGTGGGACGACAGCTGTGAGCCATAATCGTTGCTATCCGATTCCCAACCTCCACCATTCTCACAACGTTTGGATCCCAGGGGCGTTTCTGACAATGCTACTAACGATACTGATTAATGTGGCGACCTTCCTGGCTGATAGCCAAGTTGGTGAGTCACTTTACCCACTTAGCCTGCCGAGAACCAGGCTCTGAAAATTTGCTTCCATAGTTCTGACCCAATCAGATCACCATCGCCGACAAGTCCGAATCATACAGTACTGGTGAGAAGGAGCTTGAACGCGACCATTCTTTTGAGCTCAGTTTTGTGCCCAGGATAACTCTGGTGTCCTTTAATTTGGGGGCTTGGTGAGCGAATCCCTGTCGTTCATGGATCTTGACTGGATGTCCTCTCGCTTTAGGTGTGCCCGCTTCAGCTTGATCTTATCGACAGTCCGCCTCATCCCCACCTTATTCACCCTGCGAAGAATATCAGAATTCGCCTTCATCAGCTTCCTACTCATGTGTATGGGTATCCTCACTGCCAAACTGTACTTCTGCGCCTCCGATGTATCCTGGTACAAATCCCCCACCCCTGCCTGTCCATTCAATAACAATACCGAGCTCGCAGTGGCTGATCTCATACGTAGGTCATCCCGCCTTCCCCGTTCACACCTTTTGACCTCCTTGCTCCCATGTAGTGTATCTTGTGGCAGATGTGATACTCATAATCATTCCATTGCGATTAATGTACCGAATCACTCTCCCATGGGAAAAACGGAGGTGCGCGTGCATTTTCAAATTCCAGATGAATCCGTGAGCTGATGCAGATGGTCTTTTCTTTCAGAATGCTTCTACTTATGTTCGGTGCCAGCACAATCACCAGTATCATCGCAGTTCTACGCGTGACATTTATAATCGATACCTCTTGGAGTTTTTTGTTTCTCATTGTCAGAGCTGAGGTTAGGGCGAGCGTTCATCCTCCCCTTGGGAACGTAGAATTTTTGACCCAATTTTTCAGGTGGGAACTGCACTCATTGTAGCCAATCTGGCTATCCTCACGCCCTACATATATCGATTGGCAACATCTGAAGGAGACTTTGATAGCGAGCCAGACACATATTATCGAAGCTTCCAACCGGACGGAGGCATTGTTATGCGACGAGTATCAGATTTGGCACCCAGAATACCTCACGATAATACAACTCGGGGGTCTAGTGATGCTACTGCTACAGACGGTGTATCAACTACTGTCCATCTTCCCAATGCAGAACCAGAAGCGGATAGGAGTAAAGAGTGTGTGCAGGTGTGTGATACGATCTTTCTGTCGCTCGGATATTTCTATGCGGATGACGAACAACTGAACTCATCCTCTACAGGACCCGTGGTTATAATATAGCAATAAGAAATGTCAAGGTATCTCCGGTGCTCCAACGCCACTACCGGCGGAAAAATCTTTCGGGAGAAAGAAGATTGACTGATGGATACGGATCACCGCTATATTTATTGGGTACATGGGTGTGTCTAGGGAGTATTCAGCGATGCCTTAACACCTGAGACAGCAACGAAATCTTGACCGCAAACCAATAGACGAAAATTCCGCCTCCTCGCGATGTATTCCTTTTTGGATGCTTTGAATCGAATGCAAGTATCGCTTCCTTCTCGATTTCGTGAGCTCCTGCTAATTTGTTCTTGTCCTTCCAATAGACAGTATAGGTGTCCGCCGACATTGTGAAATTTAGTTTGTACGACTGCTGGACTTGAGTCGACTCATGATGGAAGAAAGTGGGCGGGTTCACCCGAGACAAAGGACGGGGGAGCTTGAAGGAAGGCGCGGAGGAGGAGATGAGGAGGAGGACGAGGAAGCTAAGGCACGACACTGCAGGAGTAGCGTAGTGAATCAATTAATGGCAATTACTGCTACGGCGCCATCTTCCTTTAATTTCCTGCTCCTACCTCTGTATCCGCATGTATGCTTCGGAACCAGATTCACTGGTAAACGGGGTGAAATTCGGCTCGGTCTTTTGCATTTCATTGAAAATCAGGGTGTGCTGCACCGCGTCAACGTGACAGAATACTTTTCAAGTTAGTGCATCGACCCCGCAAAATATGCATTCGAAACTGACAGTCTTCAGAGCTTCCCCTCACTATTCTTTCAATGAGCCTCACCTTTTACTCATGGCACGACAAGCCTTCTGACATTCTGGCTGTCATTATCGCACATTCCAAATGGCGACAACAGCGGCGGTTCTCTTTCCTGAATTCAAAGCCTTGGAAACATAAACAGGATTAATGGGATTAATCACTAGGTTCGTTCCTTGCATTCTGAGGGCGACGCCTGGATGTCGAGTCTGCTAAGACCTTATCTGCCCTTCAAAGGGGATGAGCCAGAGTTTCGCGGAACCAGCGTGGATTTGACTCTAACGCGGACTTTGAATAATCTTATAATCCTAAAATCCTGATCCCGCCCCTCTCACTCTGTATATGGACATTCAATAATCTCATTGAACATGGTACTTAGTATGACTCCGATATGAGGTACGTAACTAGGGAAGAAAGTACTTAAAAGAACCCCAGATATCCAATGCGCCCTTCACTTACAGCTGGAACTCCATACCCTGCGCTACAATTTCTGGGGAATGCTTTCGGAAATTCACATCAGCGCAAAGGCGGATAAAGGTGAGTCCGTACCGCTATCAAATGAAGTTTTACGCCCTCAACGTTGCTCACCTATCAGTGTTCAGCCTTGTATTTTTGGTAACTGCCGACTGTATCACCGCAGCAAGAATATTCATTCGCTATCGGAATCAGCGGCTATGGTGGGACGATGTCTGTGAGCGCTGGCCATCTTTGGACTCCATTGGACTACCTCCTTTAGTTACAACTTCTGAATGTTTGAATTCCAGGGGCGTTTCTGACGATGCTTCTGACTATTCTAGTAATAGCCGGTGTTTTTTTGGACGATCAAGCAGGTTTGCCTAAGCGGTCCAGAGTCAGGTCTCTAAATTTTTAATTCATCCATACTGTAGGTCCGCCAGCTGACAGCCGTGCACGTCAAATCCAAATCGCTCAATTCTGGTGAGAAGGAGATTGATTGTGACTGTATCATTCGGATTCAACTTCATTTTCAGGATGACTATGATATGTTATAGTTTGGGGGCATGGTGAGCGTTTCCCACCAAAATCCCATCGTCCCAAACCATTGGCTAGACTGTTCCTCTAGGTTTGCCCGAATAAGCCTGATGTTATCGACCGTTCGCCTCATCCCAACCTCATTTGTCTTGCGGAGAATATCTGAATCCGCCTTTATCAGCCTCCTGCTTCTGTGCATCGGCATCCTCACAGCCAAGCTTTCTTTTTGCGCCTCAGATTTGTCCTGGTATAGGAAGCCGAACCCTTTCTGTCCAATCTTAGGCAATGCCAAGCTTGGAGTAGCCGAACTCACTAGTAGGGAATCCCCTCCTCCCCTTGAATTATCTGGTTTACCCGCTTCATTCAGCGGCCTTAGTGGCAGATGTAATAATTGTGGCCATACCACTTCGATTATTGTACCGAATTAGTCTCCAAAGGGAAAAACGAAGGTACGCGCCTTTAAGGATCCTTAGCGAATCGAAGCTGACTCCGCGGATATGCTGTGCCTCAGAATGCTCCTCCTTATGTTCAGTGCCAATATAATTACTGGGATTGTCTCAGTTTTACGCGTCGTATTTCTCATTGGCTCTTCTCCGGGTCTGCTAACGATTGCGGTCAAAGCCGAGGTGAGAGCGGTTCGTCAAGAGCGTTTTTATTAAGGAGCCGGTCGTGTAACGTCCATCCCTCCACCCATCCTTCCTTGAGATGTATTGCAAGTTTTTACAAGTTTTTCAGATAGGGACCGCACTCATGGTGGCTGATATGGCCATTATAACGCCCTACATTTATCGACTGGTGAAACCGGAAGGAGACTTCGATAGTAAGCCAGACACATATTATCGAAGTGTTCAACCAGATGGAGGTATTATTATGCGACGGGTAGCGGATTTAGTACCAGATACACACCTTGATAACACAACTCAAGACTCTACCGCTGCAATAAGCTGTGCTTCTCTCCCTGATCCAGAAACAGCAGCCAACATTTCTAGTATGGCGACGGAGAGCACAGGTAGTGAGGAGCTTGGTGTGCGCCATCAAAAGCCCTTCACTTCCTCTCTCTCAGATATCACATATGCGAAGTCCATGTAGCTCAAAGCACCGTACCCATGACGTTCCTGGTCAAAAATACATTTATACATTGAAATGGGTAGCAGGAATGAGCTTCGAGTAATGTTCAGGCATTTCCAAGCGGGATAGCAGTTTTAGCATGTGCCGAAAGTAAATCTTTCAAACGGAAGGTCATTGTATGCGGCTTTCATTACTAGATAGGCTTCCTGTCAATGTAGAGCTTTACTCAGGAACGTTTGCTCACCGGTGGAATATTTCGCAATCCTACACGACAGACGAGCGAGACCAATACTGGGTATCAGAAATACTCAGTTCGTACCGTGCCGAAGTCCATGAAGGTTGTTCAACTGCCATCTGGGTCCAACACTGCAGTGTAGGGCTTTACGGTGAACATATGGTAAACAGAATGGATTCTTCGATAATGACTGGTGCATGGTTCGTTGACTTCTGAGATCATTAAAAGACGTTTTGACGGAAAAGTTCGTGCGAGGTGAGCTGGTAGCGGTGATTCGGCAACAGTAGCTACCGCGACGGTGAGAGTATCATGAAAGAAAATCAAAAGGTCGGAGCTAGATGATGGAGCGCCTTCTACGTTCTGTCCGATTTCCTGTATCTCCAAATGGTCAGTGTATTTTGGTCTTGGAGGACGGAATTGTGTAATATGGGAATGTTTATGAGCCTAAATTGCCAGATGCTTAATTAAGAGCGTTCATTAGCATTTATATATGTGTATTCGACATCCGCGCCAATCGTAACTGGTAGGTGTTAAAATTATTCAAATTAGTAGGCAATATTTTATTCCTCACAAATGACCTTCAAAATAAGCACTGAAAGCTGATAACCTCTCCATCTCCCATTCATCCCTCTACCGGAAATACTTCGAACCAGAGTAGGCCTGTTGACAATCTTGGCTGTCACCTACTATTGTGAATGACGACACCAAGGGCTATTGCAGGTAATTGCTTTCCTGAACCCAGAGCCTTGGGAACATAAATAGTCCGTACGGGATTCACAGCGATCATTCATCGCATTTTTAGTGCGACGGTTAGGGAGAAGTATCAGGATTCGCTTCCGTTGCACTGGATGTATTCTGTTATACCGGATCTATTATTCAAGGTTCCTGTCAGTAAGAGATCAAGGTCCATCGATTGAACTTATTCAGTGCTTCAACGACTGGTCACGTATTTTTACACTACAGTGCACAATTAAATTTTTTGACTGAGCTCGGTGGAATGAGGTAAGTGAATGGCGTCGAAAAATGCTTAAAAGAAGCTGATGGACGAATTGTGCTCAATTAACCTTTCCTTCCTTCTTACATTTTTGACTAGTATTCTATGCCCATTTCGCAAATTCACGTTAGTATAAAGGCGAATCAAGGTGAGCTTTTTACCTTTGGAACGAACCATGCCCTACTGAATGTCGCTTCCTTGCAGTGTTCAGCCTTGTATTTCTGGGTACTGCCGAATGTATCACTGCAGCAAGGATATATGTTCGTTACCGAAACCAGCGGTTGTGGTGGGACGACATGTGTGAGGAACTGGGTTCCATTGAACTACCTCCCTTCTCACCGACATTTTTAAATGCCTCGATTCCAGGGGCATTTCTGACAATGGTTCTGACAACATTAGTAATTGTGGGGGCTCTTCTGCCCAGTCATCCGACAGGTGGCTGCCTTTATTCTCCTCCGATAACAGACTCTCAAAGTATCTCCCATTCATCGTAACTCGCATGTGACCAGATCGACATAATCATCAAGTTCAAATCATACAATTCTGGTGAGGAGATCCAATACAGCTAGTTTATCTTTTGAGCTCAAATCTTTTCCAGGATAATTATGACAAGCTACAGTGCTGGGGCTTGGTGAGTGTTCCCAGTCAATTGAGAGTTTCTACTCAGACGTCTGCCTTTAGGTTTGCCCGCATAAGTCTAATGTTATCGACAGTTCGCCTCATCCCAATAATTTTCAAACTACGGAGGATCTCTGAGTTGGCCTTTGTCAGCTTCCTTCTCATGTGTATGAGCGTCCTTATAGCCAAATTACATTTTTGCGCCTCTGACCTATCCTGGTACAAAATGCCGAGCCCTGTATGTCCGCTTACGAGGAACACTAACCTTGCAGCGGGCGAACTTACTAGTAGGTAAATCGGCGTTCTTATCCGCTCCTCTGGCTTATTTGATTTGTCCAGCGTTCCTCCTGGCAGATATGATACTTGTGGCGATACCACTTCGATTGTTATACCGAATTAGTCTGCCAAGGGAAAAACGAAGGTATACGCTTTTTACCATTCCAAGCGAGTTCATGAATTTACTCCCACGCGAAATTCTGCACTTCAGGATGCTCATCCTTATGTTTAGCGCCAATATAATTACCAGCATTGTCTCAGTATTACGCGTTGTATTTCTCATTGGCTCTTCTGGGGGCATGGTATCACTGGCCATCAAAGCCGAGGTGAGAACGGCTCACCAAACGAGATATATTTGTAAAATTTACTGATTTTCCAGGTGGGAACTGCACTCATAGTAGCCGATTTGGCTATACTGACACCCTACATCTATCGATTGGTGAAGCCGGAAGGAGACTTTGATAGTAAGCCAGATACACACTATCGAAGTGTTCAACCAGATGGAGGTATTGTCATGCGACGGGTATCAGATCTAGCACCAGACATGCGCCTTGATAACCTAAATCGGGGCTCTACTGCTGCAATGGATCGTAGTTGTACCGCTATCCATCTTCCCGATCGGGAAACGGCAGTCAACATTTCCAGTGCGAGGCCTGAACGTAGAGCTAGTGTGGATCTATACCGTCAAAAATCCTTCGTTTCCTCTCGCTCTGATATTACCCAAGCGAAGACTACGCAGTTCGAGACCCCGTCTGCATGATGTTCCCGCCGCTGGTCAAAAAAATCCGTTTGTACATTAAGAACATAACAAGGATGAATTTCGACTGACCTTTAAGTACTTCCGAGAGTCTATCACAGGACAATTCTGCGAGGGGAAAGTCACTGCACGGGATTCCACTTAAGCCCGTGATAAGTAGTTTGTTTTCAAGGCTATGATATAGATCAACTGGCTTTCCTGCGCTTACTAGGACGAGTGATTTTACGTTGTTCTTTGTGGAGGAAGTGTGCACGGTTTAGCGAGAAAAAAGGGCATAAAATGAGAAAGGCACTATAGTACAGCAAGGGTAAGATATTGTATTCAACACTGGCAGTACATCAGCTTTTTTTGATCTATATATAAATCTATCCGACACTGGCGCCGATTTCGTCTATTCGCACTACAATACTCAAGCTTTAAGACCAGCAAATGACTTTCTCCATCTCCAACTAATTGTATTTCACTGATAGCTTTTCTTCAAAACGGTCGCGAGTAAGCCTTCTGACATATTCGCTGCTATCTATTGCGATTGGCTGGGACACCAAGGACAGTTCCAGGCATTGTTAATCTAAATTTGGAGGATAAACGAAGTAGAGATGGTGTGGATCTCGGTTAACTCCGTCTATCATTTATCAACCTTGGATCAACCTTTATTTCTTGCTTCATTTCTTGCTTCATTTCTTGCTTCATTTCTTCCTGTTCAGATATCACCCACACGAGAGACCGGCAATATGCCATCCATTGTGATACCCACTGCATGATATTGCTGGTTGAAGTTTTTCTACATTGGAAGTAAAGAAAAGGCATCTGCAGTATGAAAACGCGTCAAAGAGAACTCCGTTTGTCACAGGGTAGAGGCACGTGACCGCATCGATTTCGCGGCACGTCCTCTAGGAACTTCCCATAAGATTGATAGTCGCACAACTCTTCTCCAGGGTCAGATATCATCCCTCTTCACTTTCAAAGGAACGTCCAAGGAAATTTGCATTAGGAAGACAGTCCCTTTGAAAGAGGAATGTGGCAGTTCGATACATAGAAAAATTTTACTCAATATCGGCGGCATCTTGATGCCATGGTGTCCATAGAAGACGCAATCTGCAGATTACTTTTGCTCTAGATCCGTAGTGAAGGATTAATTTGAATTTCCTTGAGAGCGTGGCGGATGGAGCCTATTTGCCCATCTGTTCGTTGGCCATCCCTGCAAAAATGAGTCTTTCGAGAAGACATATCTCCTCTCAACTCTCAAGATCTCAACTGCCAGCGTTCTACCTCATCCACACTGACGTGATGGGCCGATCCGTGTCATCGGTCTTTGTGCCATACCTTATGGGTTATTTCGTTGCGGAGCTTTTGCAGAAGATGACTCCGTCCCCATTAAGAGGACTAGGCGGAGGAGATCTACAAGATAAATCCAGGGTAGGTTGCGGACCTTTGATCGATCATCCTAATGTTTTTCATAGTTGAGGAAGACAGCGGCGCTGAAACATGAGTAATAATGTACCATGTTGCACGTTCGGGTGGGCGGGAGAAGGACTTCGCATGATCGCCTACTGGTTACTCGGAGTGTATAAGTCACTGACGGCATCTTCAGAACTGCTGCTTCTTTAGCTGCATTTTTGTCATCCAACAAGCAATGACTTTGCTTTTGTCGGGGTGGGGAGTTCTACAGCAGCCATGCTATGCGTCAGTCGCGAGCTTGTCTCCTCCTTCTGGGGCGGTCCCAGAGACGATGGTGCATGGGTCAGCACCGGGATAATCTCTGGAACCAGGTGTTCAGATTGTGGACCATGCCGTGTAATAGAACGAACGTCCTTCCTTCCTCCGGCCATCCTCAGTGATCTAAACAAACGTAAATGTCAATTTCTGCCAGTCACCAGCAAGTAAGGGGGCAGGTTAACTTTAGATAGATCCACATGTTTCCGGCTTCTTATCCCTTCCAGTTGCTTTCTAGGATGAAGCTTTGAAGTATAATATTGCCTTTTCCAGTGCCTTTGATTGAATATGAAAAGTCGAAGGAAGTGTGATACCCCCCGATAATGAGCCCTAGTTATGTAAAAGAGAACATCCATGTTAAGGTCATTTCCATTTGAAAGTACTTGATTGGCATCACGGTTGTCTGCTGAACCGTAACAATGGGCTTTATCGTGAAATCTCAACAAAGTTACAAATACCTAGCCTGTCAGGTTATTGCACCCAACTTACACACCATCACCAAGACCGACGCGAACATGCCAAATGCTGCTAAATGCGACAGCAAGACGATGGTAATCGCTTCGCAAGTTGGACGTATAGGTCAACGTATCGGTAAGGGAACTTTGTCAGATCCGAACAAGGGCAACAGGCGACAGGCAGAATCTGTATAGATCGGAATTCACACTCGAGTGGTGAGAGCCTAAAAAGTTTGACGGGAGTTCTTCGAGACATATTTACATGCCCTTCCTTGAATTGTCTTTCCTTTTTCCTTCCCTCCAACCTGATTAAATTAATTAATTGGCCCGACGCGGGCATGAGGTAAGCTTTCCCGTTCATGTTCCTTTATAAGTCCTGATCGCACGCAAAAAGAAAGTTAGAATCACTACAGACTCATGCATCTTACCATTCTTTATTTTACTACATGATAGTACAGCGAGGGATGCTTTCAGAGGTACAGCTTGGTACGAAGGCAAATCTAGGTAAGTTTTTACGCTCTCTTCTCTTCGCAACTTTCATAAACTCATTTTATTTTCTATCCACCTTCTCAGCGTTCAGTATCGTGCTTCTGATCATTGCTCCATGTTCGACGTTGGCAAGGATATGCATTCGTTGTCGAAATCGGCGGTTGTGGTGGGATGACAGCTGTGATTATAATTCATTCATCTCCCTCCAGCCGTATGTTTTCTGAATTTCTTTTAACCCTAGGGGCTCTCTTAGCGACGGTGTTCACAATAGTAATGAACGTAGGGGCTCTGTTGCTCGACGAGAATTTAGGTGCATCTCCCTTCATTGCTCGTTTTATGAGATTTTTGACTCTGGTTCTTCTACAGTGGCTCCTGCGAAAGATAATACTCGTCAGGTAAAAATCATACGATCCTGGTGAGGACATCATATATTGTTCTTTCGTATGCGCTCAGCCCTTTTGTCCAGGATTACCCTAGTGACCTACAGTTTCGGGGTTTGGTAAGTGTCAGCGGAGATAGAGTGGGGTAAAGTGTTGACATTTTTATCCAGGTGTGCTCGGATCACTCTGATTTTATCAATCGTTCGCGTTATTCCAACCTTTTTCACCCTGCGGAAAATATCTGAGGTCGCTGCGGTCTGCTTCTTCCTCATGGGTATGAGCCTCTTCATACCTAGTATATATTTTTGCGTCTCCGATCGGTCATGGTATGATTGGCCGGAAGTGGTATGTCCGTTGAGTGGCAACCCCAAGCTCGCAATAAGTCAACTCATAAGTAAGTACGAACAGCTCGCCAACTCAACCTTTTACCGTGTTACTTATTCTTGCTTGATTGAGTGTCCCTCCTGGGTGAAGCTACGCTCGTAATCATACCACTTCGGTTGTTCTGTCAAATCGGTCTCGCAAGTGACAAGCGAAGGTACTGTACTGCGTGTTTTTGGAATGTTTCTGGATTGCTCATTCCACGTTTGCTGAAGAATGCTTGCCATCATGTTCAGTGCAACTTTGATCACCATGGTCATTTCGATCTTACATGCTGTATTTCTCGTTGCATCTGCCTGGAACTTGGCAGCCTTTGCCGTTGAGGTCCAGGTACGGGCAGATCCATGTTATTTTTAGAGAAAGTGTCGATGTCAATTTTTTATGCCTTGTCTTCCAGATGAGTACCGCCCTCATAGTTGCCAATTTGGCCATCTTAACACCTTACATCTATCGATTGGTCAAACATGAAGGAGACTTTGATAGTGAGCCTTGCACTCACTATCGAAGTTTCGAACCGGACGGAGTCTTTCGAATGCGACGTGTATCGGATCTGGCCCCTGACGTCCGTTTAACCGACACGACTCGTCTGTCTACACTGTCTACTGGTCACAATGCATCAGATCCTGCCATTTCCACGTGTGCAGTGGCGTTATCCAGAAGCAACGGCGAGTAAGGAATCGCAGTCTCGGGCAATCTGTATTCACTGACAGTACTCTACTATTTTCTTTCTTCCGCAACGGAATTGACATTAATGGACAAGTACATCAAATCTAATGTATATAACACTCGCTGTAATCAGTTGTAAAACATATCGAATTAGTATACATATAACAGTATCATCTTGACGTCTCCGTTGCTGGAGAATGTGTGCACTTCTTTATGCGACGGTCAAGCGCCCAATACGCTTATCAGGTGACCGCTCTCTCACGCGGAGGGACGTTGGAGAGACGCGTCGAACGACGTAGACGCGGACAAACATGAGAAAAGGAGCGTATGAATGCTCAAATTACGCAGCAGGTTTTGCTTCGTGCGTATCATTAAATGTATGTACCTTCACTTTTGTCGATTTTCTCGAGCAATGAATGCAGAACGACACGCAGATACGCGTACTGTCAGGTGACCGCTCCTCTCACGGCTAAAACCCTATCTCCTCTCGGTTCCTCGGACCGTCCTCTCTCGGAAAATCCAAAGACGCTTAACGTCTATAAAGATCATCCGTTATCATTTCATCTCCCACACAGACTTGGGATAAATATTCTCATTCTAATCCCCAGTATCTCCAGTAAATCCCCCGGAATCCCCAAGTTTCATTTCCCCCAATCATGTCCCGCACACTCCTCGCACAGATCAGCGACATCGCTACGGTTGACATTGACTGTATGGATCCAGACGTCGCACGAAGACACACTCCATCCACAGCTACCCCATTTTTCTGCGACATGACCTCGAATCAAGCAATTGTCAGTGGAGAAGCCGTGCGCCCTGAACGAGCGGCGTTGTTACGCGAGGCCATCGATCAAGTAAAAGCTAAGCAAAGTGTCGATTCGGATTCGTTCGCGCAGGATGTTTTGGATATTTTCGTACGTTGCGCCGCACTTTGTTTTGCGCAGAGGATGTGATGGAGTTGTTTTGTTTATTTATTTCATGTAGACTGTCCTCCTTGGTAAAGAGATATACCCATATCTCAGCGGTAATGTCCACGCACAGACTTCGCCTCCGGCTGCGTTCGACGTTCAGAAAACTATTACTCACGCGAAAACGTTAGTCAAGATATTCGAAGAAAGAGGGATACCAAAGTATGTACATGGTACCTGTTCCTTACTCACCCGTGCCATCGTCCGTGAATTCATGAACTCTCCATCTATTATCGTTCTTCTTTCCCCCACCCTCTAGGTCCCGTGTCTGCATCAAAATCCCCACCACGGCAGAAGGAATGGTAGCGTGTGCTCAGCTACAAAAAGAAGGCATCCAAACACTCGCGACGTGTTTGTTTAATGTCCCACAGGCATTGGCAGCGCATCAAGCCAAGTGTGTATATGTCGCGCCGTACTTTAATGGTATGTGGTTCACTCGGAATTCGGTTCCTGTCGACTCTCTTTCATACTCGCCTACTCGTTTAATCGCGCAGAGCTTCGCGTTCATTTTGAACCTACCATCTGGCGGGAATATGCTGTCCCAGGCAAAGAACACCCCATGTCCCAAGTCATATTTGACGTCAAAGCGATTTTTGAAAAGATCGGGTCCAAGACCAAGGTGATGCCTGCTAGTATCGTTACGCCGAGGGAGGTGAGTGGACTCGTCACTAGAACGGGGATTCTTCTACGAAAGAAATAGGTTATCTTCTGGGCTGATTATTATTTTGCTTTCCTCTCCGCCTCGTTTCCTCTATATGATAAAAGGTAATCGGCCTCGTCTCCCTCCACCCAGACCACATCACCATCTCTGGTGGCATCCTCGACAAACTCGCCGCTCTGCCTGCTGTCCCACCCTCCGAGCTCGAACCCAAGCTCACATACACAGGTCTCAAAGAAGACATACTGTCTGCAGATTTTCTAGCTTCGAACGGCGAGCTGCTCAGGGAGGAGTTGGAAAAGGACGTGGAGGCGACGAGAAAGTTGGATGATGCGTTGAAGCTTTTTGATGAGTGTGAGAGGAGGACTAAGGAGGTTGTGTTGAAGGTTGCGAGGGGTGAGTGAATGTGAACTGGAAGGGGAGAGATTTCAGAGGGTTCGATGAGAGAAAGGGATCAGGACGTGTAGGAAATGGGAGAATGTAAGGATACGAGGTGTAAGTGACCGGTCTCCAATCGATATGTATTTGTGCAGAACCGAAAAAATGAATAATATCGAGTCGAGACATATTGACTCATAGATGGCACTCTAAGCTACCCTCTGTGCTTTCGTTCGTACTCGAGGGGTATACAACAACATCCGTACGCCACTTTCTTCATTGGTTTGTTTGCTTGTTTATATGCTTGTTTTCTTTCTTTCTTCTTTTCCTTTTCTCTCTAATCTTCTTCTCAAATCTTCTTCGTTCAATATATGCATATATCATTCCCCCTTCCACCCTCGATCTTTACCCCAGCTCAAGTCAGGTTTTCAGGCCCTCCATCATGGGATGCATCATACTTAAGTACGAGTATGAGAGTAATACGCGTATGACTACGAGTTTGAGTTTGGGTACCGCTGATGGTAGGGAAGGACTCGGCGACGGGAGGGATGCCGTGTTACTATTAGTGGCTGGGATATCTGATGCAGATGCAGATGACTCGATGGACATTGAACGGGTCGCATAACTAGGATGGGCTCGAATGACGGGACGTCTAGTGGCTGGGATGACCTCTGAGACGATAGGGTTGGAATGAATGGTTTGGGATACGCCGAGCCTAGTGCCAGGATGGACAGTGAAACAGCGGATGGATGGATGGATGGATGGATAGATCATAGATGGATGGACCGTGACGGGATGAGGTTTTACACTTTTGACAGCATCCTAAGGCTATAGCTAGGTACATAACCCTTAGGCTGACCTCACAGCCGATCACGGATAGGAACGAACGAATGAGTAAACGAGCGAAGTAATAGAGACTACTTACATCTGTCACGCATCAGTGTATGGATCTATGCATCATGTTCCATGATCCATAATCCTTCATGCAAGTCAGCGGAACCGCAAGCCCGCTACTGCTGCACCAGATGGCCCAAACGCTCAAACCGCTAACACCACCGGTTAGCACCGCCAGATACAGATTACCTGACGGGGAAGCGGATTTATCAAGAACTCCATCTTCCCATCCATGAAGGTGCATACGGGACACAGTAGTCCATTGAGCTTGGCGAAACGATGAGAATACGGGAAAACACCTTCGGTATCAACCAGTTTCATGATCTGATTCATGCATGATGATGGTCGATTCGACGCCTCTGGCCCAAACGCCCAATTTCAACATCAACTATGTGAGTTTATTTACTCGTCGAGTACGTACGCTGTGCGCCAACCCCCATACGAACAAATCTCAAGCAAATGCAAGTGCAGAAAAGAAAATTCTATCAAATATGTATAGAGAGCGAGAATAAGATATGTAGTTATACAGCGATTACCGATGTACCGTAGTATCTCGTAGTATGTATGTATGCAGTACCAATACCTATACCTGTAAATCCATATCCTAACAAAAAAAAAAACCAAAACCAAAACAGAAGGAGTAAAAAAAGAACAAACATCATCCAGACTCTCGTACTTGTCATTAAACCTGTTAATGGCTAAATTTAGCCTTCCCTGCTTGCGTATGTCCCCCGAATAAAATGAATCGGCTCTCATCCTCCGAATAATGATACGACAGACCCAACGAACGAATAGAAACCAAGATGAAGCGACGATAATCACCAAGCGAACACTTGAAAAAAGGTTGAATTGAACCGGTGAGAAGATAAAAATTCCGTGCTACACGACAGTCAACATGAATAGGGACAGTAAGCGCCGGTAACATATGTAGATCCCTACCACGTCGTATGTCCTAGGTAGTCGACGTCGCCGTGTAATTACAGCATCAAGGAAACCATCACAGCCCCTCCCAAAACGGCGCTAACCCATACATTAGCTACCGAACCCAAACCAACGGCACCATTGCTCTTGGCGCTCGAAGCGGCAGAAGCGGTGGTCGACGAGGCGCCCTTTGAGGTGGCAGTTGACGAGCCGGTGGTAGAGGCAGCCTTGGTCGACGACGCTGCGGAGGAGCCAGTAGAAGAAGCAATAGAGCCCGTGGTGGATCCTCCGATGGGAGCAGTGGACTGTCCGTCAATTTGGGCTTGAACGGAAGAGTTGAAGGTGCCTGTCATGGATGCCATTGTGAAGAGGGCGGAGAAGGACATTTCGGGGTACTGGGTGTTGTTGGCATCTTTGAGCGTCAGGGATTCTACGCGGATGAAGCTGGGAGGGAGGGAATGCTGTTAGTATATGGCTACATATAGGGGGAAGAGAGAGGGGTGACGTACTATTCCTGTCCGTTAGGGCCAATCTTGGGGTCGGGAGTGAACTGAATGGAAGAAGTCGTCGCGACATTGACCGAGGCTGTGACCTGTTGCAACAAGGTCTTGAAAGAAAATGTCAGTACGAGCGGTAGTATGACGACCGGACGACCTGGTAAATTCTTACCTGTTGGTTGGCGTTACCAGTGTAGATGGACACTTTGGCGCTACCCCAATCTTGGAGAGAGGGAGAACCGTTGCTGTCGATCCATGAAATGGTAGCGGTCTGTCCACCATTGAAGGTGGAGGTAGCGGTGGGGGAGGTGATCTACGTATTAGGGGGAGGTCGTTAGTCAGAATTGCGTCGAGGAACGGGGAGGGAGAGAGATGACATACAAAGACGGTAGCAAAAGCAGAAGAGGCTAGGGCAGAAAGTAGGACGATTTTGGAGAACATGTTTAGGAAGGACGAAGAAACGAGTGGAAGTAGTTCAAGAGAGTGTGGGGTGCTGATTTGCAGACAAGTTGTCTTTTAAAGATTTAGATTTTTGCACAGAACGGCAAGGGAGTTTGATGGTCGTTGCGACGTTGGAGGGCAAAAGGATAGAGAAAAAAGGGAAATAGGCGAATATCAGGAGTATTTAAAGTAACCACGTGCGATTTCTAGGAACAGACAATTGTGGGATTTCACTTGATCGCCGGCCGAGACGGAAGTAAATTATTTACTTTGACGCTCGTCCTACCTTCTCCTGCAGTACGTAGCAGCAAACCTCGCTTCAGTGCAGGGTGATATCTCGTCGGAGAAAGGTCTAAGAAGAGGCGGAGCCAGCCGAGTGACATCAATCAAAGATTCCGTTCATGCATGATAAGAAGTGTAAATGCATGGAGTACTACACGAAAATAGATTAAATCATTTATTTCACCTTCTCCTGCAGTACCCTCAAGCGCATCAGTATATATTTGATGAACGAACGACCTCCTAATAAGGCCGCAATCAGTTCAGGTAGGCAAGGGTAGGCGAACGTTATTGTGGTAATGAGAGTAGGATGTACTGACCTACTAACGAGATGACTGCACAGTAGGAAATAACTGAACCGATTAGAGGGAGTAAAGGGTCATCGCAATAACACAGAGCCTATACTTATCTGATTTCAAGAGCGTGTAGATACACTCATCATCAGCGCTCTCTTCCTCAAGCGTGTCCCTCGCAGTTGATCATAGCCCATATCATATTGAAACGATCTACACATCAATCTGTTCCTCTATGCGAAAATCCCCTATCCGTAAAGGGTGTAGAATACCGGGGTAGAACCTGCGGAGATGCCAAAAAGGATGCAACTTTACGATTGTGTCTTCTTATTCCTGATTCTACTGATATTCAATACAAGAACCTTTTTCGGCCATCAGTGCCCCCTCGCTTGTGAGATTGTGCACTGAACGTGGAACCGGAAGCAAACCTCTGCGGAATTGGACGCGTGGAAGTCGCTCGAGGAAGATAGCTACACACCCTGTCAGATGCTACGGGAAGGAGTAAAGGATTTAGGGTACAGCGAAACGGACTTGACAGACTTGAAAGGTGCAAAAGAGAAGATAGTATATATGGCTTCCATCTCCTTTGTTTCCTCTTCGTAATCGTAGCATTTTCTTTCTATCTATTTTCATTTCTATTCTTCAAACTATTCGATCACCGATCCTAATGATCTTTCCATATGGTACGATTAATCCTCCATCCACCACGCGAAATCATTTTCATTAATACCATTCGGCTCGCTCCGCCCCGTCGTAGACCCTTTTCAGATGAGATTTCGCTCTGAATTTCACGAGGATAATTGCTATGGACAGAGAGCTGGAGTATAAAAATGACCCGCGGGACGGGATTGAACAATTGGGTAGGGAAACTGAGAAACGAGGCTATGGCGGAGTCTGCGAGAGAGGAGCAAGAAATTTCGTTAGAATTGCACACAGATTTCATGGGATGGAAAAATGACGAACCTTTGACCGAATTCACACTGTCCATCGAGCAATCATATCAATGCATACAAAAGGCGCAGTCTCTATTACGTGAGCTCACAGTCGCGGCAGCACTTGTGAAGTTATTATCCTGGCTGGTTCGGACCTAGTACAGTGGCCGCAACGACAAAAAAGCAGACTGATAGCCTAGAGCTGGGAAAAGACTTTATAGATAAATTTGGCAGACATTAGAATAGCAGCCGTAGGTACAGAGAGGTCCTGAGGTGACGCATCTAGAGCGACGGATGGAAGTGACGCTATACTCGAGTATGCACTATCGGCACTACGTAGACTCCGGGCCTAATCTGGGTCTAAAAATTGAAACGACACGGGGGCACAGATTGACAGGAATCATGAGGGCGATAGGAAGGCGTACCTGAGGTTGAAATGAGGCTACAATGAGGTTATAATGAAGGTGGGCACGTTGCAAAGATACTCGCTGCTTCTGACCACCATGGTCGCTTGCCTCATCCCCCCCAACCCAGACATCTCTGGCATAGGTGTGCGGACTGCTATCTACGCACAGAACATACTCTGCTTCTTGTCCGTGGTTCTCAACCTTTGGGACGGAGAAGTGACGGTGGATGAAATGAAGGGAATAAAGGATCAATCAATCGGCATGCTTGCCATTGCTTTCGCCATCCTCATCTCTACTATTGTCGAAACCAAAACTAAGACTGCTATCACAGGACAGTCAATTGATAGGTTTCATGCTGCCATTGTCCTTGACTTGAGCTGGATGAACAATACTAGCACATGGATATGGTTTCTTCTTTATGTGCATCACCGAACCAAAACCAATCATAATCGTATTGCCCCAACCTGGAGAGATTGGTGGGAGAAGGGTCTTTGTTTGCCTCTCAGACAGGCTTTCTTGGGAAGAGTGCAGAAAGAAGAAAGGGGCAGAAGGTTTGATCAAACTTGGGCATTTATCTCCTGCCTTTGGGATCTGGTATCAGCTGCACCTGTCCTTACTATTGGTTCCATTCATCTCTCCCTCATGGCCAGTGTTGGAATCTGGCTTTGGCATGATCCATCTGTATTTGGTTCAACCCTACCCAACCAATGTGGTCTCAATGATCTCAAACTTACAATTGTTGGGAAATCTGTCCCATTCTCATCTCAACCACTACGCATCTGGTCATTGATGGTGTATGGCCTATTACTTGTCCCTGGTCTTAACCTCATCCCTCCCTTTGCCTTTTTCCTCACTTTTCACATCTTCTACAATTGGACTTGGGACCACCACAAGTCATTCTGGGATAAGGCACTTGGCTATATTAGAAATAATTCAGCGAGGAATGGATATTCACAAGCCAGGTCAGATCTGGAGCTTGGAAGCATCCAGGAAACACAATCTGGGACACGCCCCAATGCCCATTTCATCCAATCCACCAGCCATGTGGCCATCCTTCTTGCTGGCTTAGCAGCTCTCATTTTTGTCAATGTCCTGTTTATTGCAGATATTGAAAAGACTCTTACAGATAACCAGGGCAATGAATCTACAGAAGAGGATGAATGGGGGTTTGGACAGGTTCTTGCTCTGCTACTCTTGGTGTTGCCCTTACGAGATGCTTGGAATGCCTTCCAGGATATTCAAGAAAAGATGCTTGGAGTCCAGGAGCAATTTGAGCAATTATTCCAAGACAAAGCTAGGGCTGACTCAGGCATTTCTATGTTTAAAGAACTGATGAACAGGCATGCAGATCCTAGGAAGGAAATGAGAAAAGAGGATGAAGACAGTGGATGCAAGACATTTCTTCAACTGGCAGCGTATTATGGGAAGCAAGAACTGGTTGAATTTCTTCTTGATATACCTCAAATGCCTTTGAATATTAGTAGTAAGACTTGAAAATACTGTTGCAAAGTAATTCTGACAAGTTTTCAGGTGGAACCTGTGGGACTGCCCTCCAAGTTGCTTCTGCAGAGGGGCATATGGGTGTTGTGCAGATGTTGCTTGATAGAGGGTCAGATCCTAACATCAAGGGTATTAGTGAGAACAGAATGGTGCTGCACGGTAATTCTGATAATGTTTCAGGCAGTGGAAATTATGGGACTCCAATTCAAGCTGCCTATGCAAAGGGGCACATGAACATTGTGCAAATTTTGCTCAATAAAGGGTCGGATCCTAATATCAAGGGTAGTAGTAAGAATTAAAGATACCACTGTGCAAAGTAATCCTGATAAGCTTTTAGATGAAACTTATGGGACTGCACTTCAAGCTGCCTCTGCAAAGGGGCAGATGGGTATTGTGCAAATGTTGCTTGATAAAGGGTCAAATCCCAACATCAAGGGTAGTGAGAATAAAAAATAGGGTTGCAAAGTAATTCTGATAAATTTTCAGGTGGACCTTATGGGACTCCGATTCAAGCTGCCTATGACAATGGGAATTTGAACATTGTGCAAATATTGCTCAATAAAGGGTCAAATCCCAACATAAAAGGTAGTACTAGGAGTCAAAAATATTGTTGCAAAGTGATTCTGACAAGCTTTCAGATGAAATTTATGGGACTGCACTGCAAGCTGCCTCACTGAGGGGGCAGATAGACATTGTACAAATGTTGCTTGATGGAGGTTCAGATCCAAACATTGAGGGTAGTAGTAAGAGTTAAGAATGTTTTTATCAAGTACTTCTGATATGTTTTCAGGTGGAATTTATGGAACTGCACTTCAAGCTGCCACTGCAAAGGGGAAAATGAACATTGTTCAAATGTTGCTCGATAAGGGTTCAGATCCTGATATCCAGGGTAGGCAACCATAGTATAAGAAAAGAGTGCAACAACTAATGGAAAAGTAGGAGGGGAATATGGGACAGCACTGTGTGCAGCCATAGCAAATGGGAGGTTGGATATCATGAATCTACTTCTGGAAAGGAATGCAAAGGTGGATGTTCAAGGTAAGAAAATGGTCATTTGACATCAATACATAGTGGAGGAAACTTCAATGATTTGATATTAGGACCACTGTTCGGAGCCCCACTTCATGTTGCTGGGCTAATGTACACAACAGACAAAGTCAGGTATACTGAAATAATCTCACAGCTGCTGGAAAAGTGGGGGCCAAGGGCAGATCCAATATGTGAGATACCAAAGAGTGAGGCAAGTCAAAGCCACTAATTAATATCTTTATGAATTAGGGTATCAATTTGGGAGAACCATTGATGTTGCATTTCTCAGGAGAAATGAAGAATTGGAGAAAATTTGTAGGGAGAAAGGACTCAAAAAAGTAAGCAGAACTATCATATATAGATTCAGCCGCTGACTGTGTTTTTCAATTACAGTATGTAAGGAGCACTTTACCACTGTCCTGTATGGGTTGAAGCACTAATGGGTTTTTCTCTGTTTATTACAACAGTATGTGAGTGGTGCCATGCTAACCATTTATGTTCCACAAAGCTGATAATAAGCTTTTTTTTCTCAAGTTGGTAAGTTGTGTCATGCTGCTCATGTATGTCCAAAGCACCTCAGCTAACAATGGGTTTTCTGTTTCTTAATTTTCTAGGATGTAAGTGGTGTCATGCCACTAATGTACAGTCCCCAAGGCTGATAATGGGTTGCTTAATTCAATTGAATAGGATGTAAGTAGTGCCATGCTGTTGATGTCTCCCAAGGCTGATATACTCAACTGTTCAACAGGATGTAAGTGGTGGCATGCCACTGATGTGTATCCTGCAAGCAGGCTAACAATGGCATTGCTTTTTTCTACATTCAATTCTAGGATGTAAGTGGTAACATGTTATTAATATATGACATGTATTCTTCAAGACCAATGTTGGGTTTTCTTTCTTTTTGTCCAATAGATTGTAAGTGGTGCTAGGGTACTCATGTACATTCCTCAAAACAGTTTTTTTCTGTGCTCAATCCAACAGAGAGTAAGTAGCCATTCATGTAGCATGTCTCCCAAGGCTGAGCATCGGTCTTCTTTTTCTTGATTCCATAGTATGTAAGTGGCAATATGCAACTCATGTTTATTTTCCAAGGCTGAAAATGGGTTTTTCTTTTCTCAACTCAATAGCTGGTAAGTGCTGCCATTTTGCCCTTTGCCCCTGAAGGCTGCTGATGAGTTTTTTTTTTTCCTCAATGCAATAGTATGTAAGTGTGGCCATGCCACTCATATATGTCCCGCAAGGCTGATGATAGATTTGCTCTTGTTCAATTCAATAGGTTGTAAGTGGTACCATGCCATGTCCCACACAGCAAATACTAATGGGTTTCTTTTTCTCCACCCAATCATCAATAGGAAGTAAGCAGTACTACCATGCTGCTCATATGTGACCCCAGGCTGATGATGCATTCTATTTTTTGAATTCACTAGCAAGTAAGTAATGCCCTGCCACTCCCAGTGCATATCTCCCAAGGTTAATGACAGCTTTTCTTCTTCTTGATTCAACAGTATGTAAGTAGTATCACACCATACATGGACCACAAGGCTGATGATGGCCTTTGTTCTCTCAATTTAATAGTGGGTAAGAACCTTGAGGTGCGGCATGTATATTGTCCAAGGCTAATGATGAATTTGTTTATCAATGCAATAGCAAGTAAGTGGAGCCAAGCCATGTGAGTATGTTCCCCAAGGCTGATAATAGGTTCTCTTTTTCTGAATCCAACAGCAAGTAAGTGGAGCTGTGCCACTCATGTATGCTCCCCACAGCTCATGATGGGTTTTTTTTTGATTAATTTAATAGGAAGTAAGTAGTGCCAAGTCACTGGTGTAGCCTCACTTATGATAATGGGCTTTTCTTGTCTCTCAAATAGATAGTAAGCAGTACTAAGCCACTCCTGTTCTTTTCCTTTCCAATACTAAAAGTCTTTCTCAAACAACCAGGAAGTCAGTGATACCATCACCTATACCTCCACACTGCCAATACTGGTACTAATCAGTCATTTCTTTTTTCAAATTTCCTAGCGTGTAAGTCTTACTGCATTCATGTGACAAGCAACCTGTTGTTACTGTTTTCCTTTTTGCCTGCAAAATGAATAGCGTGTAAGTGACCACTGACCTTTTGACATATAACACATGCCTTTATACAAGTTGTTCTAGTTCCAACACCTTCAAGGCCTTGTGCAAAGAGACAGTGCACCCTAAACTCTATCAGGACCTATGGATAGTCAGTGTATATCTTAAAATGCTTACAAGAGGCTAATCAAGACTAGGCATTTATGGAACTGCTGCTGGAATCAATTCCCCTAATTGATTGCAGGAACAGCCGCAAGTGCACAGGAAAGGGTTTATGGAGGGTCAGGCAGTCTGCATTGGATATCTATTGTACATCTTGCTGGTTGGTTATAGCTAAGGCCATCTTCTATCTGTTTACCTCTCAAACTACTTGAAAAATGCTGAGGAGTGCTTGAATAAGAATTATGACATGCTCTAGGTGTGGGCTTGACTGTATTTCCAAAATGGAAGTAAGTAGTTAAGTAGGACTTAAAGGTGGCTTCTACTATTTTCACAATTAACAACCCCTGGATTGTAAAAAGCATAGGTTCAAAATATGCTAGAGATTGACCAAAAGCAGCAGACTGTGGAAAGTTGGCTATAATAAGACCAGCTTTAAAATTTTCATTTGACAAAATTTCCTCCAAGTTTGACAACCCTTTGGAAAATTTAGACATCATATGCTCCAACTTTACCTTCTTTTGACAGTGTTTGACAGTCATTTGACATAAATTAGACAAAGGTTTGGGCATAATTTTCATCTGTTATTCAGCTTCAATTTACCCTGTAATGTCAACATTAAAGCCAGGCATGAGTCCCAGTCCATTCCAGGTACCCACTGGTGGGAGCCATGGGAGAACCTGCCAGTATTAGACCTGCGGCTCCTGGTACCACCTCAAGCCAGTTTTCTGCTCATAGGTCAAGCTTGGCAAAATTTACCTTGACCAGCCAGTTCTAGCCAACTTTAACTGCTCCACACTTCATGCTCCTGGCTGTCAATGTAGATGAAACAATCAAGTGTTGGATGAATTTACTGCCATAGATGACAAATTACAATCTAGGTAGGTAAAAGTAAAACTACTCAATGAAATCCAGTATATCTTCCTCCTCAACCCCATTAGAACAAATCAGTAACTGAGCCCTGGTGAGAATGCACAATTGCTTACAATTGTACAGAATTGATGATTCCACAATCGGAATTGAACACATAGAGAGCTATGATGAGCCTAAGTTGATAGCTAACTCAGAGTATCTATGGAGTACTTGGTACAACTACTGTGGACAGTTGGCACAGTACCACTTATCATTGAGTGGCCAAGTACTGGTCCAATTTAATGGACAGCTGCTGGAACCTTGCCCCTAGCCCATCAATACCAGCAGACCCATCCAGTTTCTATGCAAGTGCTCAATTGAGCCTGTATGACTCTGATGTATCCAGGGATATTCAACAACAAGTGGTTCAACTTAGATAAACTTACTTTAGTGGCTCAAGGTGTCATGGATGAGTATCCATACACAGGCAATTAGTATCCAAGGTTGCAAAATGAGTCAGATGATAGCTGAACTTTTGCATCTGGTTGAGATTTGTTGGTTTTAGAAGTGGTGCCTAGTCTGTATGAATGGAGTAATACCAGCTTTGCCTTTTCCATTAAAGGAATTTGGGAAAGTAGTTATCAGCTAGAACAATATTATGTTAGAAGAAGAAGATGGACAACTAGAGGAGAAACACAGAAGTGGAAGATGAGTTGGCCAAATATTCTAGAACATGGAGTAGTGCCCTTTTCCCATTGGTACCATTTGTTCCCACAGATAAACCATCAGGATGAAACTCAAAGTTGGTTTGTTAGCTTGGGGCAAATTACTTGAACAGGAGAAAGGACAATACTTTTGCAGGGATTTTGTTGGGTTGTGGTTTTCAATCTCCAGGTTTAGGGATATATACACCATTGGACAAAGATTTGGACAATTTGGTTGTATAATTTCTCAGACATTGGATTTTGTATAAGTAGTGGAAGTAGCTACTGCACAACTCAGCTTATCACACCCCTCAGTTGGATGCTTTAATCTCACTCTTCTCTTGTCCAGTACTTTGGTCCATTTGTTGGACAGTATTGCAGACTACTTGTTGGTTGAGCCAGACTCTCTTCTTGTAGTACTGCTCATTGTTTGCTGGTTGGCATGCCAGCCTCTGTGTGGCTCAAGTCAGCTCATTGTTTGTTGGCCAGAGGGCTGACCTTGTTGCAATATTTGTACACCCAACTTGTTGCTTGCTGGTTAGCCAGTAGTACACCAGCCTTGTAGTACAGTGACTCATTGTCTGTTGGCCTGTGTGCTGACTAGTACACCTACTTGTCAGTTAGTGTGCCAGCCTTGTGGTACAACTCCTTCAGCACACCTTTTTGCTTTTCTACCAAGGACCAGGCAGTCCATCCAGTAGAGTCATATTTGTTAGATAGTTACTAGAAGTTGATATATTATATATTCCCTGCAGAACCTTTGACAATGCACTCTTGCACAAGTACATGAACCACTGGTACAACTAGTGGTCTCTATCAAGGGACCACTTAGTAAAACCTAACTTGTTACTGCATGAGGAAACAATTGTAGATAGTTTGTGAAAACATGGAACTAATCAAGTAGTTTAACATTTTTTTTTGTCAAATTCAACAGATGTCTGTTGAATCCTTCTGCACAAAGATACTGACCTCATGCATGCAGTCTGGTGTCATACTGTAACTTGAGTCAGAACAGACCACCAATGGACAAAAGGAAAATTGTACCTTAAAACAATTGACAATGAGAGAAGATGTGGGATGAAGTGCAAAGGGAAGCTGTTCAAAAAAATGTCAAGTTTTCAAGGTGAAATATCTGAGGAATGAACAGAAAGGCTAATCTAGTCTTCAGAGCTTAATGGGCCCATTGCCTTGTTGTGGTTAAGAAAAGACAGTTAAGTTTTTTCAGAAATGTTATATAACAGTGAGATGGGATCTAGATTTGTTCTGGGAAAAAGAAAACTGCATGAAATTGGCTATGAGGGAAAGGGATGCAGCAATTGGGAGGGAAAGGGGCAATGGCAATGACCACAAGGAAACTAAGCTGTTCCTCAACTGCTCGGAGCTAAATCCGAAGCTCCAAAACTTGCAGGGTGGGCCATCACACTGCGCGCATGGCATGTATGAGTCCGGGTGTTCACAAAATGACGCGTAGTGATTCAAACAGTATGTAAGTAAGTGAAATAAACAGGCCCTATCACACAAGCAATCCCTCATTCAAACAGTTGATTAGGTCCCTTTTCCATACATCATCTTCATCCAACCACTTGCAAACTTTGGAATCAAAACCCACAGCCAAAGTATGAGTAACGTTTACCTCCTCACACATTGATAGTACATATACAGCACCCTTCAGGCCTTTTTCTTGACAGTTCGCATTAGCACAAATGATACTATCCTGCAGATTGTCGCAGTAGGCAGCCGGATAAGCAGTGGCAACCTCGTATACATTGGCATTGGTAACATAGAATGCGGTCTTGCAGTGGATGCAACCGTGGGGATAAAGTTGACGGCAGTCAGCAAGCTTGATGACCATGAATTCTTTGACAGCTTGTTGTGGACATGAGTGCAATGTGAAGGAACAGATTGTGCTTTGACCTATCATTGGGGTGTACATATTGATGAACTTTGAGAGAGCATTTGAAACATCTAGATGCTCCGCACCCCACGTGGCCTTCTTCTCCCTGTTGCAATGACAAGACTCTTTGTGGGCAGGCCACGCTCTTTTTTGGCAGTCTTCACTCTGGACACAAAAGGTAAGTACAGGTCTTCGCAACAATAGCAACAACATACACAGTACTTTGCAAGAAAGCAGCCCGTACATCTTTTCAAAGGATTAGTCAGTGAATGAGAGGACCAGCACTGAGAGCATTGGTTTAGCTCTCAACAATGAAGTTGTTCTGGATCAGAATGGGGATTTCTGTGATGTGGGGGAGGTGGAGGCTGCATTTCAGGGAGGACCTCAAGATGGGTTTAGTCCAGACAATGCAGGGTACGAGTACCTTCATCTTTTTATAGTACTTCTCTGACTACTACAATACAGAGTACATGATTATGAATTCACCTGGTGTTTCCTGAACTGGGACAGAACTCAGGCCTGGATGATGAGGATCCAAGTCAGAACTGGAGGATATGTAGGGAGTTGTCAACCACACTGTGCAAACTTACATCTACATTCCATGTTCATTTCATAACCACTACTTAAATTTTGACACACCTAGTCATTTGAGGATGCATACCATGTTCTATACAGAGATCCTTTCAAATCAGTGCTCAGTCTGCCATGGCAGAAAGTGTGTGCAATGATGGCAGACGGTGAGCGAGAGTGAAGCCACAATCAGACCACTTGCGAATAGCAGTAGCGACACAGGGAGAATGAGCGCTGCTGTGGTCAAGAGATAGATTCACACCGTCCCAGAAAGTGAGTTTAGGATAAAGGCTATATGCAGATTTGTGGGACAAAAAGTTCATAATGCATGCTGGAATAAAGACTTAGATGAAATAAATTAAAAGACAAAAATGGATGTTTACATACTAGAGTGGAACATTAGTATAGCAGCGAGGGGAGAACAAACAGTGGCTATGAGCTGAACAGGCCTGGTGCCATTAGGGCAAGAGAACAACCAGACTTCAGCAATTTCAGAGGATTCATATGAATGGGAAGCCTGAGGATGAGTAGGCTCCTGAACAAGGGAGGAGGGTGGTGCAAGCAACAATTGGAGGGAGTCTGACAAGCAGCTCAGAGAGGTCAAAATGGCATATAATCAGCATAAAAGACAATATGCTGATTGGCGGTAGGACAGAAGATGAAACCATTATTGAGGAGCCATGAACTGACAGATTTGGAAAGACATAGAGAGCAAAATAGATCCAGATCAGATGGGTAGGTTTCACGAGTGAAGAACTTTGACACAATGGAACCCGCAACAAGGGTGCCAGTGTAAGTCTGTAAAATTAAGAAAGATGAGGACATAAGAACAAAGAAAAGAAAAAGGAAAAAAAAACTGAGACAAAAATGACAGCATAGACAAACCTGCAGATGTTGAAACATAGGAATCTGCGATGGAGAAAAGAATGGCAACAATACATTGTGAGGTCTGAAAGCCTGCATATGAAAGTCTGCAACTTGAACTCAGCAGACACTAGATACAAGGGCAAGGGAATGAAGATCTCAAAAGCTCAAATGGCACAAGAGAGGATTGAGTAAAATAACAGAACTGATTTAAGGAAAAAAGCTGCATTAGAACAATAAGAGAAGGGTGGAAGGAGAAATAATCATACAAGATACTTTCAAGATTAGGCACAATAACAGATGAAGGAGGCAGCTGAGGTGCAGACATAACTGCAATATCTGCAAGCAAAGTGCAAGAGAAGGGAAGGGAAAAAAAAGCAGATGCCGAACATGCCCATGAGAGTACAGCGAATGCAGGCACGATGAGGTAAAATATGAAAAAGAAGCTGAATAGACAAAGGGAGTGCTAAAGCAAAAAATAAGAGAAGAAAGAGCAATGAACATCAATGAATATAACAGATCTAATAGGGATGAACGAGGGGAAAAAATAAAAATAAAAATAAAAATAAAAATAAAAATAAAAATAAAAATCTCGGGTCATGCAAAGAGTACTGAAGGGCAAAAGAATGACTACATCGCTATTAAGCATTGCAATAACAGATGGAAGGGGAATCATAAATCAACAGACAATCAGAAATGGGTGAAGACAAACTGGAGATTGAAGGAGACTAACCACTGTGAGACAGCGAGTAAAAACAAAGCAGACGAACTTACAGGATGGGCAGCGACATGGATGTACAGAAGGTCACACAAGTAACAGAGATCACAATAGAAGTGACAGGCCTATATATGGGGAAAAAAAGTGAGTATAAGAGGGACCATGGGAAATTTATAAAGTGGCAAAACCGGCCATAAGGATGATCCTCCATTTCATTCCGGACTTGTAACAGTTCCAGTTAGCTCTGGAGTTAATTTTGTGGGGGCGATATTTTTAGCAGACCAGAGCAGACCATAGTGAACCAATAGCAACACTAGCCAAGGCACTTATAGAGACCTAAGGCCGTCATCTTTGGGTAGGCTATACTCTCATGTCTTGGGACAGGGATATTTTATTGAATTCTTGGCATGTAGTTGATATTCCGTGGAAGGATTTTACCAAAATTTGTGGCATGAAAGATGGGTGGCAGAGGTAATAAGCCTCTTATAACAATGTTTTGCATATTGTGATAAGTATCAGATATCAGTATCAGTATCAGTATCATGATTATAATCTTGATCTATGATTAATGGACAATCTCGTAGTTACCTGCACACATGCACAGCTTTACTTACTGTATATAAGCTGTAGTTTTATGGATGCTTCCGTATACGATTGTCTCTTTCTACTCTCTCTTGTGTTTTACTCTATCTTGCACACAATGTAGAGGACAAACAGAATTTATCTGTCATTATCTGTCATCATCTTTGTTTCTTCACTGAGTGACAAATTCCCCCATATTTTTATTTCCAATGCAATGTTATTAGATTGACTGCTCCATCAGGGCTTCATATAAGTTGTTTGAAGGGAGTTTGCATGGTCCTTCCACTTACCAATTCTACTTCTATACAAAGGGTTGAGCTCAGCATAGCTGTATAGCTCAGTCACCTTACATCTTGGATCAGCTAAAATTCACACACTCAGAGTTTCCATCCTTTGGTGAGTTATTTTTGCTTCCAAGGTTGTTGTAGTTTCTCATGAATGAACATAGGTATGATAAGTCTTGTGTTATACCAAGTAGCTGTTCTGGCATTTCCTGTGAACTATTTGCCTCCTGTACTTCATCACGGCAACATATGTTGTGTTTTTATCTTTCTCATACCAGCTGAAAAGTCTGGAGTTACAAGAAGCTAACAGTTCAGATCAAGCTAGATTGTTATCCATTCTAGTCATTTGATCCTTTGAGAAAAGTCAAAATGAGACAAGAAACAATGCAACTCCTTGGGATTCCATCTATTCACCTAAGGCTCAAGATGGGTTGGTTAGGGATTTTATCCTTAATACAGTAGAATATTTTTACAAGACCAGGGGCTATGATCCTAAAATCCAGAAGTTGATCAAGTTTTGTTTCATGCTGGAATATGAGAGGGTAGTTGAGCAAGATAGGTCCTTTTCATCAATTTGGGCTCAGCCTGCCAACTTAGTATTTATCTTACTTCCCCAGAACTTGGTACTTGGAAGTTGGGAAGATAGCAAAAGTACCAAGTAGTACCCTTAAACACTTCAAGTCAAGGCTGCTTTCAGTGAAATACCCTTAGACCTGTGCATTTGCCATCGGAATGATTTAACAAAATAGTCAAGTTGGGTCAAATACTGCAGCCCCATTCAATCTTTGAGTCATATTTAGCTATATTGGGGCAGTATTTTGCCATATCAATACATCAAAATAGCACACATTTTCTTAATGACCGAGAGGTATGGCCGAACCGTTTAGTTTGAGCATGAATTCATCTAACAGTATTTCTGGTGTGTAATATAACATATCATATTTTGTGAGTAGCGATTGTGATAACAGCTATACACAAACGTGCAAAAGGTATATGAGCTAAGCTATTTTGGATTTTGAGGAGGGTGCTCTCGAGTCTCCATCCTCATCTACATGGCTGTTGCAGTTCTGCCCTGAGTCTTTGACATTAACATAAATGGCTTTGCACTTTTGAACATGCATTGAGGGGCTGAGTGCAATTTCTGAGCTCCAATATGTCATGTCTGTATGCCTATTCCAAAGCATGAAACTACTACATGAAATCTTTCACTTGAATTAATTACAACTCAGGAGTGGGTTCTACTGTACTCATATTTAGCAACTACCCCCTTGAACATTAACATCCTTTAGCCCTGCAATATCCTCATCCTTATACAACCTAATTCTCTCCTGCGGTACCCCCTCAAATGCAGCAGCAAACCTTGCATCGGTGTTGTTCGCTCCATCGACAACATGAATCCATATACATTTTATAAATGAACCCCCGTGGATGTTAAATCTAGGACCACAATGAGTGACAAGCTCAAGGGAAAGGTCATGGGAAGTAATGGTACTCACGACAACCCATAAACCTCCGGATCCTTCTCTGTTGAATCCCCAATTGCCAAAAAACTCTTGTCTGGATACATCCCATTTATGTTGTTGATCTGTCCTACCTTGTAATCAATCTTTCCCTGCCCAGATCCACCGTCGCCGAAAGAGTTGAGGATCAATGTAGGATCTGTAACTGAGAAGTTTTGTAGGAGAAGTGGGCCTTGAGTGGAAGGTGGGAAGGTTGATTGGAGGAACGAGGTTAGGAAAGGGTAGAGTTGGATCGGGGAGCCAGAGAGGTAGATGAACTGTGGTGGAATTATACCACCCTCGTTGGGAGAAGAAGAAGACGTAATGGCAAGGGACTCGGCGAGCGCACCATAAAGCTCTGGCATCCCAGATACCGGAACAGGGTCGTTAAAGAGTGTGTTCTGTATAAGCAATGAAGTGTTCAGGACATCTGACACTTTGATTGTGTCGTCGATATCGGAAATGATGCCGAATCCAGATGGAAGGGAGGGGAATATCATTGTTGATGCATTGGTGGCTGGATTTGCTACGGATGCAGATATTGACCGACTGCTAGCAGCGGCACACGACCCGATGGACACATTCGCAGAAACGACCCCGAGATCCTTCACCCCCGTCCTAGGCAGCTCTACGGTTCCACCGCCGTTTCCTGTACACCCTGCAACATCAACATCCACATGTACCGCAGGCACTCCTACTGCGGCGAACAACTTCAATCTATCTACCGCTGTGGTGAGCTTATTCCCTACGTCACCCAGGCCGAGAGTATTCAGCGTATTATTGACCAATCCGGTTATAGGCGTTAGATTAGGCTGAGTGATGAAGTCGAAGGCTTCAAACGCGGCAATGGTGTTGGAGGAATTAGACGGGTCTTGAAAAGCGGGGGCATTGAGCAGGAGAGTGGTGGTTAACGAGCGACGGGAGGAAGCTGACAAAGTCGAACGAGGGGTTAGGTACAGTGGGCGTGCAGGGAGAGCCAGGCCGGAGCTGGTGCCTGCCCACACTAGGATGAAGTTGGTGATACTAACGAGAGTGCTGGATATCTTCATGACTGAGGATTAAAAGGAATGTCGATATGGTTTATTCGAAAGGGGCGTTAAACGATGGACGTCGAATCCGGCAACGTCGATATGAGCAGGGTGATCAAACGCAGGGTAATTCTCTCTAGTTCATTTCTTATATGTACCCAGTCTCCGTACTTCGAGTTTGTAGCATATGTAGGGGTGGCAGGATCTACATGGACCCATGCGTTCGATGAAAACACATGAATATTACTCCCAGATCATAACCTTCGAATATCATTGGTGAACATTCAATATTCAATGTCAATTCGTATTCAAGACCAGCATCTCTACTACCATAAAGTCTGTGATTGTTGTGAGTATGCAACGATCAGTGATAGAGCCTGATAGGAAGGGCTTGAGCAGCAGCGAAGTGTTATTCACGGTAATGATTAATACGAACCGCATCCCCTCACCAGTCGCCAACCTCCCGCTAGGTGAAAACATTGTATGTCACAGAATAAGGTTGTATAGGAGACAGAGTACGAAAAACGATGATTATAATTCCATTTTCCGGCTGACGCGTCCGTCTAGAGCTCTACAAAAGGTGAGGTACGGGTATCCAATACTCAATACTCGATCCTCGTACTCATGCGGTCCAAACTCCGGCGATGACTTCAGTGAGACCTAGAGAAAGGGTGAGGAAGAAGGATTGTAGTTAGGCCAAGTTTGAAGGACAGGATGAGAGCGACGCGCCGATATCATTCAGGTTAAACTGATACATCCCAACGTTGCTGTCCTTAGCGTCCATTTCGTAACTGGACCGAGAATAGGCCATTTGCGTGTGTGCAGGTAGTCAACGATGGAGGAATCTAACTGGGGGCAGAGGGAAGGGAAAGGGAGAAGGAGGTTAGCTCCGGAGCAATAGGACAGAAGGGAGACGAAGTAGGGCTACGGATGCGAGTAGATAGCAAACAGGATTCCGGGACGGCTGGCCCGGGTTCATATCAACAACCTTTTTCCTTTCAGCCACCACTGCTGGGGGATCTACTCGTAACTCAAACTGCGGGACGGTGTACTTAAGGTAAATTCGTCGTCGTTGAATTCATCATGTAATTCTAACCATATTTCTTTGTCCTCTTCAGACGCAGTAGTAGCCTCGCTCAGCAGCTTATTTTCCACTCGCTGCCCTAGTTCTCCCAATGGCTCCTGCTCTATAGCGCGCCCTTTATAGATTGAACCTCTCTGTGAAGTTTCCGGAATGGAGCTCACCTGATAGCAGCCGTAGAAGGGGAAGATTTACCATTCGGTATCTGTAGGATGAGTGTAGCTGAAATTAGACGAGCTCAACGTTGGAAGTGTCAATTGGTGGATTTGCGAAACGCAAGAAGGAATCCAACGTATGTCTGGTCTGCACAGTTCTTTGCTGGCTACAGTACTAACATGCTTTTGTTATTCAGGTCGATAGCTTTCTTTGGTTACGACTGCTCAGGTTCATTCCAAGACCGTTCTTCGGTGGATTGTGTGCTGAAGGTAGAGGTAGAATAGGACCTCAGAGCTAGAGGGAGCTAGGAATACAGGATTTGTGGTGCAATAATATGAGCTCGGCAGATTCAAGCGAAAGAAATGGTATGTCTCGCTTCGATTTCTTTGTTTCTTTTCTTCCGTCTCTTTTTGTTTTCATTTTTTTCTCCAATGCTGATTGACAATCTGGGCTAACGTTCATCTTATGCAGTACCAAGACATTTATCGCTTATTCACACTACTCAAGATTCATAATCGGAACTCCACAAGCGTCCTCCATCCAATACATAGTTTCATTTTATCAGGCTCCCTTCACTTCTTCCTAGACTCTCCTCCGACGATATTCCGCACTGAACGAGCTGAGTTGCTGCGAAGACAAACGGCACAGGCCGGAATTGACTGGAATTGACTGCGAGAGAGAAGCTCTAGGAAGAGAGCAGTCCTAACTATCACTGCTGCGGGAGGATGAGCGTATTATTACCCTCTCCAGCTCTAAACCACCCGCTCCTTGCAATCATCGCATCCCCGTTTCCTCCTGCCCTCTCCGCCATTCCTCCCGTTTGCCCGCATCGACGGTTTATATCCTCAAAAAGCTTCCAAAAATTACGCTTTTACTTCCTCTTGCTGCGTGCCACATGCTCTCTCGACTCGAGAGCTACTTTACGTCTCCCGAGGCTAGATACGCGGAACCTAGCCCATCCATTTCGACGGTCGTGTTCAATAGTCAGCTCTTTAACATCGATTCAACCATTTCCTATGACATCTCACCTCGCCCAATGGAAACGTTCGGACTGAATAGATCCTGGTTGATGGTCGGACCAGACTCTGAGCGGCGCAGCTTTTCGACATTTTTCAGTCTGTCTACCTTGCCTGTCTTCTGACCTTTCCTCCCTTCGAGCATCGCTTCGCCATCACACTCACCGTGTTTTCCGATCAATTTGATTACAGTCGATCAGCGGTAGCTTTCAATATCCTTTGAGCCCCACCATTGTGTTTCAATCGAATTGAATTGACATGTTGGAGGGAGAGACAAGCCAGAAGTGGAAAACTTGTGGAGTCGTGTGTTGCCCTCACGTCTAGTTGAAAATTTCCAAGTTGTTCTTGCTTTCGTTGAAAGTGGTCCGACTGGTTGGCGATGTCTACCAGGCTACTCTTGTACCCTACAGTTTGGACCATCGGAAACAGCTCTGAGTTGGCCCTTTGCCGCGTACGAGGTAGACATGGGGGCCATTCCGGTGAAGGTGTGCTATTGGGCAGGCGGATATACTCTGAAAAGAAACTATGCGCTTTGTTTGTGAAAAGGAAAGAGCTCAGTCGTTTTCCAAGTTTGTAGTCGAAGGACAAATCTTTACTTTTTCAATTCGCTTTTGTCATTCCATGGCGTCAATATATCGGTATTGTATATTAGATACTGTTCTGCCTATTATCGTCTGCTGTCCTCATATTCTGACTTTGATATTATTGCGATTCGTTGTGCTAGGTCAGATCAATGGTCGAAGTGTGCGGTATCATTCAGGCTCAACGGACAGCATTTACTGTTAGTCGTCGCGTCCATACGTTTTGACTAGCGCGTATCGCGTCGCGTCGGTGGAAGAGTCCGGTCCGGAATAACCGAAAATTCCGGTCTCCGTTACACGAGGCATCCAGCCTTTTTCTCTGCTACCATTACTATTAGACTGGCAAAGGTAACTCGTCTTACTCTCCGTCGACGAATTTGTCACTCCACACACTTGTATCGGAACCCCTTTGTCCCTTTCTAGACTCTTCTCCAACAAGATCGCGCGCTGAATCAGAATAACTGCGGCAACAGAACGGGCTCTATGCGAGGATCGCGTTTGCGAAACATTGCTACTGTTAGTAACATCGAATTGCGTTTCAAATCTGTTCGCAACATCGATAAAAAATAGAATGGTATATTCGGCCTCTTTCAGCCCTTTCGACATTGACAAAGTTGAACAAACTACTTCTAGTCCTTGAAATGGATTGTTTCATGAAGCCTCAAAAGCTTAGAGGGCCATCCAAGCTGGCAAGCTCTATGGTGCTGCCAATGTAGGTGCGTGATTTCCACAATTTCTTACCGTTCATCATCCGATCCTTCCCCTCTTCTCCAGAGGTTCTAGAAACCAATAAAGAAGAACCAACTGACTCGCACAAAGTCTTCTTTGTCGATTCCTCTGACAAGGATCTCCGCTGTGGTATTCATTCTTCTTCCACCAAAACTACCCGACGTGCTTTCGCCAACGCTTCCAACTCCTCCATCCCCCAGTGTCCCGTAGACCCAGACAGCCCCGGTCGTAGGCGACAAATCCAATTTCCAGCTTTCCCGCGTCTACGATGGCAACTTAACCAAATCGAACGACGTTCCAACTTTCGTGGATGCCGCTGGTAGAGTGGATTTGGCCATGAAGAGCAGCGTGACATTCGACTCGGTTGTCATCACTTACAACAAGTTCCTTTCTGCCATTTTTAATGGGCTACTGCTATGAAAAACTCAACGGTGAAAACGCTTTGAAGAAGAATGGTACGTGCATAAACTGGCGTTCATGCAAATGATTTAATGCATATTTCCGCAGAGTTACAACGAATACAAGACGGACGATGACTTTGCAAAGGACCTCTTCGAATCCCCACCCACCAACACCCTCTTCGCTGCCTTCATTGAATCTCATGCCTGTGAGCAGAGTGCTCGTCGCAACGCCGTGGATGACCATCCAAGAATGCCGCCGATATGATGGATGATTTAATCACGCAGTATAACCGTGGTAGATGGGCAGCTATTGCTAACGAGCTGGTGGATACCGTTATCGGTATGTACTCTTCTGGATTTTCGGAATGTACTTACTGAATGTGTTCTATAGGTCTCAATGCTCTGCGACATTTCTGAACCTATACGTCAATCTTTTCTCTGCTCTATCGTCATCTCTGCAGGCGACGCACTTCCCCATCCAGCACCCCCAAGCATGAATCCAGTTCGAGTCCACACTCCCATGCGGCCTTACATCGATAGACGCAACGCTTTTGGATCTCGGAAGCCAATCCCGGGAATTCCCCACAGAATGGCCCACTAACGGGCCTCAAAGCACGTGGGTCCACATCCACGTCCAGTGCACCCAGCAATGGCTCTGGGTCAATTCTGCCTCCCAAACGAGCTCGATGAACCAGCGCTTGTGTTTGAGGTTGTACCTCTCGCGTATACCAGTTCAGCAAATTTTCGGTTGAATCTAGTTTGAAGCCTTCTGGAGACGTTGCCTTTGCCACTCAGACGACGAAAGTTCGACAAGATGTGACGACTTGGCTCCTTCATTCACTCACTCTGAAACCTGACGACTACACCGCTTGCTAGGCACCTCGGATTCCAGGTAGAGATGCAGACCACTTGCCCTTTGAACCTCGGCTTCTTCGAAGCTGAGGCGGTATGTTTGGCACACGAGAATTTAGCCTCTTAATTCGTGCCCACCACAGGGGCAGCTGCTTAACTGCAAATCATCTCTTTCTCTGTTGGACTCTGACAAACTGGAAGACTTTCGGTGGAATTGGAATATCGTTCCCTTTTGGGACACGTCACCACGTTGTTGCCCATCCCTTCGTCTTCGCGAGGGTGGATTGAGGCAGTCCTACACGCACATTGAGAGTAAGTCGGTCATTGCCAACTTCGCTATACACTTCTACAGCTAGCAACTCATTCCGTTCAGGTTTCTATAACGTGTGCCAGCAAGACTTCTAATACCGCGATCAAGCCCAGGAGCCGGCCAATGACCGCTGCATCGCCAGATTCGTAATCGATGGAGATACGGTCATCGACTGCAGCCGGTATTTTATCGAGGAACCTGAGCGTGTCGGCACCAGATCGGTAAGAATCTCTTTAAACTATCGTGTATGCATCCCAAACTTGTTTCCCCTCTGCAGGCGCTCCCGATTTCATAAACCGAACTCGACGGCCAAACAATCAAATATAATCACCTCGTTTCATTCTTTTCGCTTCGACTTCCACACCTTGGCAGTGAAGGATTCACCCAAATACCCAGTGTTCCTCCAAAAGCTCCGCTTGGATGTCGCTGGGGATGTCAGTTTCGCTATCCTCACCATCACCAGCCCGGCTCACTTAAAGAAGAAGGATGAATATGGACGTTTTCTCGTGCAAGCTCTGCCGAGGGACTGGTGGTAATGCCTCGGAGAGTTGGGGAACGAATGGACTACGACAGTTCCATCTTAAGGCTACTGTATAATAGCATTCATTCGTTATGATGAATAGCGAACTGGAGTTTGTTTTCCTTGAAAATCGTTCGTACACATTTCTTATAGTATATCGTAATTTTTTCCTTTAAATATACTCATACGCATACCACACAACAGTACAAGCATGTACGTAGTGGTATTACACTAAACAAAAATGACAACGTACAGAATAGCACTAACAAAAATAACACCGAAGATGAGCATGATTCCCGCAGGTGTGGCATACTGAGTAGAGAAAAGAGATCCTCTGTACCAGTCATCAACATGTTCAGTAATCAGAGCGTCAATCCTGCTTTAACTACGACAAGTCTGACCTAGTCAGAGTGTCAGCGATAATCTTATAGTCGTCGTTTCCTTTCTTCCGTTCAGAAGTACAGAGCAGAAGCAGCAGAACGTGGTCGGAGCTGCCAATACAGTACGGCACGCAGAATTGGATATTTTTCATGCCGTGCATGAGTCGTCAGAATCCAACGAGCACAGTGCACAGTGAAAACACGTTTCACGATAATCAAAAGGCCGTGCGGTGTCAACGAGTCCAGTCGTCCAGTCAGCGGCACGAGGATCACGGATACTGTTTGGGTAGAAGATATCGATGGTGACTAGTCGACTTGGAATCGCTAGCACTAGGAGAAGCGCATCTGATAGCTACGGTCTTGATGATATCTGGGCGGGGGGCGGCTGCTGCGAATCCGTAGCTTTCGATCAGTCTAGGGAGGACCGTATTCACCAATTCCTTCAGCTGCTTTTGCGTCGCGACCACCGTTATCAGCGGTAAAAGCTACCGGGCTGAGTGTTGCCTCTTTTCAGAACTGGTAGTTATCGGTGCGATGGAGGAGCAATAGTTAATTGCGATCTTGGCTTTTCCGCCGGAGCTGGTAATTGTCAGAGCGGTAACGCGAAGCCCATTTCGAGCGTCCCTCGTCTGGTTCTGTTCTAATAGCTGTAGGCAATTTCGACAACGTTGGCCTACGCTGGTGTACGCCGCTGGCCATCGCCGTCAGCAGGGCCAAAGCCAGAGATACAGTTCCAACTGGGGGTGGTAGAGATATCTTTCGAAACCCCTTTGTTCACCACACTCAAAGTTTCGATGTTCAAATTACCACGGCGCAGAATACTCTTCTTCGAGACCTTGTCGAAGACGAGCGATGCAGACACTCTTGATACTCCCGAAGGCCCAGGGTTCTGGTAGAGATTCCCTGCGGTTGAAGAATGTTTTCAGGCTGTAAAAGAAGAATATTAGCGGAAGCTTTGAAGATTAGTAAAAGTTCATACCTGTCCGTGGACGACCTTTGCCAGACGAACGTCCTCTATATCCAAAGTAAGCGTTAGATTGTCCCTTTGCGCAAACGTCGAAGAGACGGCCACAAGCGCCTGAAAGGATCGGGCATCCTCAAGCGTCTCCCTCGCAATTGACTGCAGCCAATGGGATATTGTTCACTGTAATTATCCCCGTTCTGCGTGAAAACTCGTCGGAAAAAGGTGTAGAAAGAGGCGGAGGAGGGTCGAGTGATATTAATCAAAATGGATCCTATATAGAAGGGAGGATGCCTGGGATTTTGTTCATGCATCCAAATAAGTAGCGCTTAACTTCGTCCTGCATGGGAAGATCATTAATACCGATAGTCGAATAGCGTGGAAGAACCATATGAAAGCAGATAGAATTGGAAGAAAAGGCTATGATTCGAAGAAGAAACTACACAAAAGAATGGAAGCCGGACATACCATCTTTAATCTGCTGAGCCCATACTATGTACCATGAATCCTATGCTCCTTCCCCCATAGCATCGGGCAAGGTGTGTGACTCCCTTCTCCGAGCGTCTTCCACGCGCCCAGTTCCGCAGAGGTCCAGTTCCGCTTTCACGTTCAGTGCACAATCTCATTGATGAACAGTCTAAGAAGTGCAGGGGTCCCGATATAATTTTAACGAGACGAGATTGAAGAAGCGGATTGAAGTCTGAGAAGAGAGGCTATGACTTTTGACCGTGTCTGTTCGGACCAAGAAATTTTGTTAGGATTGCACGCAGAGTGCATGGGATGGAATAATGACAAACTTGTACAATTCACACTGCCCATAGAGCAAGGCATACAGAATGCCTAGTCTCTACTAGGTGGGGCGCACAGTCGCAGCGGCACAGGTGAGAGTTACCCTCCTGGCGGCTTTGGTCCTAGTTCAGTGCCCGAGGAAGAAGATGCAGGAGGATGGTCTGGAGCTGGAAAATGACGCTATAGATAGATGTGGCTGACATTGGAATAGTAGCTGTAGATACGGCCTAGGAAGGGGGTGGTTAGACGTGGGCGGCGTGACGAAAAAGATGTTGGTACTGGTAGTGGTGCCGAAGACGATGGCGATGACGACGACTGAAGGGGTAGAAAATGTGGAGCAGAATGAAGAAATTGATGTTGTTATTGAAAATGATGAAAACTCGAATGAAGAAGGGTGGGCGGTAGTCAGAGAACTGGATGCCGACGAAGGTGCCCCTTACGTGAAGAATAAAGACGTAAACACGTAGACATAGACGTAATGATAATGCCACTGACAGCCGTCGTGAGAATAGGATGAGACGCATGAGAAGGCGAAAGTGTTTGATAGGCTTCCTGTCAGAGCAATAAGCAGGCTCATGATCGCAGATTGAGAGCAGGAGCATTGATAACACTGAACGTGAGTACCGGGGAATAAAGAACGCATGGGTGGGGCGGTCCAGGAGGCCGGTCAAGCCGGTACGAAGTGTTTTCAAAGTACTAGTGTAGTTCGAAACCATGCCATGTCCCGAGACACATCTATAATTTCGACAATCTCGCTGTACCAGAAATATCAACAGATCCCTATAGAGCTGGCGTTGGACAAAGTAGGTGTATGTGACCTGGTATTCAACTCCACATCGTGTACTTTATCGGCACTAAGTACGCCGTCACTCAACATGACTCGAGCCGAGGTTGAATCTTGACATTGGCATAATGTGGGAGATTTACTAGTACAATATACATATAAGACTACATGAGGTCGGTCACTTGATGAACACACGGCTTATGGTTGGGAAGGTAGGCGTACATGAAGTTGGGCAACCGAACAGGTGCGACAGATAGGCGTACATGAGGCTGGTCACTTGATGAACACAGGACTTGGGTGCGTCAGGAAGGCATACATGAGGTTAGTCACTCAATAATAAGAACGGGTCTTAAGGGACACATTGCTTGAGCACTCTTCGCTTCCGACCACCATGACCACTAACTGCACCTCAACCACTAGCTGCATCCCCCCTAACCCAGACATCTCTGGCATAGGTGTCCGAACGGCTATCTATGCACAGAACATATTTTGCTTCTTCCCGGTTGCTCTTAACCTTTGGGATAACAGAGTGACGGCTGAGGAGATGAAAGGCATAAAGGATCAATCTATTGGCATGCTTGCCATTGCTTTTGCCATCCTTGTCTCTACTATTACCGAAGCCAAGACTAAATCCACTATAACAGGGCAGTCTATGGATGAATTTCATACAGCTATTATCCTTGACTTGAGCTGGATGAATAATACCAGTACTTGGATATGGTTTCTTCTCTATGTTCACCACCGAACTAGGGCTGAGACCAATAGTGAGCGCATTTGCCCAACCTGGAGTGATTGGTGGAAGAAAGGTCTTCGGTCACCGCTCAGTCAGGTTTTCAAAAGAATGCAGAAAGAGGAGAGGAAAAGAAGGAAACAAACTTGGGCCGGGGCATTGATCTCCTGCCTCTGGAATATTATATCAGCTGCACCTGTCCTTACCATTGGTTCCATCCATCTCTCCCTTATGGCCAGCATTGGGATCTGGCTTTGGCAAAAACCATCTGGATTTGGCCCACCCCCACCCCCAGACATCCCCTGTAATCTCACACTTACAATCCTTGGAAAATCCATCCCATTCTCATCTCAGCTGCTAAAGATCATTTCATTGATAATATATGCCCTTTTTCTTTTTCCTGGCCTTAACCTCATTCTCCCCTTTGGCTTTTTCCTCACTTTTCACATCCTGTACAACTGGTCTCGAGTTCACCACAAGTCATTCTGGGACCCATGGGATTCATTCTGGAAAAAATGTCGACAGTGTGGTCTAGCATTTCGCCATATGATAAATCCACAGGGCCATCCAGATGCAGAGCAGGGAAGTGAGCAGGGAGGACAGCCCCACTCGGAAATAGAGGATGGAAGAATGCAAGAATCACAATCCAGTCAGAACCATACTAACCAATCTCCAGGCCATGTAGCCATTCTTTATGCCAGCTTAATTGCTCTTATTTTTGTCAATGTTCAGTTTATTGCTGATATTGAACAGACACTCATACGTAATGAAGGTAATGGTTCTACAGAAGAGGATAAATGGGGTTTTGGGCAGGTTCTTCCTCTAATACTCTTGATCTTGCCACTACGAGATGCTTGGAATGCCTTTCAAGATATCCGACAGGGAGTACAGGGGCGATTTGAGCAGTTAATCCTAGCCAAGGCTAAAGATGACTCAGGCATTCCAGAACTTCAACAGCTGGTTAAACAACAAGCCAGGCTTGAAGTAGACATGACAAATAATAATGAGGGATGCAGCACATTGCTCCAGCTGGTTGCATACCATGGGAAACAAGAATTGGTTGCATTCCTTCTAGATAATGGTGTGCTCCCAAATGATACTGGTAGGATTTAAAAACACTCTTGTAAAGTATTTCTGATTATTTTTCAGGAGGTGGTTTTGGGACTGCACTTCAAGCTGCCTGTGCAAAGGGGCATATCAACATGGTGAAAATGCTGCTGGATGGAGGATCAGATCCCAACATCCAAGGTAGGCTATTATACTGACTGAAGGAATGCAACTGCTGATATGAGAGTAGGAGGGCACTATGGATCAGCACTGTGTGCAGCCATAGCAAATGGGAGGGAAGACATAATAAATTTGCTCCTGGAAAGGGATGCAAAGGTGAATATTCCAGGTGAGGAAGGGGACATTAGACATTGAGACATATAGGAGAGGATACACTGATATCATTCAAGGGGAAATGTTTGGAGCCCCCCTTCATGTTGCTGGGCTGATGCACATCATAGATGATGAGAAGTATGGTGCAATAATCAAGAAGCTGTTGGAAAAGGAGCCAGGAACAAATCCTCAATGTAAGGTGGCAGAGGGTCAAGCGAGTCAAGCCACTAACAGTATAAATCAGGGGATACATTTGGAGGAATTGCTGATATTGCAATTATCAGAAAGGATGAAAAATTAGTGGAGCTTTGTCAGGAAAAAGAACTCAAAAGAGTGAGTAGGACTGTCTTATATTTAAATATAGTTGCTCAGAGTGTGTTTTAAATGCTGATTGAACAGCATGTAAGAGTCATTATGCTGATACCACACAGATGGCTGGAATTACTAACAAGGTTGCTTGTTCTCAATTCAATAGCTTGTAAGTAGTGCCATGCCCCCCATGTATGTCCCCTAAGGCTGACAATTTTTCTCCATTGAATAGAAAGTAAGTGGTGCCATGCCCATTATGTATGTCCCCCAAGGCTGACAGTGGGTGTTCTTTTTCTCAATTCAATAGCCAGTAAGTGGTGCCATGCCCCTCATGTATGTCCCCCAAGGCTGACAATGGGTTTTCTTTTTCTCAATTCAATAGCGAGTAAGTGGTGCCGTGCCCCTCATGTATGTCCCCCCAAGGC
>KN834771.1:100078-122445 GCA_000827265.1 Collybiopsis luxurians FD-317 M1
AATGAATTCATATTATACAGCCTTCTATAATGGCTATATTAAGAAGTCAGAAAAAGATAAAATATTACCTTATTTAGCTTATAGCAATTGGAGTTGGCATTTATTTATACATGTTTATATAAGAAAAATAATCACCTGAAGAAGGTCTTGGCATTCATGTAATTTTCTCATTTTTTCCCATGGAACTTGTAATGCATTTTCCCACATGGGGAGTGATCTGATAGAGGTCATGAGGGTACCAAAATGATCACCTCACCTCCCTCTACATTTTTTGAAAAAACCCCCTGGAGTGTGGGAAAATAATTTCCTAATATGGTAAGTCCCTCAATCCCTAAGTAGTACTTGGAGTCAATGTAGATAGAACATACACTGTATAGACAAGGTCTACACACCTTATACCCAGTGTATACAAAGTGTATTCAACTTGTATACAACTTGTGTATAACTCGGACATGGCCTCAATCTATAGTATACAACTTGTATACAACCGAGCTGGCCTCTAACTAATGCAGTATACAAACTCTCTGGGCTTCAATTTTGATTTTCTCGAGATACTCTGAGTTAGAAAGTTGTTCTAAATAATTTAATATGATTTTTCAGAATTTGTCCGAGGGTAGTAGTACCTTCCTTATATGGTAAATGACAAAATAAGGAAAGTATATTCAAATAGATTCATCGAAATTCACAGAAGCAGTTTGAACCATTCATTAATCAAGGTAATGCTGTAAAACTTTTTATTTAGTGTTAAATGGTCCAGAGAAAAAGTTTGAGACTTTAACTTTAAGTATTCCTTGCTTGGTGTATGATTATATTTTATTTAAAATGCACTTTGAAATGCACCTAGCGGATGGAGTTTTGAGAGTTAGGAGTTCAGAATTGAGGATTAAGGTCTCCCAATATACTTGAATGATTGGTGGTTGTCACCTTTTCAATCTCAGAACTTGTTTTTTTTCATGTCTCAATACTGCCTGAATCTCACTCAGGGTTTCATGCAATACCTGAGGGTCATGCTCAGCAGGAACAAGAGTGAGGAGTAGGAACTGGTTTCATCATGGGTCTAGATCAGATTCATATGTCTCAACCATCTTTGGGTCTTGCTATGCATTGTTGAAGACAGTTATGCCCTCATGCATCAGCAAATTAACCTATAGACCAGGCAAGCAGGGTCATCTCTAAAGCTACCCAGGATTTTGTCCCAATCCTGAGCATCTTGAGAAGCTTTAAGCAACCTGGGTGACCCAGAATACCCAGGAATTTTGCCAAACTTTAGGCTCCCCCAATAAGCCCTTATGCTTCCTGGTTGATCCCTGGGAGCTCTTTGGTGTTCCCTGGTGCTGCCTGGTTTTGCCCTGGTTGATCCCTGGGAGTGCTTTGGTGTTCCCTGATGCTCCCTGGCTGATCCCTGGTAGATCCCTGGAGCATTTTGACATTGATTTCCCACCATTACTTAGCCTTTGTTGTTTTTTCTTTCTATTCTTTGAAATAATAGTAAATGGACCATTTTCAGAACTCCTTCATATGTGGTATTGCTGCATGCTAAGATTATTCAATTAGTAGTACTAGTACTGCTACTCAAGGGGATATGAAATTTATTTGGTATGGGACTGGTAATTGGAAGGAAGCTTTTGTATATACTTGGGAGTTTTCATACCCTCAACATCTGAGTTGGAGCCAGAACTCTGTCTAGAATGTGAAGGCTGGGCACCAGGGCATACAGATAAGAGACAATCCTGAAGCTTGAATAAAACATCATCAGGGGCACCAAGAGGGGGTACCCAGGGGAAAATGGTTGAATGTGTTCCTGGGACCTCAAAAGTGATCAAATCCTTACAACAATTGGTGGAGAATTCCCAGCATCAGGAAAAGTACCTTAAGCCCAGGCAAATACAGGAAGCCTGAGGATGCCCAGGAAAATGGCCAAATCCTAGGAACCCTCAGGCACTCTCAGGTACTCCAGGTTGCTTAGGTTGCTTAGGCTTCCCAGGTTTTGGGCCAGTTCCTAGGCTCCCTGGAAGATGTTTGAAAATAACCTGAGAGTCCCTGAGGGCTCCCTGGGGCTCCCTGAGGATCCCAGGAGCAGAAATATTCTAAATGCTACAAATTATACAAAATTAGATTGCAAATATATAGTTATGCATTATTCTTGTGTAAATGCACAACCAGAACATTTATTTGGTGAGAATTATGCAGAGGTTTTCACTTTCTTCATGAATCACATGATGGGCTCACTGTGAACTGTCTACAATCAAAAAAATTTTCCCATGGTCCAAACATGCACTTATTGTATATATACTATGTACATATGTATAGGCTTTGTACTACATAAATATACTGTGGTCAACTATGTTAAGTCAATACAGAGCTTATATTAGTATAATAAACTGTACTTAAAGTATAATAACTGGCTAGTGAAACTGAAGTAATAGGCAACAATAAACCATTACAGCTATATAATAAAATACAATACTACAGTACATTAAAAGCAATACAAGAGTAGAATATATAGAGTAGAGTAAATAGAAGGACAGATGAAAGTATATTTTATTATTTCACATTTATATATTGAAGCCTCAGGACACCTGAAAGATCCCCAGGGATCTTCAGGGCAGCCTCAGGGATCCTCAGGGATCCCCAGGGACTCTCAGGCTCCACAGAATTTGGGGGGTGTCCCTTGGTATCCTGGGCAGCCTATGTAGCCCAGGACTCCTGAGAAGCCTTAAACTGCCTGAGGACAACCCATAACAACCCATATGTGCCTGGGCTATAGGGACTTTTTCCTGATGAGCATACTCCACAACACTTTTTTCCAACACCAATTGGCTTTGCAGACTCAGGACTTAGTGCATAGGTGCCTCACAAGGTACCTTAAACATGTACTATCATTTGGCTACCCTTATGAATACAATAGGTCTTCTCCAGATTTGACTGACAGCTTGGGCTCACTACAGTCCTTTGATACCTCTTAATGGTCCTAACAAAATACAGGATCTAGTGTTTGTTACATTTTGAGCTGTGGCCAAAAAATCAGCTTATCAGTGGGTGCCTGCCAGCTGCCTGGCTCAGCTCCAGCCCCCTGATTGGCTCCAGCTATTTGCCAGCTTATTTATGAGCTGTGGCAACACTAAGCTCTACACCTCCATCCCTGTTCCATGAACACCCCACAGCATCAATGTCAACATGTACCCTGGGCACACTAACTGCAACAAACAACTTCAACCTATCCATTGCCATATCAAGTTTGTTCCCTTTAAGCAGAGTGAGAAAGTCAAAGGCTTCAGATGCAGCAATGGTGTTGGAGGAATTGGATGGGTCCTGAAAGGTGAGTGCATTGAGCAGGAGGGTGGTGATTAACAAGCCATGGGAGGGAATTGACAAAGTCAAATGAGGGATTAGGGACAGTGGGTGTGCTGGAAGAGCCAGGCTGGAGCTGGTGCCTGCCCATGCTAGGATGAAGTTGGTGATACTAACAAGAGTGGTGGATATCTTCATGACTGAGGATTAGAAGGAATGTTGATATGGCCAATACAAAGGGATGTTAAACAATGGACATTGAATCTGGCAATGTTGATATGAGCAGGGTGATCAAACTGTAAACACAGGGTAGTTCATTTCTTATATGTACCCAGTCTCCACACTTCAACTTTGTAGCATACATAGGGGTGGCAGGATCTACATGGATCCATGCATTCAATGAAAACACATGAATTATACTCTCTGATTTTGACCTTGAAATATAAGTGGTGCAAGTCCACTTGTAAGTATCTCTATTACCATAAAATCTGTGATTATAGTAGCAATGCAGGAATCAGTGATAGAGCCTGATACTAAGAGTTTGAGCAGTGGTGGAGTATTGTTCACAGTAATGATTAATATGAACCACATCCAGTGCCTCACAAGTTGCCAACCTCCTGCTAGGTCAAAATATTGTATGTCACAGAACAAGGTTGTATAGGAAACAGAGTATAAAGAATGATGATTATAATTCCATTTTTCCAGCTGATGTGTCCATCTAGAGCTCTACATAAGGGGAAGTATGGGTATCCAGTACTTAATATTTGATTCTCATACTCATGTGGTCCAGACTCATCAGGAAAAAGGTCCTATATCCTAGGCACATATAGGTCATCCTCAGGCAGTTTAAGACTTCTCAGAAGTCCTGGACTACACAGGCTGCCCAGGGTGCCAGATGACATCCTCCCAAGCCTCTGGAGCCTGAAAATTCCTGAGGATCCCTGAGGCTTCAATATTATGAATGCAAAATAATAAAATATACCTTCATCTGTTCTTTTACTTACTCTACTCTATATATCCTACTCTTGTACTCCTCCTTATATACTGTAGTATTGCATTTTATTAGATACTTGTAATATTAATATTACTTTATTATCACACTTTAAGTACAGTTTATTATACTAATGGAGGCTCTCTATTGACTTAACATACTCAAGTACAGCATTTTGTTGTAGTACAAAGTCTATACATATGTATATAATATATATACAATAGGTTATGATACTATTTTCATATTTTGACCATGGGAAAATTTTTTTGATTGTAGACAGTTCATGGTGAGCTCATCATGTGATTTAGAAAAAAAGTGGAGATCATTGCATAACTCCAATCAAATGAATGTTCTGATTCTGTATTTACATACTCATACATAACTATACATTTGCAATGTAATTTTATATTATTTGCAGCATTTAAAATAATTCTGCTCCTGGGATCCTCAGGAAGCCCCAGGGAGCCCTCAGGGACTCTCAGTTCATTTTTAAACATTCTCCAGGGAGCCTAGGAGTTGGCCAAAAACCTGGGAAGCCTGAGCAACCTGAGCAGCTTGGTATACCTGAAAGTGCCTAAGGGTCCCCAGGAGTTGGCCATTTTCCTGGGTGTCCTCAGATTTTCTATATTTGCCTGGGCAAAAGGTATTTCTTGTGATGCTCTGGCAGTGAGTTCAGTGAGACATAGAGAGAGGGTGAGGAAGAAGGATTGTAGTTAGGAGGACAAGATGAGTGCAATGCACCAATATCATTTGTATTAAACTAATACACCCCAACCATGGTTGCAACTGTCGTCATCCTCAGTGTCCAATTTGTGACAGGACTGGGGATAGGCCATTTGCGTATGTGGAAATAGTTGACAACAGAAGAATCCAGCTGAGGGTAAAGAAAAGGGAAAGGGAAAGGGAGGTTAGTCTTGGTACAGAACATGAGACACAAAGGGGAGCTAGGAAGGGGAAATAGAGGGAATGGGAAAAAAGAATAGGGCTTTGGAGCAGCAGGACAAAATGGAGGCGAAGCAAGGCTACAGTGCAGAAGGGAGACAAAGTAGGGCTACAGAGCAGGAGGATGAAAATGAGAAGTAGGGCTCTAGTACAGGAAGATGGAATGGAATAGGGGCAGGGCCACAAAGCAGGAGGACTGAAGGGAGACAGGATAGGGTTATGGTGCAAGAGCACAGAATGGCAAAGACCTTTAGAGCCAGAGAAGCAAATGAAGGAGTAGGCCTATGGTGCAGGAGGATGGAAGGAAGAAGGTGAAAAAAAAAATACAATTGTACCCCAATATGACTATGAATAATCAAACTCAAACCCAATATCCCATCAAGAATAGGATATTTCATTCCACTCATAGCAAATGCAGCGACTGTCATAGGGACCAGTGTGGCCAACAAGATGTTTGAATGCCCAGTGATACAAGCTGTCTGTTTTGGAAGGAGGAGAGAAGGTCATTGGGTTGTTCACAGAGCCTTTGTAGATCACTATTTTGGGTGTAATTTGAGGACACAAACTAAGGAACCTAGGAGGAGGAGAAGGATGTACAACCACCTGGAAAATAGGCATATGGGTCAGTGGAAGCATGTCTGGCTGTAAAATTGCAAAGAGAGATATCAGATGAAAGTGCATTTGCATTCTCTTGCATAGTATGGATAGACCTTGAACAGCAGAACATAGTGCAGAATGTTGAATGAGTGCTTTTGGGAGTGTTGAGCAGAGGATGAGCTCATTGTTGGAGATGATGATGAAGGGGGTAAGGAATCAAGAATGCAGATGTGGGTTGCAGAAATAGAGCCAATCACATTCCGAGCATTTTCATTTTGACTCCGGATGCTTCCAAGTCTGAACCGGAGTCCGGATTGCCAAAGGTGAGATATTAGATAAGATGATTAGTGATAAGATAATGTCCTCCTCATAAATATCAAGCTCACTGGCAGCTGTTAGAAGGCAATGGAGTTGCACAAAATGCAACTTCTTGACTGTGATTCAGATTACAAAAAAAATGAAGATCCAATATCCATCCATCACTTGACAAAAACATCAGGAAAAGTCCCCCTAAGCCCAGGTTGCCTGGAGATACCCCCCAAATCCTAGATAGCCTCAGGATTTCTCAGAATCCCTGAAGTCCCTGAGAACCCTGATGGTGCCCTGGGGAGCCCTGGGCATGATTTCAAGTGACCTCAGGGCTCTCAGGCAGCCCAGGGATTCTGAGGCTGTCCAGAATTTGGGGGGTATACCTGGGCAACCTGGGCTTATGGACTTTTTCCTGATGAACACAAGGCCTAGTGCACTATCTTATGCTGTGGGTGCAATACAGTGTTACAATCAAATTACATGTCTATATAATATTTTATGAGCATTAGAATAGTATCACAATGCCCCACAGTATTGGGAGTAGATTGTGATCAATTATAGAGCAGTACAATGGTCAATACTTGGCACTTGTACTCATGCAGTCCAGACTCTGGCAATGAGTTCAGCAAGACCTAGATGCATGCATGGATAATGAGACAAATAGGGATAGAGTGAGTGGGAGTGGGAGACAGGGAAAAGAATAAATAGAGATGAAAGTCAGATTGAGTGTGAGGGAATAGGAAAGGGTGAATATAACACACCAATACCATTCATGTTAAACTGATACACCCTTGCTGTCCTTAGCATCTATTTGGTGATTGGACTGGGGATAGACCATTTGCATGCATGGAGATAGTTGACAGCGACAGAATTCTTGAATTGATGGCAAAGGAAAGAGAAAGGGAGAGGGACATTAGTTGAGATACAAAGGGGAACCAGGAAAGGGTAAGGGTAGGGGCAGCCATAGGAGAGACAAGGATGAAGTAGGGCAAAGGAGTGAGGCTCCAGCATGGGAAGATGGAAGGGAGAAAGAGTAGAACTGCAAAGTAGGGGTGTAAAAAGGAGCAGGAGATGGAGGTAAAGGAGTAGAAAGAAACATAATGCACCTCAAAATGGCTATGAATAACCAAACAAAGACCAAGTATCCTATCGAGTATAGAGTAATTTATTCCCCTTGTAGTGAATGCAATGACTGTCATAGGGACCAGCGCAGCTGATAAGAGGCATTCAAAAACCCAGTGGTATGAGGCTTTTGTTTTGGAGTGGTAAGGCCAGAAGTCCGAGTTGGTGTATATGTAGGTATGGCGGGTGGATGCATATCTGGCTGTAAATTGAAATGATATCAGACAAGTGTGTTCCTTGAAATATAGAACCAACAGACCTTGAACAGCTAAATGTAATACAGAGGGTGGAACAAGTGCCCTTGGGAGCATTGAGGGAAGGATGAGAGACAAGCTCATTGTTGGTTGGGAATCAAGGACGACGTTGCAGAAATCAATCAATTCAAGCAGGATCTGACAGCAGAATGGATCCTGTGCAAAAGGATCTTTGGAAGAGGACAGAAATCCTGCAAGCAGGGATGAATTCTATCATATTGAGTAGTACTAGTTGTGAAGCGCCACGCATCGCAAAAAGCAGCTGAAGGCAAGTGATAAAATATTACCTCTTGTCTGGAAAGGTGCTAGAGTGCGAAATACTCACAGTCAATCGACTGGTGTGAAATACATTTCATTGGGGGAGAGAGCTATCGATGGGACGAGAAGATGGTGGTAAAGGAAAGAAAGAAGAATGACTTCGGACTCTGGAAGAAGTGGGTGATAAGATAACGGAACAGAGCCCGGCTAACACAGAACATCTTTGTTGTGACTGGCAGTTGCCCTCAAGTTGATGCATGCTGGTTACTGCTGCTGCGACTGCTGCTACTGCTTCCGCTTCTAATACCGAACTACACAAGATGATACCTAGAAGGTCGAGCGAAGGCTGAATGAAGCCAGGTTATAAAAGCATTTTTTGGACAATATTGTGCGCATCAGTGATTTTGTCCATGCCGGGCTCCTGTTTACATCAAATCATCTGCCTCAAGCGTCCGCCTCCATTTTCGCGTCCCTTTTCATTCTGTGAGATCACGTATTTGAATCTGGATCCTTTAATTGATTGTGTCCATGCTCCGCTGTGTGGCATGGCTATCCACACTGTCCAGCATTAGTACATGCCCTGAGTTGTATGGCAATTTGCGCTGTACTCACCAAACACACAAGTGATTAACTGATCACTGATGTCCATTGACAGACTACTAGCGTCCATTAACCGACCACTAACGTATTGACAGACTCCTAACGTATTAGCCGATAACTAACAAATATTAACCGACGACTAACCGATGACTGACAGATGTTCAGCTGACTTATGCCGTACGGCTGGAAGAGCCGAAGTTGCGGCCAGCTTGTACCTGACTCACTTGAGTACCTCCATCATTGGAATTGCACAATCAACTTCGGATTCGGTAAAATAGTTTGAATGTAACACTCAGACTCGAGCCCAAGTAAGTATCTTGGAGTGCAAAGACTCAATAACTAGCCTTTAATTGGAAAAGAGATCCACGCTGCCGACTCATGCTCAGACTTTTATGAACCTATTAAGTAGGAATATTGTGAGTAAGTGTTATTGCAATGTCAAATACTCTCAGTCCTGTTGATTTCTCGTGCCATCTTGTTTCTCATTGCAATGATAATGTTCTTTAACTTCGGATGGCTACTTACTATTATTTGCATCATTTGTCCTACTTGTCACTTCCAAGTTCCTTTAGAGTGTAGTACTTTTCTTGGAAATATTGCTTGTTCTGCAGGATCCATACTCTGTATATGCACTTTGATTGTGCTTAAATTTTGCTCTTTTATGTTTTCATACCAGCCCTCAGCCATCTGGTCAGCTTGGCCTTGCCCATCCACCAACATAATTGAGCAAATTCTCGCACAGTTGCACTAGTGCTCAGCTTGAGAACCTGATTACCCCAGGACAGGTGCATTAGTTTTAAGAGGTGCAGCGGCTGAATTGAGTAAGAACTGAGAATACTTACATGAATGGATTACTTGTATTCATAGTACATGTCCGATGAAAATACTTATTGCTCACTTTGAAACTCAGTCGATATGTACTCTAGACTACAGTATCCAGATGAAAACAAGGCTCATTCTGCTTTAGTCTGCCGGAAACCTAGGCTAACTCTCGCGGGGACTGCAGTCCATATTTCCGTCAAGTTTGGTGGTCCACTGCCTAATTCACCACTTATGTTGCCATCAGGACAGCGCGGAGCGGTATTATCAGCCGAAATCGGCCTCAGTCACTAGTGCATCTGCCGGTAAAGTTTTGATTTCAGCCGTCTGTCAGTGGCTGTTAGTCGAAGTTAGTTATCGGTTAATCGCTGCCGATAATCAGTTAATGTGTGTGCAGAGTCTGTTAATTACCATCAGTGTCTGCTATTTGTCTGTTAATAGCCGGCAGTGATCGTACAGCTAGCGCAGGCGGACACATTTCGGTAGTGCAGACAATTCATACTTTCAATATTTGAGCGAATCTTACAGCGTAACAACAGTGATGCCGGACATTTAGTATGTCGAGTCTCGCGCGCGCTCAATTGAAGACAACGATTTTTGTCCGAAAATTGCCTTCATACCGGGTCGTATAGCCGGACTCTTTTCTTTTCTCCATCGACATCTTTCGAGTCGACACACTTCCCCGTCCAGCACCCACAGCCTTGAATCCTGTTCAAAGCCAGTCTCCCATTCCAACTTAATAGACACAGCGCTTTCGTGTTTCGCAATTCAAATCTAGGAATACCCCACAGAATGGCTCATCAAGCCTCAATGTACGCCAGTCTACATCCACGTCCACCGTACCCAGTAATATCTCTTGGTCAAATCCGCCTCCAAACGAGTTCATCGAACCAGCACTTGGGTCTGAGGTCGTACCTGTCGCTTATACCACATCAGCAATTTTCCTGTTAAATTCAGTTTCAAGCCTACTGAAGACCTTGCACTAGCTACTTGGACCACGAAAGCTCCACAAGGCGTGCACCAGGTTGGCCTCTGCTTCATTCACCCATCCTAAAATCCAACAACTCCACCACTTGCCAAGGATCTCGAATGAGAAGTAACGATACAGACCACCCCGTCACTGAACCTCTGCTTTTTCGAAACCTGTTTGGCACGCTAGAATGTCCCAATGGTAGCTGCTTGACTACTCCCCTATCTTTGGACTCCGATCAACTAGGAGACTTTTGTTGGGACTGCAAATTGGAGGAGCCGGAAGATCGTCCCCTTTCGCGAGACGTCGCCTCGTTTACTCGCAATTTTCTCGTATTTGCAAGCAATATGCAGGGGTTATATCGGATGGCCATTTACCCACGTTCAGGAAAGTTGGTGATTACCAAGTTTACTATACACTAATACAACTCTCGTTCTTACCATAACATATGTCAGCAAGACTTACAATACCGCAATCTCACTATTGGAGACGTTCTAATAGTGGACAACGAAGTGATCAAGTCCAGGAGCCGGCCATGCGATGTCCCCCATCTCAACGACGTTCAGAAAGAGATTCTTTGTGTTTGTAGCTCAATGACCGCTGCGTCGCCAGGTTCATAATCGATGGGTATATGGTCATCGACTGCAACACGTTACTCACCCAGGAACACAAACATGTTGGCAACAGATCGGTACAAATTTCTTCAAAGTACCGTGGAGACATCTCGAGCCTGTTTCACTCTGCAGGGTACTGGCGAATTCACTCGACGGCCACAAGCCATACATCAACTATTATTCATTCTTCGGGATTCACCCAAGTACGCAGTGTCCCTCCGAACCCTCCGCTGTGACGTCGCTGAGGACGTCGTACCAACTTGAAGGGATTTCGTTATCCTCACCCTCACCAGCCCGGCTCACTTGAAAAAGAACGTTTTCTCGAGCATGTTCAGCTGTTGTTTAGATGCTGGTAGATGTCCCTCAGAGAGTTTCGGGAACGAATGGAGCACAGCAGTTGCATCTCAGGGCTATTGTATAATGGCATTCATTCGTTCCGATTATACTCTTTGCCTTCAAGAATACACATACACATACTGCACTACCATACAAGCATATACATATTGCGAATAAACTAATCAGAAATGAGAACGTATACAATAGCTATAACGAAAACTGAAGAAGAGCGTCATGTCCGTAGGTCTATACCGTATGTATAGAGATATACTCTATACCAGATATCAGCACGTTCAGTAGCCAGAGCATCAGCAAAGATCGTGTCGTCCACGTTTTCTTTCTTCCGTTCTCAAACGAGCAGAAGCAGCAGAACGTGGTCGGAGCTGACAGTGCATTACGGCACGTAAAACCGTACATATGATATTTTTCACGTCGTGCATGGGTCGTCAGAATCCAAGGAACACGGCGAAAACACGTTGCACGATAGTCGAAATGCCATACAGGGTCAACGAGCTGGGCGGCACGAGCAGGAAAAGGAACCACAGCTACTATTCGAGTACTGCAATTAATGGTGGCCAGTCGAACTCGGAATCGTTAGCAGTAGAAAGAACACCAGGGGAAACGTGTCCAATAACTACGGTCTTGATACTTGGGCGGTTGCGGTTGCTGCGAGTCCGCAGTTTTCGATTAGTCTAGAAATGACCGTACCGGCTAGTTCCTTCAGCTGCTTCTGTGTCGCAACCACGGTCGTGAGCAGTAGAAGCCACCGGACTGAGTAGTTTACATTACCTCTTTCAGAGCTGGTGAGTATCAGAGCGACGGAGAGGCAGCAATTGATCTCGACGTTGGCTTATGTCGCTTTTCCGCAGGAGCTGGTAATCGTCGGAGCGGGAACGCGAGGCCCATTTCGATCATCTCTCGTCAGACCCTGCTTCTGTTAATCCTAGACAGCTGTAGCCAATTTCGATACCATCGGCGTACGTCGCTGTCCACCAGCGGTGGCTCGGGCCAAAGCTGGAGGTACAATTCCAGCTGAGGGTGGTGGAGATCTTGCTTTGAGCAAACATTCAGCAAGCCGACGCATGAGCATGCATTTCGAGACCCCTTGACTGCCTCAGGCAAGGCTTTGACATTCAAAATTGCCACGGCGTGGAATACTCCTCTTCGGGACCTGGTCGACGACGAGCGATGTAGACACTCTTGATACTCCCGAAGGTCCTGGTAGAGATTCGTCGACTCCTGTAGTAGAAGAGGATTTCGTAGAATAAGTATATGAGCGAAAGCTTTGAAGATTCCAGTAGTTCATACCGGTTCGTGGACGACCTTGGCGAACGTCCTCTACATTCAAGACGAGCATTACATTTTCCCTTTCCGTAAACGTCGAAAAGACGTGCAGAAGCATCCTCAGAAACCGTCCATCCTCAAGCGTCTCCCTCGCAATCAATTACATCCTATGCCATATTGCCCATATAAAATCTCGCCGGGGAAAGGTCTAGAAAGAGGCGGAGGAGCCCGATAGGATTCATCAGAATGGACTAATGAATAACACCGTCGGGAATGGGTAGTTCTGCATATCATACTCCGGGATATTTAAAGTAGCCCTCAAATCGAGGCGTGCTGCAGGAAGTTATTAATATCAGAATGTAATTGTCGCCAGGACCTTGGGCATAAACCACCGATGTAAGGATATGGAGCAGAAAAATGACCAGCGGGACGAGAGTGAACAAGTGGGCAGGGTAGCTGAGAAGCGAGGATATGAGCGTGTCTGGAGAAGACTGTTCATGTGATGGAGTAACGCGTTAGCGCGTATGGCGTCGTATTGGTTGAAAGTCCGGTCCGAAAATTCCGATCTCGGTTTACACGAGGCATCCAGTCTTTTCCTCCCTGTCACCCAAAGGTGACTCGTCTTACTCTCCGTCGACGAATTCGTCACTCTAAACGCTTGTATCGGAACCCCTCTGTCCCTTTCTCGACTCTTCTCCAACAAGATTGCGCGCTGAATTAGAATAACTGCGGCAACAGAACGGGCTCTATACGAGGATCGCATTTGCGAAACATGGCTACTGTTAGTAACATCGAATTGCATCTCAAATCTGTTCGCAATATCGAGAGTACGTTCGTCTATCTAGATACCCTTCAAGTCATTGAGAACATACTTCCAGTCTATTGCTTTCAAGAATCTTTCTAAAGTTTAAAGAGCCCATGCAATCTGGCAAGCGTCATGGTGTTGCCAATCCCGGTTTATAATTTCCACAATTTTCTCACTGTTCACCAACCGACGCTTCCTCCCTTCCCCAGAGGTTTTGAAACCACCAAAGAAGAACCAGCAGGCTCGCGCAAGCGCTTCCTTATCATCTATGCTGACAAGGATCCTTGCGGTGGTATTGATTCTTCTGTCACCAAAGCTGCCCGACGTGCTTTTGCCAACGCTACCGACTCTCCCATCCTCAGTGTATCTGTAGTCCTGACCCTAGGCGACAAATCTAAAGCCCACATTTTGCGTGTCTATGGCAACAACTTCAAGTTGGCTTTCAATCTGTTTGGAAGGGATGTCTGAACTTCTGTGGATGCCGCTGGTGCAGCGAATTTGGTCATGAAGAGCGGCATGGCATTGGATTCGGCTGTCATCATCGACGATACGTTCTTTTTGGCCATTTCTTACGAGCGGGCTGCTATAGAAGCCAAGGGTGAAGGTGCATGCACACGGTGGCACCCATACAAATGACCTCAATGTTCCACAGTGCTGCGACGAATATGAAATGGAGCTTACCTTTACAAAGAACCATTTTGAGCTCTCTCTTGCCAATTGCCCTCTTCCCTGTCCTCGCCGAAATTCATACCTGCGAGCAGTCGCAACGCCGTGGGCGAGCATCCAAAAAGGCAGTTCAATCATGTAGTATAACCTCGGTAGACGGGCGGCTATTACTAACGAGCTGGTCGATATCATTACTAGTACGTGCTCTTACAGTTTTCGGAATCTACTTATTGAACGCGTTCCATAGGCTCCAGTGCTCTGTGAGCAACTTGGAATGTCGGTACCAAAACCTCATTTGTGGACCTTACGTCGCTTATCATATGAATGCTCCCTTTTTCGGTTTTTTTTGAGGGTTAGTTATCACCTTAAAGTCCAGATAAACTTGTTCCAAGATTCTATATTTGACATCCGCTCACGATACGAATTTGTCCCAGACTTATTTGTCCTGTTCCTTCTGACTGCCCTACCGCTGCTCATGCTTTTCTTCGGCATGAGTGGCGTTCTTTTTTGGGCTCCCTGAGGCCGTTGTTACTACTCTACGGTGCTACCATTGAGTATGCTGTTCGAATACTGAAATTATTTTCGCAATTTGCAGGTTAGAGTCGCGGGGCTATGGCATGGCTTATCAGATTCAGTCTCCAAAGCTCATCCGCCACATGCTTCTTATAATTTCTAACACGAAAAGCTCAATGCTAGATCTACAGATTATTGTGGTGCCAATCATTTCTGGACTGCTGCAAGTTCGAAATATCGTGCAAAATTTACTTAAACAGGGAAAATAAGAGTCTCCTGAGCGCTGGTTGCTCTCCTTTCAATTCCCTCATGGTTCCCGCCGACCCGGTCCTTGTCCGTCGAGCTGTGCGAAGCATGAAACAGTGTCGTATATGCAAATGATCAAATCCTTTTAGAAAAAGAAGAATAACCAGCACCCTGGCTTTTTTTGCTTTCTTTCCCTTTCCGCTTTCGTACATGTACATGTTCATTCTGCTTCTCCGCTACCTTCCCCCTTCCTTTCCTACCTTTATGAACTTCCTTCCCTCCTTCCGTTCCCTTGTTTGTTTCGCATGTTTGTTCATGTGTTCGCTCGCTTGCCGTTCACTGACATGCCCAAGGACATACCCATCACACGTTGTCTACACGTGCGGTAAAGAACAAACAAAAATCCGATCGATTGGGTATGTGGATTCTTCTGGGATTGTGGTGATACTGACGGAGATGGCGCTCTGTAGGGCTCAGGCTGGAAGGGGGAGAAGCGGTTGTGTAAGGTAATCCTATGTCGCTACGATATGTGTAATCGAGTCGATATCCATTAACCTGCGCCTACGCTAGGTTTTGGTGCCCTTTGGTATACGATGTTTGATTATGGAGGAAGAGAATCTGAATGTAAATCTGAACATCCTGAAAACATCGGCGCATGGATACCCAAGTGACGCGGAAGAATATATTCACGATCACTACAGAGTACTACAGACACGACGAACATCTGTACGACTGGCACACACATGCATACAAGTAGCCAAAAGTGTGAGCCAAAAATCCGGGTCGCAAGAACGGTTCTCGGTACATGGACTCAGAGCGACACGGAGGCTGAAGGGCTTTGGAACACTGCTGTACGGAGCATGGAGTACAGGTACAGGGCACGGTTACAGCATGCGGGATTGGCGATATTGAGAGAAGATTTTGGTTAATTATCCTTCAACTTATATTCTGGCTTGTTTGCGTACGACGGAACGTGCTAGGATGAGACGGAATGGGTTAAGTTGCGATGCGCGTCGAGCCGGCGGGGACGGAGAAGAAGAGGAGAGAAATTCTTCATGCAGCAAATATTTTTGATGGAAAATTTGGGACACCTTGGGTGTATCGGTGTATGAACATGTTGAATTCATAGTTGGAAGATCTCCTTCAGTCGGAGATAAATTTGCATTTGAAACGTGTAGGCGACGACCAGGAACTCGGTTATTCTGAACAGGACCCAAATGACTTCTCAGCAGTACGTGTGAGTGGATCTTTAGATTTTGTTGACATAGCGCACGTACTTTTCCATCCAGCAGCCAGACTCGAACTAATAGCAGTCCAAGTCCTACCCCTCCTTCCCCTACCATCCTGGCTATAGTCACTGCATTTGTCTTTGTGCGCATCTTCATCTTCATAGTCGCCTTCTATGCCAGTCTTGTGATCACAGTCGTTCCTGCTCCGACCCAGGTCATGAGAGGCGGCCAGCTACTGGTACCTTCGTTGTCGGACATTATCAGGTTGATACTGTTTTTGTTGCTAGAAGGGGGATGGCTAGACGTAGGTGGCGTGACGAACTGCACTGGTGCTGGTGCCAGGATATCGGCGTGGGGTGCGGACGATGATGGCGCCAAAGTAGAGGGTGGTGACGGTATGGATTGAAAGGGCAGTAGGGAGATATTGTAGGGCGGAATGAAGGGGTTGACTTTAATGAAAACGAAAACTCGGAAGGAGGGCGGTATAGTCGTTGAAATCGGTAGCATTGGTACTGGAAAAGTGGAGACGGAAACATGAAGAACAATGTAAATGTAGTCGCAGCCATTGTGAGAATAGTATACAATCCATGAGACGGCGAAAGGGATTGAGGTTGGATCTGGATTCGGCGATGAGGGAGGACTAGGGACTGTTAGCAGTACACGAGGTGGAAGCAGCCACGATTACCGGTGGTGCTGTGTTCATAAAACAAAGACAGGCTAATATTACACACCTCACCACCCGTATAACACTGTTATTAACTAAGTGATTCAAGTTGCTTCCTCCGGTAAGCTCCATACGATTCGTCGTTTTCCAAATTTTACTTCTCGGCATTCCAAAACCCTCTTGGTCAAACTATTGATATTAACCTGCCAGATTGAAAGAAGCTCTGGTTCCCGGAAGAAAAGGATGAAACGAGGTGTTGGGATGGGAGTATACCTATTTGAGAGTTATGTAATAGAGACGTAGAATAACAGCACTTTCAAATTTGCTCTAAATTGATCTCCCGCAACAAGGCGAGATGAAAAGATCCACATGCTGAACAACCCAAATCCCTCGTGGGAGACCCAAGGCCGCGAGTTGGATGGCGAGTAAGAGCAGGAACCGCAGCGCTGAGGTGTGGGTATGCAAGCCGGCCAAGCCGAAAGCCGTGTCTATGGCTGATCGCCAGAATCATAACGAGGGTTTCCCTCAACCTCAACCTCAAGCTAACGATTTCATTTAAGGCCCATGGGGGAGGCCCTGAGGTGACGGAAGCGAGTAGGATCTAATCTGGCCCAGGACAAATCCAAATCTGGGTTTGAATTTTGACACTGCCCAGATCGACAGGCTTATGAGTACGACAGTCAGGCATACATGAGGTTATAGTAAGGCTACTCTGAACACGGGCACGGCGGAAAAGTACTCTTCACTTCCAACCACCATGACTACTAACTGCAACTTGACGCCTAGCTGCATCCCTCCTAACCCGGACATCTCTGGTATAGGTGTCCGGACTGCTATCTACACACAAAACTTACTTTGTTTCTTGCCTGTTGTGCTTAACCTTTGGGATGGACAAGTGACGGCAGAGGAGATGAAGGGCATAAAGGACCAATCCATCGGCATGCTGGCCATTGCTTTTGCTATCCTCATCTCCACTATTGTCGAAGCTCAGACTAAAACTGCTATCACAGGACAGTCAATTGATAAATTTCATGCAGCCATTATCCTTGACTTGAGCTGGATGAACAATACTAGCACATGGATCTGGTTTCTTCTCCATGCTCACCACCGAACCAAGACCAATCTTAATTGTATTGCCCCAACCTGGAAAGCTTGGTGGAAGGAGGGTCTTTGGTCACCTCTTTGTCAGGCTTTTAGGAGAATAAAGAGGGGCAAAACTTTGTTTGATCAAACTCAGGCATTCATCTCCTGCCTTTGGGATCTTGTATCAGCTGCACCTGTCCTTACCATTGGCTCCATTCATCTCTCCCTCATGGCTGGCATTGGAATCTGGCTTTGGCATGATCCATCTGCATTTGGCCCACTCTCACCCCCAGATATCCCTTGCAATCTCACACTTACAGTCTTGGGAATTCCTATCCCATTCTTCTCTCAACATCTACAGATCTTTTCATTGATGGTGTATGGCCTATTACTTATCCCTGGTCTTAACCTTATTCCCCCCTTTGCCTTTTTCCTCACTTTTCACATTTTCTACAATTGGTCTCGGGACCAGCACAAGTCTTTCTGGACTCACTGGGATCAGGCATGGGGCTATATTAAAAGCATTTTGTATAGGAACCGATGTTCACAGGTCAGTCCAGATGTAGAGCGGGGAAGCATCCAGGAAATACAATCCAGTCAACCTCCAGTCAAACAACCCACTCAGCCCACAGGCCATGTGACCATGCTTCTTGCTGGCTTAGCAGCTCTTGTTTTTGTCAATGTCCTGTTTATTGTTGATATTGAAAAGACACTTATAGATAACAAGGGTAGTGAATCTGCAGGAGAGGATGAATGGGGTTTTGGGCAGGTTCTTGCTCTGCTGCTCTTGGTCTTGCCACTACGAGATGCTTGGAATGCTTTTCAAGATATTCGACATGGAGTACAAGGGCGATTTGAGCAGTTAATCCTAGCCAAAGCTAAGGATGGCTCAGGCATTCCAGAACTTCAAAAACTAGTTCATGAAGGAGCCAAGCTTGAAGTAGACATGATAAATAATGATGATGGTTGCACCACATTTCTCCAGTTGGCAGCATACCATGGGAAACAGGATTTGGTTGAATTCCTTCTGAAGAATATATCCATAAATGATAATGGTAGGTTTCAAAAATGCTCTTGTAAAACATTCCTTATTATTTTTCACAAGGTGGTGTTGGGACTGCACTTCAAACTGCCTTGACAAAGGGGTATATCAGCATAGCAAGAATGCTGCTTCAAAGACAGTTAAATCCCAAGATCCAGGATAGGCTATCATAGTAAAAGAAAGAGTGCAACTGCTGATACAAAAGTAAGAGTAGACATAATAAATAAAGATGATGGTTGCAGCACATCACTCCAGCTAGCTGCATATCATGGGAAACAGGATTTGGTTACATTTCTTCTTGAGAAGGGTGTACCAATAAATGATAATGGTAGGATTAAAAAGTACTCTTGCAAAATATTTCTTGTTATTTTTCAGATGGTGGCTTTGGAACTGCACTTCAAGCTGCCTGTGCAAAGGGGCATATCAACATGGTGCAAATGCTGCTCGATAGAGGATCAGATCCCAACATCCAAGGTAGGCTATTATCCTGACTGAAGGAATGCAACTGCTGATATGTGAGTAGGAGGGCACTATGGAGCTGCACTGTGTGCAGCCATAGCAAATGGGAGGGTAGAGATAATGGATTTGCTCCTGGAAAAAAATGCAAGGGTAGATATTCAAGGTAAAGAAGGGGACATTAGGCATAGTAGAGGACACACTGATTTTGTTATAGGGGATATGTTTGGAGCCCCCATTCATGTTGCTGGGTTGATGCACATTACAAATGATGTGAAGTACAGTAAGGTAATCAAGAAGCTATTGGAAAAGGAGGGGCCAGGATCAAATCCTCAATGTAAGGTGGCAGACAGTCAAGCAAGTCAAGTACTTATCTAACAGCATAAACCAGGGGATAAATTTGGAGGAATTGCTGATATTGCAATATTCAGGAAAGATCAAGAATTATCAGAGTTATGTGGGGAAAAACAACTCAGAAAAGTAAGCAGGACATTGTTATATGAAAATTCAATTGCTCAGAGTGTGTTTAATTGCTGGATGAACAGTATGTAAGAATCATCATGCTGATACTGCAGAGATGGTTGGAATTACTAATGAGCTTGCTTGTTCTCAATTCAATAGCAAGTAAGTGGTGCTGTGCCCTTTATGTGTGTCCCCCAAGGCTGACAATAGGTTTTCTTTTTCTCAATTCAATAGTTCGTAAGTGGTGCCATGCCCCTCATGCATGTGCCCCAAGGCTGACAATAGGTTTTCTTTTTCTCAATTCAATAGGAAGTAAGTGGTGCTGTGCCCCTCATGTATGTCCCCCAAGGCTGACAATAGGTTTTCTGTCTCTCAATCCAATAGGAAGTAAATGGCACTGTGCCCCTCATGTATGTCCCCCAAGGCTGACAATAGGTTTTCTGTTTCTCAATTCAATAGTGGGTAAGTGGTGCTGTGCCCCTCATGTATGTCCCCCAAGGCTGACAATAGGTTTTCTTTTTCTCAATTCAATAGGGAGTAAGTGGTGCTGTGCCCCTCATGTATGTCCTCCAAGGCTGACAATAGGTTTTCTTTTTTTAATTTATTAGGCAGTAAGTATTGCTATTCCATTATTTTAGCTTTATTAATAATGTGTTTCTCTTGTCTCTTACAATAGCTCGTAAGCAGTACTAAACCCTTTTCCCTCTTTTCTTTGCAATACTCAAATTTTTTCTCACTCACACAGGAAGTAAGTGATAATATTCCTTATCACCACCTATTACTACCAATTCTAATCAGTCATTTACTTCTACAATCTCTTAGAATGTAAGTGATACCACCCTACTCCTATAAACAACCTATTGTTTCTCTTCTTTTTTTGTCCAAATGTTCCATAGAAAGTATGTGTCATGCAGTTATTTAATCTGCCTGCTGATATTCCTGACTTGTAGTGTCAACTCCTCCAGCAACTTGTGCATAGAGACAGTACACTGTAAACTATCCCAGCACTATTCACACATAGAATGTCTGGTGAGATTCAACTCCTATACTTTATTGCTTTCACAATCTAAAGTCTACTAATAGGAACTGATTTTTTGAGTCTGACCAGCTTCATGCAGTTAAGGCAGTGAATTTTTATTGTAAACCTTTCTGATACAAAATTATGACCAAAGTTGTATTTATTCCTCTCAAACCACTTGACAGATGCAAGGATAAGTGTAAGAAGAAGAACCCCCTGCTCCAGATGCATGCTTCAATATATGGCCACAATGGAAGTGTATAATTAATCATTTCTATTCAGTATATGCAAATTTAGCAATTACTCACATGAAATTGGCATCCTTCAACCCTGCAATATTTTCATCCTTATACAACTGGATTCTGCAGTACCCCCTCAAATGCAGCAGCAAACCTCACATCAGTGTTATTTGCTCCATCAACATGTATCCATATACATTTGATGAATGAAACTCCCTGAATTTTAAATCTAGGATCACAATGAGTGATAAGTTGGTGAGAATGATCATGGGAAGTAATAGTACTTGTGGGATGGGCCATTGCACTTTGTGCGTGGCATGTAAGAGTCTGGACATGTACAATAAGACAAACTTGCAAGTAGGTGTCTTTTGAGTAGAACACATTTGACATATAAGAAAGCAACAATAATACAACAATCCCCTCATTCATAATTGCAAACAAGTAGCAGCAATTGGCCATCATTGGGTGACAAATAATGACCACAAATGCAGCCAACAATGGCTTGTTGAGTAGCATTAAGAGAGATAGGCATCTACACACATGGAATGAGAGGATAAACATAATTCAAATGACAAGAGGAACATACCAGGGGTGTGAATGGGTAAACAAGGGATGGATAGAGCAATGTACAAGGAGATGGTAACTTATTATTGATGAGGGTGATAAGCCCAAAGACAGAAGGCTTGAACATAGAATCAGCACACTCTGGAGACAACACCCAAGAAGTGAAGATCGCGCAAGTGGGGACAATGGGGGACTGAATCAGAGGGAAAGTTTGAAATAAATTAAATAATAATAAGAAATTAAACCATTTGAAAAGGGAAAAAGAGACACATGCACAGGAGACTCTCAAAGGAGGAATCATTGACAGGATGTTGAGTACTCATTCCACAAAAAAGGATAAGGGACAACAATAAGAGCAGAAAAGAGAGGTGAAGGAATGCTTTAAAGGGAAGGAAAGCAAAAGGAGAAGAAATTGATCATTAAAACAATGAAGGGCTAAGGCCGAGGGATGGGGAAAGGGGTAGACGTGATGATGAGAAGTTGAAAGACAGCAAATAAATGGCAAATACACATCAAGAAGGTACACTGTAGCAACTGAAACAAAGGTCGAAAAGGAGAAAGTGCAGAAGGAAGGTGTCAGCATCATTGGTACAAAGCCCACCATGATTCTTAGCAGCAATTGTCATGGCCAGCGATGAGGTGATATATGCAAGGGATATTAGCAGTGATTGTGCACACCGGCGCTGAGGTGTTACATATGGCTAATCTCAGTCAATCGGAACCAGGAGGGAAAAAAAAAAGAAAAACAGAAAAGAGATTGAAGTTGTCAAAGACCAAAATTATGAGAAGTACATCAACCGAAAGACAGCAAGAGCTCAAAAAAAGGGACAGAGCAAAGATACAGAGATGAAAGCAAGGAAGGTGGAGATGATGGCAGTTGAAAAGATCACGCATAACATGTCACATGTCACAAAAGGGACAGATCCATACAAGGGGATAAAACCTGCACACAAATGGCAAAAAAAAAAAAAAAAAAAAAAAAAAAAAAAAAAA
>KN834771.1:122817-199417 GCA_000827265.1 Collybiopsis luxurians FD-317 M1
AAAAAAAGAAACAATGAGAAACATGGGAAAAAGGACAACTTCACTGCAAGACAATTCCTTCATTTCATTCCGGACTCATAACTCACGACAACCCATAAATCTCTGGATCCTGCTCTGTGGAATCCCCAATTGCCAAAAAAATTCTTGTCAGGATACATCCCATGTATGTCATTGATCTGGCCTACTTTGTAATCAATCTTACCTTTTCCAGATCCACCATTGCGGAAAGAGTTGAGGATCAATGTAGGGTCTGTAACTGAAAAATTCTGCAGGAGCAGTGGGCCAAGTTAAGTGGGAGATGGGAATGCTGATTGGAGGAAGGAGGTTAGGAAGGGGTAGAGTTGGATTGGGGAGCCGGAGAGGTAGATGAATTGCAATGGGATTGTATTACCCTCTTTTGAAGAAGTAGAAGAGGTAAAATTAAGGGACTGTGCAAGCACACCATAAAACTCTGGCATCCCAGATTCTGGAACAGGCTCATTAAACAATATGTTCTGTATAAGCAATGAAGTTGTTCAGAACATTCAACACTTTCAAGTTGATTGTGTCATCAATATTGGAAATGATACTGTCTCCAGATGGAGGAGAGGGGAATATCATTGTTGATGCATTGGTGGCTGAATTCAGTACAGTGGCAGTTATCAACCCACTGCTAGCAGTGGTACATGACCCAATAGAAACATTCAGAGACACCACTCCAAGATCTTTCACTCCTGTCCTAGGTAGTAGTTCTACACTTCCACCCCCATTCCCTGAATACCCTGCAACATGGACATCCAAATGTACCGCAGACACTCCACTGCAGCAAATAACTTCAACCTATCCACCACTGTATCAACTTTACTTCCTACATCACCCAAGCTGAGAGCACTCAAGGTCTTATTGATAAGCCCTTCAATATGACTTAGATTAGGTCAGGGGAGAAAGTCAAAGGCTTCAAATGCAGTGATGGTGTTGGAGGAATTGGATGGGTCCTGGAAGGCAGGTACATTGAGCAGGAGGGTGGTGACTAATGAGTGTCAGGAGGGAGCTAACAAAGTTGAATGGGCAGCTAGGGATAGTCAGCATGCAGAGAGAACCAGGCTGGTGCTGGTGCCAGTCCATGCTAGGATGCAAATAACAAGAGACAGAAATCTTCATGGCCAATGATTGGAAGGAAAGTGCATTAAACAAGGGACATCAAATCCAGTGACACCAACATCCTTATATGTACAAAGTCTCCACAATTTGTAGCAAATGTAGGGGTGATAGGATCTACATTGCTCCATGTGTTCCATGAAAACACATGAATGGTACTCCCTGATCATAACCTTCAATATCAGCAGTCAATTCTCAATGTTGATTTGTATTCAAGACCAGCATCTCTACTACCATAGACTGTGTGATTGTTGTGAGTATGCAACAATCAGTGATAGAGCCTGATGCTAAAGCTTGAGCAGCAGCGGAGTGTCATTCACAGTGATGATTAATACAAACCACATCCAGTGCCTCACAAACCTCCCACTAGGCCAAAATATTGTATGTCACAGAATAAGGTTGTATAGGAGACAGAGTACAAAGAACGATGATTATAATTCCATTTTCCGGCTGACGTGTCCATCTAGAGCTCTACATAAGGTGAGGTACAGGTATCCAATACTCAATACTCGATCCTCATACTCATGCAGTCCAGACTCTGGCAATGAGCTCAGTGAGACCTAGAGAGAGGGTGAGGAAGAAGGATTGTAGTTAGGCCAAGTATGAAGGACAGGATGAGCGCGACGCACCGATATCATTCGTGTTAAACTGATACACCCCAACCATGGTTGCGACCGTCGCTGTCCTTAGTGTCCATTTCGTGACTGGACCGAGAATAGGCCATTTGCGTGCGTGCAGGTAGTCAACAACGGAAGAATCCAACTGAGGACGAAGGAAAGGGAGAAGGAGGTTAGCTTTGGTACAGAACATGATATACAAAGGGGAGCTAGGACGGAGAACTAGGGGAGAAAGAGTAGATCTACGGAGCAGGAGGACAGAAGAGGAAGTATGGCGAAGGAGCAGGAGGACCGAAGGGCGAAGGAGTAAGGCTATGAAGCAGGAGGACGAACAGGAGAAGAAGTAGAGCTGGGGTACAAGAGGAAGGAAGGGAGTAGGAGCTGGGTTATGGAGCAGGGGACAGAAGGGAAACAAAGTAAGGCAACGGAGCAAGAAAACGAAGAGGAGGACCGAAAGGGGAAGGAAGGAAGAGAGCAGGAAGAAGTGAAAAGGAACGAAACACAATCGTACCCCGATATGACTATGAATAATCAAACTCAAACCCAGTATCCCATCGAGAATAGGATAATTCGTTCCACTCGTAGCGAACGCAGTGACCGTCATAGGAACCAGCGCGGCCGACAAGAGACGTTCGAACGCCCAGTGATACGAGCCGTCTGTTTTGGAAGGAGGAGGGAACGTCGTTGGGTCGTTCACAGAGCCTTTGTATATCGCTATTTGGGGTGTAATTTGAGGAAACGGACTAAGGAACCTAGGAGGAGGAGAAGGACGTACGACCGCCTGGAACGTAGGCGTATGGGTCGGTGGAAGCATGTCTGGCTGCGAATTCCAAAGAGAGATATCAGACGAAAGCGCGTTCGCGTTCTGTTGTGTAGTACGAACAGACCTTGGACAGTAGAGCGTAGCGCAGAACGTTGAACGAGTGCTTTTGGGAGCGTCGAGCGAAGGATGAGGGACGAGCTCATCGTTGGAGATGATGATGAAGGGGGTAAGGAATCAAGAATGCGGATGCGGGTTGCGGAGATAGAGCCAATCACATTCCGAGCGTTTCGATTTCGTCTCCGGGTGCTTCCGAGTCCGAACCGGAGTCCGGATCACCGAAGATGAGATATTAGATAAGATGATTGGTGATAAGATAACCCCTTCATAAACATCGGGCAGCTGTTCAACCAGATGGAGCTGCGCGAGTTGCGACTTCCTGACCGTGATTCAGATTATGAAAACGATGAAGATCCCATCATCCATTTAACACTCGACAAAAATACAAGGCCAAGCGCACTATCTCATACTGCGCTGTAGATGCAATACATCACAATCGAATTACATGCCTATATTATATTTCATGAGCGTTAGACTAGTACCACAATGCCCCACAGTATTGGGAGTAGATTGTGATCAATTATAGGGCAACGGTCAATAATCTTACAGAGCCGCCGTAATCCAACGGGATACAATATTTCCGGCGGTTTAGCGATGAAGGTGAGGTACGGATATCCGGTGCTCAATACTCGGCGCTCGGCGCTCATACTCATGCGGTCCAGACTCTGGCAATGAGTTCAGCAAGACCTAGATGCATGCATGGATAACGAGACGAATAGGGATAGTCATAGAGCGAATGGGAGGCGGGGAAAGGAATAAATAGAGATAAAAGTCAGATTGAGTGTGAAAGAATAGAAAAGAGCGAATATAACGCACCGATATCATTCGTGTTAAACTGATACACCCCAATCATAGTTGCAACCGTTGCTGTCCTTAGCGTCCATTTGGTGACCGGGCCGAGGATAGGCCATTTGCGTGCGTGGAGATAGTCGACGACGACGGAATCCAACTGAGGGCAAAGGAAAGGGAGAGGGACAGGGACATTAGTCTTGAGATACAAAGGGGAGCCAGGAAAGAGTAGGGGCAGGGGCAGGAGGACAGACAGGGACAAAGTAGGGTAAAGGAGTAGGGCTCTGGCGGGGGAGGACGGAAGGGAGAAGGAGTAGAACTGCGAGTAGGAGTGGGAAAAGGAGCAGGAGATGAAGGTAAAGGAGTAGAAAGAACATAACGCACCCCGAAATGACTATGAATAACCAAACAAAGACCAAGTATCCCATCGAGTATAGGGTAATTCGTTCCGTTGGTAGCGAATCCGGCGACTGTCATAGGGACCAGCGCGGCTGATAAGAGGCGTTCGAAAACCCAGTGGTATGAGGCTTTTGTTTTGGAGTGGTAAGGATAGTCCCTTGGGTGGGTGTATAGGTAGGTGAGGTGGTTGGATGCATGTCTGGCTGTAAATTGAAAATATATCAGACAAGTGTATTCTTGAAATAGACACCAACAGACCTCGAGCAGCAGAACGTAATACAGAGCGTTGAACAAGTGCCTTTGGGAGCATTGAGTGAAGAATGAGAGACGAGCTCATGGTTGGTTAGGAATCAAGGATGTTGCAGGAATCAACCGGATTCAGGCAGGATCTGACACAGGATGGATGCCGTGCGGAAGGATCCTTGGAAGAAGATAGAAATCCCACAAGCGGAGATGGTTTCTATCATATTGAGTAGTGAAACGCTCCGCATCGCAAAAAGCGGCTGAAAGTAATAAAATATTACTTCTTAACTGGAAATGCGCTATAGCGCGAAACACTCACGGTCAATCGACTTGTGTGAAATACGTTTCATTGGAGAAGAGAGCCATCGAAGATGGTGGTAAAGGAAAGAAAGAAGAATGACTCCGGAAGAATGAGTGATAAGATAACGGAACGGAGCCCGGCTAACACGGAACAACTTTGTTGCGACTGGCAGTTGTCCTCAAGTTGATGCATGCTGGCTACTGCTGCTGCGACTGCTGCTACTACTACTTCCACTTCTAATACCGAACTACACGAAATGTTACCTAGAAGATCTTTATCCTCTGATATTTCTGAACATAGTAATCTAATTCCTGAATCCGAAGGAGACGTGGATGACGATTATACCTCTGAACAAGGTCTGTGACCTCCACAACCTATGTGAACCCTGTTCCTTACATAGCTCGTAAAAGATGAGCGTAGACTGTTTAGAAGATTAGGTTTCTCCTTTTTTCTCTTCGGACTCACCAACAACGGTACGTCACTCTAAATTTAAATCAAAGAAGTCCAGCTTATTCAACCAACCACAGTTCTCTATGTTATCATCCTCTCCGCCGCCCTTGACCTCGTCCCTCCATCTACACCAAAGGGCATCATCGCATTCTGCAACATCACCCCTGCACTCATAGCCAAAATCGGCTGGCCGTATCTGCTGAAAGGGAAGATTAGGTATGTCAAGAGGATTGTGGGGTGTTGCGTGCTTAGTTCATTGGGGATGTTGGTGAGTTTACATGACGGGTTCTTCGTGGATTGCAGTATTCATGACTGTTCGTTTGTTTGTTTGTACAGGTCGTAGCGTCCTTCGATTCTCTCTATGCGAGGTTGTTGGGCATATGTTTCGCCTCGCTTTCTTCAGGCAAGTCGCTTCCCAATTTAAAGTAAGGAGCTTTTCTTAAGACTGAATTCACACCCTACACAGGCCTAGGCGAACTCACGTTCCTCCAACTCTCAACGACATACGCTCCACCTGCCGTAGCAGGTCATGGAGTCGGGTACTTTGCTTCTGGAACAGGAGCCGCCGGTCTCGTAGGAGCCTTCCTTTGGTGGGAAGTTCGCGGATTAGGAGTTCGTACTGGGGTTGGTTTGTCCTCCGTAAGCGTTACTCCCTCCGTTCATGTTTCCCCTTCTCAACTCAACTCAACTCATTACCTCCCCGGTATACACCCCCAGATCCTCCCACTCATCATACCCGCAACCTACTTCCTCCTCCTCCCCAAAAGCTCCGCCTTCCTCTACACCTCCTCCTCCTATCCATCCCATCACCCCGGCTCCGGCTACGACGTCGACAGTCCCCTAGGACACGGCCCCGGTTCCGCTTCAAGTCCAGGGTCAGCCTTACCCTATACCCCTCTCGCTACTGGTACGGAAGCCGAATTGGGCGAGGAGGAAGCGAGTTCGAGAGGGGTCAGGAAGAATGTGGCGTTGACGGCGAATGACAAGTTGAGGTTGGTTAAACCGCTTTTGTGGAGGTATATGTTGCCGCTATGTGAGTCATTTCCCTCTGAAAGTGCGTTTTTTCCTTTGTTGAAAAGCTGATTGTGTACTGCGTAGTTTCGGTTTATCTCGTAAGTACCCCCCCCCCTCTCTTGTTCTGCGTAATCTCTCTCAAGGTTCAAGTGTCGTGTTGTCATTCGGTGTGTATATCGTAGTTTGAGTATACGATTAATCAGGTATGTACAGGAACCTCATCTTCTACCCGTATTCGTTCCAGTCACCTAAATCCTCCTCCCTCTTTTTTTCACTCGTTTTAGGGTATAGCACCGACACTCCTCTATCCCATCCCTCCGCCGGAGAAGTATTGGCTTTTGAGCAAGATTATCCATTCGGTTAGGGATTATTATCCTTTATGGCAGGTAAGCAAAAAAGCTCGAATTCTAGTTCCAATCCTACGATCCCGCTCTATGTTATTCTACGGACCCACTTCTAATCTACGTATCCATATCTCATGCAATGTATCGATACTAACACGCTTCCGCTTTTCCCTATTCCTATAGCTCGTCTACCAAACAACCGTCTTCCTCTCCCGCTCCTCGATATCCATCGGCCTCCCTCCCCTCCCGCCGCGCCTCCTCCCCTTACCGTCGGTGGTACAGGGGTGTATATTGTTGGCGTTGGCGTTTGAGAGTGCGGTGGGGTTTTATCCCCAGGGGAGTGCTAGCAGTACCGGAGGGTCGGGTGGGTCGGATGAGGGGATGGAGGGGTGGAGTATAGCTACGGTGTTTTTGTTGATTAGTCTGGAGGGGATATGTGGGGGGTTGGCTTAGTGAGTGTGGATTTTATTTTCTTGTTTTTTTGGATCTTTTTTTTTTGGCGTGTTTGTTTGGTATTTTGCTTTTTGCTTTTTTCTTTCCAGCTCGAGTGGGGGCTAGAGACGGAGGTTATGGCTTCCGTACTCCGTCCCCGTCTCTGTCCGGGCCCGCTTTGCCCACCTTGCTGCTCGCCTTTCGTTGGTTCTTTATGGCGAGTTTATCATTCTAATTTTGGGTTCAAAACGAGCGGGACTGGGACTAGGACGGAGAGACGGAGACTGTGGAATCCGTACTCTGTCCCCGTCCGGGCCCGTGTTGCCTATGTCCTTCCCCTTTCCTTTTGTTACTTGGTCGCTTGGTTGCTTGGTTGCTTGGTCTATTTTTGGCTAGAGTTCGGATTTTTGGATGGATAGCGATGGGAGGAATGGACAGTCAGCTGAACCGGGTGACTGGACGGGTCTACGGGTGTCTTTCGGGAACGCTAGACAGAGAAGAGGCAGGACTATGAGTTAGAGTGAATCCGGTAGTGAATGAGATTGCGGAGGGGCGGCGCGTCAATCTAAACTTTGTTTTACTTTTGTCCCAAAGTTGGAATTCGATTTGGGATGGTTAGATGGATGGATGGATGGCTGGATGGATGATTAGATGGATACAGTATGTTATGTTGGTCTGTTCTAGGTTATTCGGATACCGATGCATGCATGGGTGAATGAATGGATGCATGGATAGAACGGACGGACGGGACGAATGGGATTTGTGTTATTCGGAAGCCATGGTTTTCGAGAAGGAAAGAAACTGCCGCGCGTTTGCTTGTTGGTTGGCATTTTGCTTCTGTGTCTTTCTCATTCCGCGGTACGATCATTCCGCTGTCTTCTTTTTTTCCGCTTTTTTACCTTTTTCTTTCCCTCATTTGTCGACCTTCCCTCGTTTACCTGTCTTCCTGTCTTCTTTCCCTCGTTTGTTTCGCGTGTTTGTTCGTTCGCTCGTTCGTTCGTCTCTTGTTCGCTCGCCGCGAACTGACACTGACACTGACACTGACATTGATATTCTTATCTGTTCCTTTCCTTCTATTCTTCTTATGCTCATAAACTTCCCTTCTCCTCGTTCCTCCCTTTCCCTCGACACAACACAACGCAATAACACACGTTGTCTACACGCGCACACGGGAAAACAAAAATCCACTCAAATTATTTTCTTGTCTTTTGTTTTCATTAATGATCCTCACTCCACAACCCTAACCGCAATTTGCTTTAATTTACGACAAAACCCAGCGTCAACGCCTTTTACCGCATCAATCAAGAACGCCCGGACCCCAGCACGGCACACGACATGGAGCGCGCGAAACAGGAAAAAGAGTTCAAGATTGGCTCGATTGGGTTGGCGGATTCTTCGGGGATTTTGTTGGCTTCGATTGTGGCGATGCCGACGGAGATTGCGCTTTGTAGGGCGCAGGTTGGGAGGGGGAAGGGGTTGTGTAAGGGGTTGTGAGGGTTTGGGAGGGTTTGGAGGAGGGGGAATGGAGAGAGGTAGAGAATGGGAAGTGGAGCGGAAGGTATGTACACCTGCGCTCTTGACGTCGCTATTCCTATCATCTGGGAGTCTGTGTGGAGGTTTCAAGGTCATGATACAGAGTCGCTTGAGCATGGGTTTATTGACTATTTATCTGTGCTGGATACTCTATGTTTGTTTTTAAAGTTTTTGGTAAATTCTCGTGTAATTCGAGTCGTGTTGAATGATAAATATATCTAATAACTTATACCTGCTCTGAGGTTTTGAGACATTTTTATGCAATGCTTGATTGTGAGGGAGGAGGAACGAACTGAGGTGCTTACTATGATATGGATCAGTAAGACCAGTACGAGACTGTAGAACGACTTGTTCAATACTGAGCTTGCTTGCTCGCTTGAGGTCGGATCCGGATATTGAACATCGCTGCGTGGATAACTTAGCCGGCAGCAGAAGAATGTATTCCACACAAAGTGCTACAGGCGCAACGAACAGTCGTACGACTACACCACACGCACTACGAATGCAAGAACCGAAAGTGAAAGGAAATCCGGGTCCCCAGTCCCCAGTCGCCGGTAAAAGCGATACTTATTTTTTTGTTGTCGGCGTCGGGCGTACGGGCTCGGAACGAAATAACCTATACCTTCACTGGGGTTTTGAGATTTTTTCCTACATGACATTTGACTGTGAGGGAGGAGGAAGTGAACGTGAATGTAAATATGGACATGAACATGTGCTGGGACGAGGAACAGCGAACCGAGGTGGTTATTTAGTATGATGTGGAATCAGAATATTATTATTATGGATCAGTAAGACAAGTATCACTACTAGGCTTGGTAACGGCTTTTTCCATACTGAGCTTGCTTGCTTGAGATCGGACCCAGACATTGAACGTCGCTACCCTGACAGTGGAATGGTATATTCCACACCATGACACGACGGACATTCGTACGATTACACTACACGCACTATAAGTGCAAGAACTAAAAGGAAAAGTACAAAATCCGCATTCCAGGTCACTGGTGAAAACCTATTTTTTTGTTGTCGGGTCGGGAGTAGGGACTCCACTCAGAGCCGGACCCCGGTGGCTGTATGCTTGCTCGCTTGAGATCGGCTCCGGACATTGAACATCGCTGCGTGGATTAACCAGTCGACAGTGGGAAAAGGTGTACAATACAGACACGACGAAGATTCGTACGGCTACACGACACGCACTATGAATGCAAGAACCCAGCAAACGATACTTAATTTTTTGTGGTCAGGTCGGAGCGACTGGCCTTCGAGATCAGCCCTCGACCGACGCGGAGGTTAAGCACGGTGCTACTAGTAACCGTACGGCCATTGCGGGGTCCGAGTGGCGAGATTCAGTGAATACATTGGTCGATCCTATTTTTCTGGCTTGTTTGTACGCGACAGGATGTTCCAGGATGGAATAGAAAGTGTCGGGTTGGGTTTTGCGTTGAGCAAGTAGGGACCAGGCAGGGACTGTAAGGGAAAGGAGAAGGAGAGGAGATGATTTGAATGGCCGGTATATGGGTAGGTATATATGGGTTTTGGAGGAGTGATAACAGGAACAGAGTCTCGAAACGAGAGTCGGAGATGTTGAAATGACCGGCGACTCGTATTCAATGCGGGCTCTGGCGATATTAAGGGAATGATTCTGTTGGTCATCATGTTACTTGTTTTTGGGCTTGTTTGTAAGCGACAGGATGGGCTGGGACGGGCTGGGCTGGGTTGTGCATGGAGCGGGCAGGGATTGAAAGGGGAAAGAGAGGGAGGGGAGAGAATTAGAATAACCGGTATATGGCTAAGTATATGCGAGTTTTGGAGAAGTGGTAGCGAGAATAAAGTCTCGGAGCGGAAGTCGGAGATGTTCGAATGACTGGCGATAAAAGTAACTTGACCTGGTTGGGGAACGGCCTGCGTATAGGTAGGTGTATGCAGAATTCAGGGAAACAGGATAAAGCGGAAATTGGCCAGTGTCAAGTATTGCTCCAGCTGACTGGCGGCCTGCGTTTAGGTGCCTACAGGTGTGTGCTAGATACAGCACAAGACGGAAATGGGGTCTTGGATTAAAAGTGGGAGGTGTTCGAATGACCGGCATTGAAAAGCAGTTTTACTTGGGTGGGGTATGCCTTGCATATGCGGGGTTCAGCCAAGACAGGAACATGGTCTTGGAAGTCGGAGGTGCATGTAACCAAACCCGACCGTGAGGCAACTGCATACAGATAGTAGGTATGTGCAGGGTGAAGAGGAAGAGGACAAGGCAGAAATGTGCCAATCGGAGGTGCTCAAAAGCACCGGTAACAAACGGGACTTGGACCTGACTACAAAAAATTCCAAGCACTGTACCCCCGTGGTACTCCGTGGTGCTTCCTGTGTATTTGTGTGCCTCTACATACTTACCTGCACCCTTAAACTTTTTGAGTTTCCGTAAAATCCTAATAGAAGCATGTAGATAAATTGTGCAACTGAAAATAAGATCGAACAACCGACATACCGGGACGTTCTTCGTGCCGCAGATGTTTTTGATGAAAAATTGGTGACTCTTGGGTGTATCAGTGTGTAAACACGTTGAATCCATAATTAAAAGGTCTCCAATAGTCAGGGATGAGCGCTTGAGGTTGCAATTGCAGCATGTGTATTTGCTGCACTGCACGCATGTACTTACGGGCAGTCGGGTGCTGAGTCGCCTTGAATATTTCCCGACTCTAAATGGATGAATAAGTGAATTTTTTTTCGAGTTATAGTTATCGGGTTTGGTACTTTTGGTTTTCCGAAGCAATTTGCGATCGACGATGGCAACTTCCTGTACCGGTACCGGTATCGGCAGTATTGGACAAACCTCTGCACTTAAGTTTGCCTCGTCATACATACTCTTCGAGACGGTGCTTTTAGTCGGCGATCTTGTGAAGAACCTTCCGTCTCTCTTATTTTTGGGACGAGTTTTGAAACGTTCGTGTTTCGCTGCAAATTCTTGGGAAAATTACAGCAAATCAGACTTGACAGGCTAAAAGCAGTAAAGAATTCTCAGAGCATTTTTGAGTCACCTGTGACTCCCAGTCCATACGCCTTCGTGCATGTTGAAACCTTTTGAGTTTAAATTTTATTTTTCATTAGACCAAAATGAAGACGAAACTCCCGATACTTGACATCGACGACTGGTAATGGGAATAGCGAAGCTTGAGTATGAACAATCGACACCATCATGATGGATCAGCGCTCAGCATCGGAAGGAAGGTAGGAAGCAAGTGCATTACTCGGCATGGTCCCCAGATACTTAATAGTTGATCGTCAACATTGTGAAAAGAGTCCGGACGTCTTCGTGGGTGGGTTGCCATGGTGGTAAGGGAAGCCAGTCAAGTAAGGTATGTAAGAGGCCCTGAGGGAAGAGATGCGGTGACAGCAGATCGTTTTTTCTATTCAAACGTCCTTACATGCATATGTACGCGGCTATATGCGGACATGATTATCCATCTTCAGCGAAATCAGAAACACCTATCGGAGAGGTGGAATTGAGGACCGCGTGCAATGGCATCTTAACCGCCCCGTAGTGCGATACTGATGCTATTTACTGATAGATGGGCTCCCGGGTCGGAAGGTTAGGACGGAGTTGCTGAGAATAACCGGATAAGGCGTGGATGATTGCCAACTTGAATGCAATTTTGGAACTCAAGAGAAAAACTTGAATTGTGTACTTTATGGAGAGAACTTTGTCACATTTCATTGATCGAGACGGCAACCTTTCGAATGACCCTGTGAACACAAGACCCTTCCGCGGATAACTTGCGGTTGGGCATTTTCTCATTTCTGTACACTGTGAGCATGGCCAGTTACTTGTTGACGTCGACTTCTGACGCTGTCAATGAGTTTTTGTTGTTGAACAACACCTGTGTGGCAGTGTGCAGTGCCGAAGTGAAATGATCGAAAGTATCAATAGATGCGCATACATCTGCATACATCTACATAAATACACACGACCGTCCCGCGTGACACCAACACGAGTTTAACCTAGACCTGTCCAGGGAAGAAGCAGAAAAATATTAAATTGTACAACAGAATTGGGAAGAGAACAAGTGGCGAAAATAAAAGGACTTGTGCTGGTATGTACTAGCAAGTGTGTACCGTGTTTCAATGTTTTATCAGATAAGTACCTAGTTAGATAGAGCAGGAACTTGTTCCCTTCCCGCTCGACATAAGCGGCAACTCCTTATTTTGTATGTAACTTTTACCAAGGATTTGCCTGTCATAGGAATACAGGAGTCGGGAAGCAAACAGGAGGAAGGGTCATTGAGGGTGTGAGTAGGACCTACTCGCTTATCATGTCAGAGAACATTGGTACATATGCCATTGCCTTTGACAGCTAGCATTGAGCAGTGGCGACCTGGAAAAAGAACCAGGCTAGCATAGGACATGGAGAATTTCACATAAGTTTGAATGTAATTTGGTAGATACCAATTGGTCACCAACAGTCGGTTCCAAAAAGAAGAGACCACAACAGAAAGACTAGATGTGCATTGAGCGCCAATTTTCAGGTCTGAATCATCCCTGCAGCAATGAATATGGCCTTTACATGGAGTAATGTTGTGGGATTTGCGGATCTATAATACTTTATACTCTCGGAACACGGATGCTGAGCTCATTTGGGGGAAAAGGAGCTGCAGACAGAATGGTTGCGAGACTGTCCCAAAAGAGCATATACTTGAAAATTTAAGACCAAGGTAAAGCTCTGAATATCCGTACCTGCATAACTAGGTGATTCTTGAACAAGTTGAACTTGTCCGGAAAGACCCGAGGCTGCGGGTACGGTAAGTATTCACGGCACAAGTTTCCTGAAAAATGTAATACTGTTCTGTCAATGTTCGAATGATAGATGAATCACTTTCGATTTACTGCCGCAGTCGTTGATGATCTGGTAAACGTTTTCAAAGGGGAATAAGCGCAAATTGCTACCAAACTGGGATAGAAGTTGATACATTGACTGGCTTTGTCAAGGTATCGGTGGAAAGCCGTAAAGTAAGCAGCTGTATTGGAGCTCAGGGGGGATATTGAGGGGTAAATGGGCTGAGGCTGTTTTGGCGTTGAAGGATCTCACTTGAAGTGGTTAACTGAAGTGTGGTTAACTGAGGCGTGTCGATTATAAAGTCGCCGTCGCTTCTATTCGATCAGAACAGTTGAGAAGTGTTGGCATTCATGGTAATAGCAAGGGTCAGATTGCGGTTGGGAAGCGGATCTAAGCAATTAACCAAGGGCAATTTTGTAGCCAGGCTTGTGTAGTGGCGATTTGTTGGAAAGATTATTGGAAGATCTGGACGAAAAAATTTGAAACCAAAGTGAACCCAATTTGGAAAAAGGGTTAGGGTCAAAATGTTGAAGTGTAGGGACGATAGACGGCATTACCGATTATATTGACTTCTATGTACGTACACAGTCGACATGCCTTATTTTATATTTACATTTCTCTCTCTCACCATCATCTCAGCTCTGTCTTTGGTCATCATTGGCCGCATTGACTGCCAATGCCCCAGGCAAATCGAAAGGATCCTGCCCTTCAACGGGCTCAGGACAAGGAGTCAAAACGCGCGAGAGGTACATAGCGTTCGATACTTACAGGCTCTTTGGTTGATTTTCTCTGTCCAGGCGCCTTATCATGTGCAGAGTGCCGGTTCGTCCTTTCATCATCCAGAGGCTCATTTTTGTAGCTTAAATCTATGTATACAACCAGTCGGCTCAAGCTCAAGTGTGACAAGACCGTTCCTTGCTCAAGGTATGTAATTTTTTTACGAATGTATGATATGGGTGAACAGTAACCAACATGCGGACTATTTTCTAGTTGTAAACGCAGAGGATGCTCGAGTATCTGTCCGAATGGTGTTCTAATCACTGGTCAGGGTACAAGGTGAGTTTGATACACCGTGATCGAACTTGACCACGTTCTTACTCCTTGACTAGGTTTGTACTCGCGGACACGGAAAAATTACACGAAAAGATTGCCCAAATGAGCGACAGAATACGACAACTTGAAGACGCTCTCACAATTCTTCATTCTGCGACTGGAGAGACGGAACCTCACCCTCTACTCGACCGGGAATCTCTGAAGATCAAGTCTAGCCTAGAATTACATGCGGCAATTCAAAACGAGAGCAGGATTAAGGAGGAGGAACTGGAGGACTCACAGTATATCGATGCCTTTGGTACCTTGGCTATTAGAGAGGACGGTGCATCGACGTTCTATGGCCGATCTGCTGGCTCGGAAGTAAGTGGGTATGCAGACCAGAATGCTCGATGATTCTGACGTGTTTCACATCTTCCTCTTCTCGCCCGTTTAGAGTCTTCTCATCGTACGTTTCCTCCTTTTCACTGGCGCTGAAATTACGAACTAATCGCTCTTATTACTCAATCACCGTTGTGCCTGGTTCTCTTTCAAACTTCCAACTTCAGCGTGAACCGGTTACAGCTCCGCAAGAAACTCGCCTGCTCCGTCACGACCCTCAGTCGCCGCCCCAGCTGAACGGTCATTCTCCTCGTGTCCCGACGATGCAAGACTGGCAACAGCAGGCAGCGCAGTCACGAGGCCTTCCCTCCGTCTTGTCCAATCTATCTCACTCTTTCCCTCTCCCCTCTTCACAACCTATCCCGGACCAGGAATTTCTTGTCAGGAGCTACCTTCCGCCATGGAAGGAGGCCTTACGACTGTGTGAGCTCTATCTTGAGCAGGCTCCCTGGTTCTTCGGAGCCGTCACTAGGCGACAGCTTTACGAAGAACTGCTGCCCATGTGGTACGCGGAGGCGCCTCGACCTCCCCTAGCACCTGCTCTAGACTCGGCTAGCTCACCTGTCGCAGACCGCACAAGCACCCCGCCCTTAGCAAATCTGCCCTCAGACATTCCCAACGGTTCTCCCACGTCTGGCCTTCCAAACGGAAAGTCGGGAACCGCCCATGATCTCGCTTTACTTTTCATGATCTTCTGTTTCGGCGCACTGACAGATGAAAATCTCCCAGCAGCTCCGGATAATGTACAATCGGAGCATTATTATGATCTAACCAAAGTCGGATTGAATTTGGAGGGGATACTGGATCGTCCTCCTTCAGTGGCGACTGTGCAAACCCTATCTCTTATGGGTATCTTTGAAGGGATGAGAAGCGGGGAAAATAGTATCGAGAGCACATGGGCATTGATGGGTATGGCGACAAAGCTGGCTCAAAGCGTAAGTTTAAGTTTAAGTTTTTGTGGTGATCGTTGCGCTGAGCATATCTCCTTACCTATAGATCGGTTTACGTGGGTTTTGTTGTGCTACTTTGACTGATTGAAAGGCTGACGTTTTGAGACACAGATCGTGACTGTGCAAGATGGGGACTACCTCCAGGAGAAGTCCAGAAGCGGCGCGCACTGTTTTGGGAGTTGTTTATTACGGATTGCTGGCAGGTATGCTATGTAGTTCCCTATGAGTATCTGTCACTCATATTCTCGTACTCCAGAGTCTTGCCACCGGACGTTTAGCGACATTTTCACTCCCTTTTGTAGACTGTGAGTTACCTTACGATCCGGATCAGACAATCTCGGAAGACGGCACAGTCCAACCAAGCTGTAAGTGATCTAACCTCTTTAGTCTGTTTTTTTCTGATTGGGCGTCGTACGCTATTCTTCATTTGTTAAACGCCGTCATACCACCTCCTTCGATTGTGTCAAAAACTTTTTTTGGTTCTTCTGTTATCATGCTTGCCCTATCGTTTCGGCTCCCCCGCCTACAACGTTTTCCTCCCGCTTTTCACTCGTCCTGTCAATCGATACTATACTCTGCGGGATCGTCTGGTTATCCCAGTTCCCTTTTGGAAAGCACGTTTCGGAGCCGAATGTGTTTCCGCGGTTGTTCAGGGGACGCTCACGTCGCGAGCACCAAAATATTCTATCATCCTAGACCTGGATCGCAAAGTTCGAGATATGGAGTTGCCTAAGTATGCGCAAGGACCTATGCCTGAGGGTCCTGGTTTGAATCAAACCATGAGCCACTGCATGCCTTCCAACTATCGCGAATTGAGTAAGTCTGAGCGCTCTCATCTTCCGTTTATGACGCTTATTATTATTATTATCTTACCTAGCTTTGATCTACATCCACCGCTGCTTCTTCACGCATGCTATCCAGAGCAACCCGACGGACCCAATAAAGAGCCAGTATGCTCCTTCATTCCTCGCAGGATATCGTAGCGCCTGCGACTTGCTCAACGCTGTTCGGAAGCAGTTTACCAAGTTCCCGGCGCAGATCGCCCGCTTTTGGGTGCTTTGGACACACGCATTTTCCTCTACGGTATGCACAGTTAGCTTCACTGGGTTTGGTTATGAACAATTTTTCGCAGGTCATGATCTCATCTGTTGTGACACATGGGTCTAGGTCGAAGGTAGCACCGGCAGCTCTACTTGAGCTAAAATCTGCCTGTGAGCTGTTCAAACAAGCTGCGTCACATGGAGGTAGAGCTGTCAAGTTTTTGGTGAGTGTTATCGAGCATATCCTCGGAATATTTTTTAACTTTGAATTGAAGCCGATCGTACAACGACTTTTGGATAAGGCTCAAAAAGTCTTTTTCGAAACTAGCAACGGAATTCCTCCTTCCATTCCAAACGATATATTCCGTCCTTCCGACTCCACTCCGGATGAAATTAGTGTCTTCAGTGGCAAGACACACACCGTGACTACCAAGGTCGCTCGCACGACCAATCCCCGTTCTCCAGCTGCAAACAGTAGCCCGCGAAACTCCGAGTCACCGACAGGCTCACCATCCCAGGCGTTCACAACCACGAACCCACTGTTTGCGGGAGTGCATCCGAGTCTTGTACAAGAACTCAATGGGTTCGACGGGCATATCGCCGCTCAACTTCAAAACGCGTACAATAATCATCAGGAGAACTTTACCGAGGTCCTCATGGGTCCACGAGCCAGTCAAGCAACGTCGGCGCAGCAGCAGCAACAACAACAATACGAGGCTGAGCAGCTTGCTCAACAGCATTATGAGCAGCAGCAACGGGAGTTGGAGGAGCAACAGCGAATGGAGCAACAGGCGATGGAGGAACGCATGTTACACCAGCAGGAAGAGGAAAGGCGGAGGGCTGCGGAGGAAGAAGCTTATGCTCAGGCCCAGGCGCGGCAGCAGCAGCCTCATTTGCATTATTCCTACACTTCTCCTACTTCAGAAACTTCCCATTCCATCGCTCACGGTCTCCCGGCGCCTGCTCCTCCACAAGATGAAGTGATGCAAGAACAAAGACGCACGTTAATCCACTCTCAGTCCCATCCAAATCTCCACCAAGCGGCTGAATACAATGAGTACGAGCAGCCTACCCAACATGCTGCGTCCTCGAGTCGTTATCGTTATCACCCCCAGGCGTCCTCTTCGCATCTGCACCAGCCGTATCCCCCACCTTCCTCTATCCAAAGGCAACACCCCCATCGTTCTGCTAATGGTCGTTTACCTCATTCCCATGCTCACCAACAGCAACACTCCCGACCGCACCCGCACTCACACCAACCACCTCCACCTCCGCAACCTCAGCACGAAATGTACGCCATCCCTCCTGAGTACATGTCGAATCATCAGTCCCCCGCCTCATCTGACGTTGCTATCTCTCCTACTTCTTCCACACATTCTCACAGCTACCCTTCACCTGAAACTGTGTTTGAATCTCACCCACACACCCGATCTCCTGTAGTGCAAGGTCCGTATTGGACAAATGGGCATCATGCCCCCGCGCCGGAAGGGACGGTGTATGGCGATCATCCACCTCCGTCGCGTCATGGCCAAATTGGTTCACATCAACACCACCAGCACTACCCTAGTGTGCCGCGGGTAGTGCCAGTCAGCAACTCTCATTACACCCCGGAAGCAGCGATGCAAGGAATGGCTGCGGAGGATCCACGACTGCAAGAAACATGGCAATCGTTCATGTATAATGTAAGTCTCTATCTTTAGTCTTCTTCTGTCGGGTTCACTGAACTTGAAATATTTTTATTGTTCAGGTCAGTACACCGCGGCAGCTGCAAGATTTAACCTGATGGATGAACACATCTCGACAGACATCCGACGGACCTCTCTGATTTATATATATATACATTTCGACATACTATTTGCCCCACGTATTTAGACTAGTCTCTTATATTGCTGTTACATAGCTTCGATTCTTGCTTTCGTTTACCTCCTCTTTCGCTTTGCGTCTCTTGCTTTCCTTTACAGTTTACTCTCTTCTCAATCACTGATGTACATTTACCATATCTTGGTATTCATTGCATCCGTCGCGGCATATGTGGTGTCTGTCAATGAATGTCATGCTGTGAGGCTGCAAAAAGGAAACGCTATCGACTCTTGCTTTTTCCCGACTGGATAGATCTATGTCTCCGGGGCCTTATGCTTGCCTATTTTCTTTTTCGCTTTTTTCAAATCCAGAATAGATTTAGAAATGCTAGCAGTCGCCTGTGCGGCCCGCCAGAGATCCGCTGGCCCGGGTTCCGCGCCACAGTCGCGAGCCGCACTGCACTTCCTGAGAGTCTTCCACCGTGGGCTTTACCGTTGGAAGAACAGGAAATCTTGTCAAGAGCTGGGATCCGAGTGCCCACACATAACGTCTAGAAAGCAATGTTCATTTCCTTGAAACTTTTTACTAAAACTTTGGAAATCTGGGATCGCCACTCTGATATACGTGCTCTGATACTACTGACAATCACAAATGGTGCCTCAATGTGGCGCTATCCAGCTGCTAAACCCTATGTCTCTGCCTGCCTACTGGGTACACAGTCTCGCACACTCTTCAACAGAAAGGCCCGATCAGTTTTTTTTGCATTTTGTGTATTTCAAATTACGCCCCAAGCACGGTGCAATGTAACCTCCCAAAACTATCACGAACTGTAAAGGAATCATTTCAGACCGTGCCTTACAATTTCGAAGATAGTCCTCACCGCCTTCTCCAGCCAAACAGGATGCATAGGAAATGCAGGAAAAATGTCACCATGGTAAAACACTTGCATGACAGATAAGAGGCCACCGCGTCCTTGCAATGCAAATATATTCCGAAAGAACAATTCCTTGGTGTCGAAGACCTGGAAGAAGCTTTAGAAAACTATCTTAGATTCATCAGGCAATTACTTACTTCTGGGTTAGTTCGTTCCGTAAAAATGCAGGCAATTTCTTTGATACTTTGAAGAGAATGCGGAATGCCTCTTGGTATGAACACATCTCCAGTTGTTGGCGTGCATATCTTGACTTCTGACCCCAGCGTGACCTTCAATTGACCTTCCAAAACATGGATAATTTCATCATGATTTTCGTGCCAGTGAGTAGGAGCATAGAGAAGTTCGTCGTCCACTCGTCCTCTAACTTCAACTCTCCGGACTTGGTTTTGGAAAGTCTGCCGTTCGAGTTAGATTGTAAGTGTGCAGAAGGTGTGTAAGCTCACCATTGTAACACCTCTCGCCAGGGTGATAGTATCTGGGTAGTCTAAAGACATGTGTGACTGTAAGATGTGATTATGCGCAGAAGAACAAGGAAGGGGACAGGCAGCACAAGATACTTATTGGGTTTCCAAATGCGGTATGTACCGTTTATCCGAAAGGCGTATGAGAAGACTTCCTTATTTCTATGCAGGTCAGAGATCCCCAGCACGACAAATATCATGAGATGTAAGTTGCCGAACCGATCTGTCATTAGCCTCGCGAACAATACGAGAATATTTACACAACGTTACCTATAGTTTTGATGATTTTGAACGATCTGCTGGCACACGCTCAAAAACTTGTCCGGTCTCCTGCCGCAAATATTAGGACAAGACATTCATTGCACCTCAGTCATTTTGTTCTACTTTGTCAGCTTTGCCCTTTTGATCGTGGCGGGGTGGTATGCGCAGAAGCCAGATGTTTTCCTTTCAGCCAAAACGCCGTTTGTGATACTAACAGAACATCAAGACCGCAATTTGCGCCTACATACAGTGAATATCATGCCGTACTACAGCTTCGAGACAATGAATTCTGCTGCTGCTGGAGCATCCTCTCCATAAGTGAGATGAGGTTCCAAAATTATGTCGCCTCCTTCACAAATATCATCCCCTGTGTGACAGATAACGTCCACATTGCTCGCAGAAATTTGCGCAACAGCCTGGCCGTCATCTGGGTCGCCCTGTAGAGCAGAAGCTGTAATGAGTATGGAAAAGCTAACGTGCCAGCCGGTAGGGAAGAAAACATACAAAAATGACAACGGCATTGATTCGGGCAGCGACGCTTGAAGAAATGAGTTTAGCCGAGTTATGAACAAGCTGACCGCCTTGACTGTATCCAGAGGATACAATCTTTGCCTGATGATCGGCGATGAGAAAACATTCAATGACAAGGAAAAAATGTATCCGGATATATGCGCTTACATTCGGGCATGAATTGGCCGCATTGGTGAGCTACAAAATTCAAAGAATGAATCAGCGTTCGTGTCACACAGGCCGAGAATCAGAGACGTATTACATCGTTAGCCATAGTCTGTGAACCCTGCGGGTCGCCACCTTCCAAGAATCCAGCAACGCTAGCGGCATAGTCCACACCCTGGAAGGAGAGCGTTTGGCCGCCAAGGTCTGACTCAAGAGCTGCTTCTAATTGCGGACCAACCTATGAGAATATCAAGACAAAAGAACAGGGCCACATTCAATATCACCCAGCGTATAGTATAATACGTCGGTCAGAACTCACAAGTGTGCCGATGGGAGCAGGCTCAGAGGTTCCTCTCGCAAAGATAACCTGTATAACGATTAATGATCAAGCACTGAAAGTCTACAAGGAGAAACCGATACCAACAATCACATCTGCACAAGCCTGGCGTGCGTCAGGAGTGGGTACGGGAAACGCAGAGAGCGCAAGAGCGAGGGTCACGAAGAAGGGCTTAAAACTGATCATCCTTCAATCTGGTCTTGACTAGGCCGTCCATGTCTTTATATCTTGCAGCAGCTCAGCTGTTGGAGCTAGTTGCTCTGTGATACTCGGGTATGCAGTTCGACCGGAGAATGGGAGTCTTTTTTGAAATGTTGCAAACTGAAAGCACCCGTACCCCCTAGGTCTTGTCATGCTCAGTGTCATGCTCACCGTTCAAGATACAGAAGAGCATATGAGCTTGTTCGTATGGAAACGGGTGCTATTGGAAAATGGGTCGGGTGTTCATTATCATTCAAAGCTAAAAACACTGTACAATTTAAACTAACTATACTCTATTTCAAAAGAACGTCTGCTTCTCACCTCGACTGGATCCCGTCAACTTTCCCTATCCTAAAATATCTCCGCCGCATTTTACTCAGAGCATACCAGTATGTACGCTACGTGAAGTACGTATGAACCACGCATTTAATGAAGACATAGTAACCGTGATCATTACATTCCAACCAGCAGGTGAGGTGAACGATGACCTCCCACATCAGTTTGCTATGATTAGATGAGATCAATTTTAGGATCCGGTCGTCCTTGTAAAGTATTATCCTGTATGACAAAAGCTCAAGCCCATCGCTGGAGTAATCTCCACCTATCTGGCAGGACGCAACTTGCTAGAGATCGTCGCTTCTTCTCCTCATCACTTTCTACCCTGTCCCTTACCCTTACCCTTCATCGATCTCTCCTGCCGCCCCAATCCTGTTCTTAACCAAATCTGCAACAGTCTTCCCATCCACCGGAATCTGATTCCCTTGGAATCCTTCCGGATAATGCGGCGGTGGGAAATTCGGCGCAGTTAGCACCTGATTATTCCAAATCCCAAAATGCTTCAACCCTCCACCCGCGCCCATGGCTCGAGCAGTATATTCATAATCGTGTGCCCATCCTTCAGGATAAAAGATTTCAATAACTGTAGACCGTATACCGAGATTCATCCACAGCTCGGAGGTAAGACCATTCCCGTGGACGCCTAAAAGGATTGTGCTTCTTCCAACGAGGCGAATTTGCTCCCAGCGGGAAAGTTTCTCCGCGGAGACGACGATAACTTCGATGCCGATTTCTTGTTCAAGTTTGCGCAGCTCAGCGACTAGTCTGTGAATCACGAAAAGGGGAACCAAAATGAAGAATACAGAGACGAAATAGAACGATGAGCAACGTACCTCTGGTGATCTTCATCCCTCAACTTTCGACGAGTCCAATCCTGTCGCGACAAGTATGTTACTACAGGCCGTGTTACTCTCTGCCGCGTGAGTGAAGCAGCCAACACGGTCAGCGCATCCGTTCCTTGCGCGAAATCATGATGGTGCTTCAACGGAGTAAGGAAGAGCGACGCCAACTCTTCAAACTCTTCCGAAACATCCAGAGGCAAGGGAAAAGGAGCCGTCCATGTAGAAAACTTAGGATCAATCGTGGGTTTGATCAAGTCTTGCACTTTGAGTCGGTCGCGAGGGGGAGTAGGTAAACGATGAACGAGGGAATACCACGGATCGGTACGTTGAGATTGGAGCTGCGATGGGCTTTCATTCTTCGACGGTGACCCAAAGCCAGAGTGGTCGTCTAAGCCGGCAAATGCTCTGACCATATCCCTTACTGGGGCCCACCAATCTCCATGTTCCTCACCTTGCGGAACAGGTAATCCAAAAGGCACCGCCGCCGTACGTTGGAATCGCTGATAATTGTACGCAGGCATCGCGGCTGAGCGATCAGCGATGAGAACACGAGGGAAGAGAATAGGTTTGCCCTTTTTACTTCCTCCGTTGCGCTTCGATTTGGACTGGACGAGAGAGAGAGACACCCAGTCGTGCCAATCATGCGAAAAGAACATCTGAGTGCTGGGGAAGACGCTACGCAAGAACAGTTGATTCATGTTGGCATAGTCTCTCCAATGAGCACTGTCGAGATGCGGGAAAAAGACTCGAGTTGGGGGAGGAAGATTATGCCCACCACCAAGGGAGGCATACGTGCGCCATATACCAAACCACAGTTCAGCACAAAAGTGGTAATAGTGTGTTATAAATTGCGGGGAATCGGTGAGGAGGAAGGTGAGTCCAGGAACGATATGTACGCGTTCTTTCTCGACGTTTTCGGCGGCAAGGTCTATCCCAAAAAGCTCCCGGAACTCCTCTACGCTAACATATCGCAGAAGATATTCATCCGGAACCCGCTTCCAATCTTCTCCCATTCCACCGCGCGCACCGAAAACATCCAGCCCTTTGCTGAGGATTGCTCTAGGCGGAGGAAGGTTCTGAAAAGGAGATTTAAGTGGATCATATTGTGTTTGCGGCGGTTCAGTTGGAGAATTGGATGTTACGACGTAGAATGTCCCGTTGTGCATGTATAATGAATCTAGAATGGTCCACCCAGGCGCATGCTTTATGAAGGTCGTTTCTCGGACTACTGTCGGGGCTTCAGCAGTCGCCTCGGAGTTGGATGAAGTAGGTTTCGATTCGCTGGCCGGTATGTGGATAGCTTTGGTTCTCAGTGGAGGTAATGAGGTCGAATAATGGGTGAGTTCAGAGTCGGAAACCGGGGACATAAACATGAATAGAAGCAGAAGAACACAGACGAGGACCATTTCTCTAAGTGTCGGCGTCGGCGTCGAGCCAATATTGGACGCCATGGCTGCCCTGCACGTCGTGAAAGAATGTCAGAGGGTCGGAATTGTCAGTTGAGATGGAGAGAAGATGCCACCGAGGCTACTGTCACTCTGTTACGATCGTGACAAGCGCCGGTCGGGATTTGCGCGCTTATGATACATACCAAAGTAGGCAAGCTCCCGACGTACTAGTCGGTTTTCAGCGATCTCAGCGCTCAACGATTGACAGCATTGATATTCAACAATTACAAGAAGCGCTATGCGCATAGTCATGTCATTTACAGTCATAAAGAATCATCTGGCCGTCGTCGAGAAGGCCATCTTAAGACAAAATCTTTCTGCGTATCCCCTTCTCCGAGGATTCTGTTTGTTAGTATACGTCCACGCTTCCAGGGCGTAACGTTAATGCACTCAAACCCTGGGTAGGTAAGTCAAAGCTGAAGCTTGAGCCTAAAAGTACCCAGGATTTGACGGTGATTCCACTGGGACAGCCGGTAAATCCCGATCGCGGTATGACGAGGCTGATAGCATAGAAGTCGCGGTGAGCATCGGGGACCGTGAACTGGATCTTATCGGAGGGGAAGGTAATACCAGCATAGGAGGCCTTGGCTTGACGCTGGTTAATCGTTGATGAGTCTGGACGGGAGGAGAGGGGAGGGGCCGGGATTTCTTCGCCGTCGTTACAACAGCAAGAGGTTCTTCTTTCTTCGGCAGTGGCACCTCTGTTACTACAGTTTTTGGGACCACTTTGGGGATAACCAGCTTAGGAACACCGACCGTCGCTGTGTTAGCCCCGGGATCAGGCTTGGGAAGGGATCTTTGAGCTATATGCGGAGGAATAGACGCGTAAGGATCGATTGGGCCGCGTATGGGTGAGAGGGCCTCGTTAGGTTCCATCTCTAGATCGCTCTCAGCAGAAGACTCTGAAGAAGTACTATCGGAGTCATCCCACTCCTCATCTTCCCTGCGTTCCTCTTTCATGACATCCATCGCTTCCAAGTAGACTCCCGAAGCAACCCTCTTAGTCAAGTCAGAATAAGATTCTGCCGACCCTGTCTTCCAGCTCGAACCCGGTGTAATAATCTCGAATTCCGGTTCAGCTGGCATGACAGTCTTCCCACTGAAACTCCGGAACGCGCTTTGCATCTTTGGCGGTAAGCGTTTTGTCGACCGCGCACGGTTACGAACGACGTCGACAAGTTTATGCAGGTGTTCACAGCTTGAACTGGCTGATCGGGAATGTGTTGATGATGGAGATTGGGATGACAACGAGACAGCTGATTTTTGGGGTGTCCATGGGGTTGTTACGATCGGGGAGGGTGAAGGCGACGAAGGAGATATAGGCGAAGAATGCGAGGAGGACGTGGGCGGCTGGTTGATACCTATACTATCAACCAGCACCCAAGGCGGAATAGTAGGGAGGACCTTCTCTGATCAGCAGCCGGGTCAAGTCGGCGCTTAGCTACTAAAAGGGATGAAAGACACACCTAGCCTATCTGCTGCACTCTGAGGTTTACGTAGTAATCTCGGTGACTGAGATTCATCCTTCCAGTTTGATTTCGAGCCGATGGCAAGACCCAATGTCATATTATTGCTGTAGATGAACTTATCGGATCCATGGCGCGGTGGTTTGTCCTAGAAAGCAACTCATCCGCTCAAAAAGATACCTTGGATTTGTGCGCTGCGAACCTAGGCTCACCCAATCGATGGAATTGATCATACTCGGAATGGCTGCTGTGTCTCCAACGATGGAATGCGCTGGCAGCTGGAAGGAGAGGAAGGGGAAGTTGAGCGCGCAAGAGTTAGCTGAGGTAAAAACTCATTTAAGAACAGCAGGAGGTGATGGACACCACAGCAACCAGATGATCAGAAATGCAGACTTTCAGACACTGACAGCGCGCGAGGCATGATGCCAACCTTGCCCTAAGAAATCAATCCTTTCATTTTCGTAGCGGGAAGTAAGAAACTCGCCGAGGATCTTGAGTCAAAAAAGTCTCGGACTAGAAACTAAGTACTATCATTGCATGACGACCGAATATTAGGACGTTACGACGCAATTGAAAAATGAATATGCCGAGTGAATTTGGGCTGCCATGTGCTGGCTTCATCAAGCGTTGAGGAATGAAAAACATCCGGATTGTTCAGGAGGCCACAGGTAATGATACCTAAACTAGCAAAACTGGACGGATTTACATGACGCCAATTATCTCCTTCAAGACGCCGCAGAAACAGGCTTTCGCTGAAGGGAAACTGTCAATGTAAGCCACTAATAGAGGTCAAACTGCTACTCACATAGGCAACAGCATCAAAGTTGTACGATATACCGATTTCTTCCAGCTTACGTTTTTTGTTGTTTTGTCGCTTTAACAGGCGTTTTGAGGCTTTGGTTTGCTCCTCGGAAGTTCGAGGCTGAACAAGAATGAGGTGAGAATAGTTTTTAAAAGGATATGATCTTTCAACGTACCTTGTTTTGAGCAAGTCGCGCTACACGCTGCCTAGGGATAGCTCTCCATTTCCTGTTCGCGCCTATCCAAAGTTCCGGATGAACTTCGTCCTTCGGTATCACTTTGCATCGAAGGATGTGGCCCATGAGAAGATAGTTGTCCATAGTTTCGGAGACGATTTGGGCAACCGACGAAGACTCGAATTCAAGGAAAGCATAATGTTTTGATTTTCCAGTCTAAACGAATATGAATTTCCGGAGCTTGGCAAGTAACGAGAGGATTGACCTTTTTGTTTCGCGACAGTCGCAGCCGCGTAACATCACCAAATTGCGTAAAGTATCCTTTAAGTTGATCTTCATAAAATCCATGAGGTAGACGTCCGAGATATATAACACCTCGATCTACAGTCTAGAAAATCTTGAGATTTCAAACCAACGGCAAATTAGAAACGTACTGGTTGCTTTTTTGCCTTCTCTAGTTTCCGTTTTACAGCCGCGTCGTCCTTTGATACTGTAGGCAATTTTGCGATGTCAATGGGTGGTCCGTCCACGTCTTCGTCGGAAGAATCATCTTCATCTGTGGAAAATCCATGCAAAATGGGCTCCTCTTCATCCCTCTGCTCTTCCTCCTCGTCTCCTGCACTCTCTTCTGCTCCGTCTTCTGAGTGAGAGCTAGAAAGTTCCGGGGAAGGCTCCTTGACGATTCTGGATTTTTTATTGGCGACTTTTGGTCTGGATGCAGAGGCATCTTCTCCAAGCTTGCGCTTGGCAGATTCCCTTGACAATTTGGAAGGTTTTGAGAGCTTCGTTGAAGCCATTTTTTGGAAACGGGAGTGTGATGAAAAAAAATTGGCTCTTGATAGACGCTGAAGAAGTCGTAAGCGCCCATAGACGCTTAATTCCGATGGTTCAAGCTTCAATTTCGTTCCTTCAAGATGACCGCTCTTTTCAAGCCAGCACTGCTTGCATGCGGTCTAATTTTGAAAATACAAGTTTTAGATGGCAAGGCGACGATCCGGGATCAGGGCTCGTTAAACCCACGTACAACGTCGACCTCCCGTGCTGTCGAAATTGTGGAGTTGAAGCCGTCGATTCCATAATATCCTGGCAGCGGCACACCAAAACTGACACGAGCTCAAGCTGCCCCTGGTCATCCGCAAGGTACGTTTGAGCGGTAAGCTATAACATATATGGCTGAATCCTTGCGATAAAGTTCCTAACTTTCGTAGAGTTATCCGCGAGTCCAAATAGATTATGCCGCAATATCTCTGTACAGAGCTTGATATTGATGCCGTGGTCTGTCAATGCGGAACTGGGGCCACATTTTCACTACCGATCTGAATGCTTACCGCGGTACTTGGTATTCATGCTGTGGGTCGGTAGAATATTTTTCCCCTATAGATCCAAAGCTTTCATGTAAGTTGTCTACACTCAATTATCTCCATACACCTGACCCCTCGTTCGAGTTTCAGTTTCCCCAAGATAGCATTTGTCGGCCGCATTAAGCTATTCGCACAGGCGTTCCTTCACAAGTATTATCAGTGTTATCTGATATTAGAATTGCTTGCATGATCCTTACCGCTTTCACCGTATCATGAGGTCCTCATTTCGGTAAACGAGTCGAGGTTTATGGCATATTATCTTCACAGGAGCTCTGATTCTGTTGACTCATTATGGACCACCAACCTTGTTTTACAGAGTATCTTAGCTTGTCTAGAGATTTACAACAAGCGACAAATGAGGACGGCTTTCGCTGGGTAATTGGAAATCATCTGAGGTGAGATAACCGACCGACCGCGCTTCGTATCGGTGCTGTGCGCCTTTTCTCCATCGTTACTCTACGTTAAATGAGGTTCAATGACTGCCTTTCTCGAGACAAAGTACGTCCCCCGCATGATCAGATGAGATTGAGAATTCAGGATCGACAGGCTGTGCAGGCTATGGTTCTGCAAATCACGACTCGTGTTCTGAATCGATGATCATGATGGCGTAAAGAACCTCGAGGAGTCCACCCTCAAGGGAGTTATGCAGCCGTTCAAACACATGTGCTCGAGGTTGATGATCGTCTAGGTGTTTCGCTCGAGATCTGTATTGATCTTAAAATTCTTTCTCTCCTCTGGTTAGTGCTGGGTCAGTCTTACCCTAAAGTTCGATCAACTACAATCAAGATCTGTTAATTTCCTGCCGTCTTCGGTGTTTGCGATACCTAAAATGGATTCAATTTACGCTTTTCTCTAAACTTTCCGCTGGACTGGCTTGAACTCGAACGAGCACGCGAAACTGCTTTAGTGAATATTATGATTTTTTTATGTTCCGTCGTTACTGCTTATCTTTCGTCGTGTTGTTTCTGTAGAATATTCAGGAACATGAGATCATAAGAGCGCTCGAGACTTTTCCCCAGCCGAAGTGGAGTTTGAGAAAATCAGCGATGAATCTGAGCTGTTAGTCTTGCACACGCTTTCCATCCTTCTTGGTTGCTTGATTGATCCCTCCGCTGGATATTTCTGCGCAGGCACTACGGACCACCTCTATGGCTGGGCTGCTCATATATTTGTGGCTCTCAATGATACGGTCAGTGACATTTCCTGTGCTAAAGATTCCTATCGCAATCAGAGTTACTGTATGAGTGTGTATGTTGCGCTGCCATGCCAGCTGTCCAGCCTGTCACCGTAGTCGCCGAGAGGATTGATTCAATCCAACTGTGAGGCTTCTCAGAACTTCTCATCGAGTGTTTTCCTTCGTTCTTTTGACTAATCTAGCTACGTGACTCGACTTTACCCTCAGAAGACCAACTTTCTTCCCAAAAAAATCTCACTTTTGATTCTGCGATAGTTCACATACCGATCAATTCAATATCCAAATTGATGACAGTGGCAACTAGATGGGAGTTGCGGTAGACTCAACCCGACCCGGTGAGTTTCGTCAGCCCACTTGTGATACCAATATCCAAGCTTTCTCGGACCCTAGTTCTATCAGAACAGCTGTGGTAGCAAAGCTGTCTTTATCTCCGAGCATTGACGTATCATCACTTTACTATAAAGAACAAGAAGCGCTCTTTCGGTACGCTCTTAATAACCCTTCATTACGCGTCCTTTTGCCTTTCACTGCTGACGTTTGGTTTCAAATTTAACTCGTCCTCGGTGGCCAGTCATTGGTCTTCACCTTAACGGTGTTCCCCCCAAACTGGCGCGTTCTTTGCATGGCCCACTATCCTTTCAGACATTCGACATACTACACACGCGACGATGTTGAATTCATTAGCGAACTTCCGGTATGTATGCCATGGATTCGTTGGAGATGTTGGTCACTCACTCAACTACCTCTCGGTTAAGCCTATGAACAGCGAAGAGGACTTGCTACAGGAGCTTCAGACTTATGGACGCAACTTGTCATATCCTCCAACACCTGCTCGTTACTCTCGTCAAAGCCGACCCCTCGATCCGAATCCTATACCAAGGACGCGCAAAAGCTTAGTTTCACGTGTATTTATGGTGAGCATCTCCTAATCTTTATATCTTTTGTTGAAAGAGAGGGTCCTTATGAAGACAAAGATTCTGAAGACAAAGGTTAAGGGAAGTCTCGAGACGGTGAAGCATACAGCTCGGCGAAAGTTCCGTAGGTGAATGGGTACCCAAGAGGTAATGCACTAGGCGGAATTATTGATATATGCTGACATGCTGTTCCCTGTTTCAGCTGTCCTGGACAAATATTTCGAATACTGTATTCTATATAACCATTGGTCCTCACTGGCTTTTGAACATTAGCAAAGATGTTCCTGTCAAGCACTAGTATCACTTGACCCTACACACAGCCTGCCTACCAACCAATCATTTTCTCCCTTTCTCATGGAAGATCTTCGAATCTCGTACTCGCAAAAATATCCTCGTTGTCGACATGATGGATAACATTTTTGAGAATATTCTTCTCTTTATTTGGTGACGGTCCGGTAGCGGCCCGCCCCCGGGTGCGCGCCCTTAATGATGTCAATGATTTATTTCACCTTACTCTTACTCTCATTTGACTCCCATCGTCAATCTGAACCGGATTATTTCCCGCGCACTGTCAAGGAAAATGAGCGATAACATTGGCTCTCGTAAAGAGATTATCATTATCGGAGGGGGAATCATCGGGTGCTCGACAGCTTATCAACTGACTCGGCATCCTTCGTTCTCACCTTCCACGACAACCATCAAAGTAATTGAGGCCTCGAAACACGGCCCCGCACAAGGGGCTTCAGGGAAAGCCGGCGGACTAGTCGCAAAATGGGCTTATCCTAAAGAATTAGTGGCGGTCTCATTTACAGAACATGTCAGGCTTGCCGAAGAACATAACGGAAAGGACCGATGGGGCTGGCGATTTGTCGGGTGCGGGAGCTGGGAAGGCAAGGGCGCTCTGCTCTCAAAAGACAGTGACACTGGAGTTGGTGCAGGCGGGAGGAGAAAGAGTCTGGAGAAAAAAGTAGGTCTTGATGGGACGCGCGCTAGCGATCCAGTGAGCAGGCAAAGAAAGGGCCTCCCGAAGGATTTATTATGGGTCGATGAGAACCTTACCCACAGTTATTCTTCGATGGCGCCTGACGGAGATACTGCGCAGGTTCATCCTTTCCTTTTCACGACTAGTATGATGGATCTGGCTATAGAAAAAGGTGCCGAGCTAATTTCAGGTCGAGTGACAGGCCTGGATATCAGCGATGGCCAGGTTACAGGAGTAACCCTCGTTCACAATAACTCTGGGCAAAAGGAAACCCTTCCAGCCACACACGTAATTATCGCAGCTGGCGCTTGGTCTCCTTCAATCTTGCCGTCCCTTCCCATATCCGCCACTCGCGCACATAGCGTCACTATCCATCCTAAACCATCAGTCACCATTGCCCCCTATGTCCTCTTTACTGAAATTGCATTACCTGACCGGCGAGGAGTCACCGTTTCTCCAGAGATCTATGCTCGACCTGGCAACGAAGTTTATGCCTGCGGACCCGGTGACGACTCTTTTCTCCCAAAGAATGTCGATGATGTACTTGTAGACGAAGCGGCTTGTGATGCTATTCAAAAGCACGTCGCGAGCATCTCTCCGGAACTTCGAGAAGGGACTGTACACAAGCGGCAAGCTTGTTTCCTCCCTACCGTCGAGACTGGTGGAGGACCCATAGTAGGCGCTGCTTCTTATATTGCTCAAGGCTTGTTCATCGCAACGGGACATACCTGCTGGGTAAGGAGTTTAAAAACATCTTTAAACGCGAAGGCTAATGCTCTTACCTTAGGGTATATGTAATGCACCGGGAACTGCTAAAGCTTTGAGTGAGCTTATCATGGACGGAAGCATCAAGTGCGCCAATTTGAAACGACTGAATCCGTCGAATTTCCTGTAGGAATGGAATTTACGTGCTTCGAATGAATGTCCAGACCAATAATCAAGACTCGGACCCCCTACTTTGATTTATCTAGTAATTTCATATGAGCCTTAAAGTGCGTAGCGTATCTCCGCGTTTTGAGGAAGGTATATACACAGCTACATAGCAAGAGTTTGCCGTCGACTAGGAACTTGGTTCTTAAAATGATCAAAGCACTGACTTCAATAATAATTAGTTGCCCGCATAGGATGGGATATACTGGCCAAAGTCCGATTTCCGAACGTCTAGTGTATATCAACTCTATCGCCTTGTATACATAAATACTCTTTCTTTCTGAACGCTATCGAATTCTTTGTTCGACGTTCAGGGCTCGACAGCCGTATCTTGTCAACGGTCATTATAGAGTTTCCGTTCAATTTAGCGGCCCAAGTCCATGTCCGATATATTTCCTCGCAGCGGTTCCCCAATAGTCTGCCATTTATGGTTTAATGTCCTTGTCTCCAACGCTTGTTTCAGCCCGGGTAAGGATCCTAGAATCCTGAGTCACCAACGATCGCAAGTGCCAACTTGTGCCTAATTTTTGAGCATTTCTATCAATTCACGACCCGTACAAAGTGGCATGCAGATCACGCTGCATGATTCAATACCAAATACTGGACATGTAGGTATTTTTTGATTCTGAGTCAACGTCTGTCCACAAATTGTCAAGAGTCAGGGATGCGCGAGAGTGTGAGTGTTTCGGTCAGAGCCAGAGAGCATCTCGAATTCGCCGGATTTCCGCCACCTATACGGCCGCCAAAATAATCACGTCTTTCAAAATAAGTAGCCTCTACTTATACTCGAGTATACTCCAGTTCGCAATGCCGATAATAAGTTGGAACAATATAGCGAGGCGACAGTGCGCATTCGACGCCACACTTCTTGGCCGAAAGGGCCGTAGTGATCGGTTCCTGAAATATTGTATCGATTTTCATCCGAATTGAGAGGATACAAAGAATTCAAGCTAGAATTTGCGTTTACTGCAGTATCAGACTACTAAGATTTGAGAGCAGTTGGTATCGAGCCATGCGAGGCTCTCGAGATTCCATCGAACTATATCATGGACATGAAACTCGTTCCACAAACAGCACATCAGCCTCGTGGAGATCCATCTCGAATCAAGGGCAATTCAAATCAATCCGCAAACGCGCAATTTTGAATTTTCTCTGGAGCTATGCGTAAAGCATTGGGAAAATTGCGAGGTGGCTTCTGAAGTCGTTCAAATATTCTAAAGCTCATTGGTTAGAGTGGCTAACGTACGCGTCCGGTTAATACAACGGCACCGATGGAATCAAAGATGAATTTTTTTTCGGTCTTCGGAGGACGGAATGATAGAGTACGTAATTCCACAATCACTTTAATTTTTCGCGGCTCGCGCAGCTATGTAATCACTCTTTCTTTCTTGCCTTTTCCTCACCTTCTTTTTTTTTTCTTTACGACGTGTTTGCCCACTTAACAGCGGTCCTCTGAGCTGTCCAAAGGTTGTGTTGCTTTCAATTGGAACGCAGCCTAGCGTCTTCGCCTCCGCTCATTCAATCCGCTGCTGTCACGACCTTTCTACGTCTACGAGTATCCATTAATATCCAATCTCCCTATATCGGCCAACGATAAGATGCATCGCCCATCGTTGCTTGCACGCAAAGAACCTTTGGAGTAATTTTAACCCTTTATTTTCTGTGCTCATTGTCTAACTGTACACGGAACAGCGCTCTGTGCCAACACTATAATGTGGCTAAGACTGCTTATCCCCTAGGGATGCCTTTACCCGCCTATTTCGACATGCCCATCACGAGAGACGCTCACATGCCCTCCCACGTACTCGCATTGTACCCAACGACAACCTCTTCTGCCCCACCTCTCATGGTTCCGGTAGATGCAGCAATGTATAATAACGGTTTCAGGGTTGACTTGATACCGCCCGCTATACCAGGCTCCCTCGCACCTGTACCCTACCACCATCCAACCACAGGAATACCGACAGTTTCCTTGCCTGTTGTCTCCATATCCGTTCCTCACGTACCGTCGGTCCCGCTGTTGTTACTCTTTGGACTGAGGCTCGAAACACAGACCAATCTCCTTGCACACCACCTTCTGCCAGCGCAGGTAATTGAAGAATTTCCAAATGCAGCTGCAATGGCTCAAGTTATGGCGTCGCTCTCCGACGAGGAGCTGCAACGACGCGTTGCATATAATCAGGGGATCTGGAAAAATGTTCTCGCCTTGGATCTGAAGGACCAAAGCGTCGTGGAACTTATCCAGACCGCCTGGAACGTCACTGCCGAAGCGCGACGTTTACGTTGGTAAATGCCAATAACTTAGCCGAAAATGATTCTGGTTCCTTGTATTCTGTCACACATAGCGGACTACTTACTTCTACCTCTTTATATCTTCCGATCTTTCATCTCATCCTCCCCTATCCTATGGTGGCATATTTTCTTTTCCACTTGCCCAAATCATGTCTAGAAGCGCTGCCATTCGTTTTAATACCTCGCTCGTTATAATATTCCTAACGGTATCATTCGCTTTCCAACTTCTCTGGGTACACGTTCGCTTTCGCGCTATCTTTGTTCCGCCTATATTCAGACACTTGCTACGTATCATACGTCGGGTTGTGCTTTGTCTTTTTAATTGCTATTTGCTTTCCTGACCCTATAATTGAATAACTTCCTCGAGTACGTCCTTCGATATAATACATACAGAAATATGACTCTTTCATTACTATTCTACCTTGCCGTCAGGTATTGGATCTTGACGAAACTAGGATGAGAACTTGACGCTAACCGAGTCCATATGAAGTCGATATTCGGGTGCTTTATTGGAAGATTTCAAGCACCGCTCGGGAGGGGGGATTGGTAGCCTGAACCTTAAGTCGACGCAGGTCGATCCCGAATTACCCTTGGAGGGACACTCGATTTTCTTCTCAAGAAGTCAAAGTGCAAATCAATCAGCTCGTGTCGCCTCATTTTCTCGCTTGAGTACGTAGGACTTTTCAAAGGCAAGTCCCGATTCTATTCTAAGTGTTGAATGCTCAATTGGTGTGTATTTTTTCTCCGGATCCAAGGAACGCATTCCCATTGCAGTCGCGGTATCACCTCAATTACTTTTAAGGGAGGGTTTGGCAGTTCACCATCCTATTATTAATAATTTCCAGCGCACACATGGAGGCTAAGGACATCATCAACGAAGATGCCTTTTTTCCGAGGCCAGAAACGGCGTCCTGATACCTCGTGAGGATTTGATTCAAAATTAACGGTTAGTAGATTCTGTGAACATCATGAACATCATCTAGTCTGATCTGTCACATTGTAACATTTCGAATAGACAATCTTCCTTCGATTAAGCCTAGCGAAGATTTAAGGATCTAATGAATAACATCCTTGTCTAAGTATGATGGTCAGGATGGTCCCCGCCCTGTTTGACGCAACTTGTTGAATACATCCCTCTTACTTAGTTTACCAAACACCCGAATAATGCTACGGCAAGTAGGTACACGACTCGAGTTCCAAAAATCAAATTAAATGTGTGAGACATAAGGTTCCTGCATTTACTGGAAATGTTGAACTCGCTCCGAGTCTTTAGAATCCTGAACCGAATACTTTTGACAGATTACTCACATTGCAGAGCTTCTCCAAATACACCACTGAGAGGCATGCGGAGCGGAGCCTTTGGTATTTGGTTTCTGAAAGATTGATACGCACTGCGTGAAGAAGTATTCTCTTGCGGTCCGAAAAAATCGAATGATAAAAGGCTATCTGTTTCCTTCCAAAACGGCTTGCATTTTCGCAGGACACGGTCACGCAAATGTCACGTGCTATACAAAGATTATTTGGGATGTACGTATGACCGATTGATACGGTTGAAATAAATGGGAAAATGATCTCAAAGGTTAAGTTTGATCCTTGTTATGCGCGGTTGACGAGATGCGCCGCATCTCAACTTTGTCACTGACGGTTTTAAGCTGAAGCAGCGAAAGGACGCGATATACACGTCACTTACCAGTGACACCACAGCAGACAGGAAAGCATCGGGGGTGAGAGCCCGAAACTTAAAGCTCCGTTGCCGTATTTGATCTTGTCTGCTATCAGGATCACTGTCAGTGGCGAGGTGGCTACGATAACCTCCACTCACAAGGCACTAGTACTCATTCGATATCGCTCAAACAGCCCCCACACCGCCAAAGTGACGAAAAGACTTTCCTGCGATCTATACAAATACAACATACATTAACGAATAATTCGACGTTCAAATCGCAACAGCACTATGACCATAGCTAGAGGGAAGGAAAAAAAAAGTACTACGTTTATGTACAAGAAAAAAACCTGTGTCGAGTACTTGGACCGTTAGACGTATGTCGTACCGTACATCGTCGACAAGCGATATGATTTGGTGTGATGAAAAACACACGAAAAGAAAAAAACATGCGACGAAATCATACCCCCTTCAAATCGACTGCATATATGGCAGGAGTGGAATGATTCAATGACGAAGAGATACGCGACAAAATCGTATCCCCAGCCAGTCCAGCTGGTGTATGTCGTAGCCTCGTAGGAGTCCGTTACTAAGAAAGAAAAGCATAGAGTAGAGGAAAAAAAAAACAACAGAAAAATGAAACCTCAAAAAACATCGCCCCCGCAATAACGTACAGTGATACACCTTGGCATCGTGGTTCGTAATCATGAACTAACACCCATCGCATCCGAACCGGTACCCGAAGCACCATTAACCCGAATACTAGATCCCCCACCGACTCGGCTCTTCCTCCTCACATACTCGCTCTGCCTCGCCCTCTTCTTCGCACTCAACAGCACACTCACCTCACTACTCCTCGCCCCAGTCACGCCCACATGACTCCTCCGCGCACCACCTACACTCTTCCTTGGCGCCTTGTGCACACCAACACCCAAACTTGATCTCTTAGCTGCCAAGTTGACGGCAGCAGACGAGGAAGGGCCGGAGCCGGACCCTGACCCGGAACCGGAACCTCCTGCATGGCCCGAACTAGAGCTCCCAGAAGCGGTACGCTGAGAAGCCAATTTAGCGATAACCTTTGAGCGCGAGATGCGCGGTTTTCGACCGGACAGGGAACGCGATTTCGTAGGTACAGTTTGAGAAGATCCACTCCGGACAGGCGAAGGGAGGCCTGAGCCTATGGGGACGACGAGGGGCTTGCTAAAGATCTTTCCGGGAGCAGGGCTGGCGTTAGTGTTGGTGTTGACATTTGGGCTGGGATTGCTATTGGAGGTCGAAGGTGAAGAATCAGACAGCGGCTTTGTGGTAGGAACGTTGAGGGTGTTCGATTTCAGCTTGTTCAGTGTAGCAGTCTTGGCTAGCGAGCTGGCTGTCGGAGCCAAAAGTCGAGAGCTTGTGGAAGGCACTGTACTACCACCCGGACGACTCAAGCTCCCACGGGTTCCAATACTAGAAACTCTCGAAGAAGGTGCAAAGGAGCTTCGCGAGGCGGCGGTTCCGCCGCTAGAAGATCCAGTAACACGACTCGCAACAGAGCTATTACGCGTAGACATAACTCCAGCTGACGATGACGTGCGAATACTGCTGCTCCTCGTCGGAGCCGCAAATGATGGGAGAGGAGAACGAGAACGGGCGGAATGGATCGTCGCTGCGACAGAGGCCAATGAAGTCATTGTTCCACTATTGGAAACATTTCTGGCATGAGAAGCTCGGGAGGAAGTTGATGAAACCTGGGTCCCGGAGGTCGATGGCTTAACAGGTCCAGAGCTGGCCACAGAGACCTTCCTTTGTACACCAGAGGGAGGTGGGGCCAATTTACCTTTGGCATCTGAAGCTCCGGCTGTGGTGCTCGAAGCAGCAACAGGCACAGGTTTGGTGGTAGATACACGTGCCGGTGCAGGCTCAGAAGCTTTCTTGCTTCCACCCCAGACACCCTTCACCAGCGACTTCGCAGCCGACGATAAGAAACCAAAACGTGACTTTGACGCTACCGGTTTCGGCGGTGGTTTATCTGAAAGAAAGTGTCAAGCGCTAACATAACCTCTCATCAAGCGAATAACTTACGAAGAACACTATTCCGAGAAACACTAGCTCGTCCTCGGCCCATACTAGCTCGCCCATTCGCAGCACTGCTTCTCCTTCTCGCACGGTTCATCTCCAACTTTCTACGAATCGCTTCACGTTCCTTCTCCGTCCTCTCCGTTGCTGTCGCCTCCTCCTTGGCCTTGACCTTGCTCTCAACCACAGTAGCATCGGTCTGAGAAAACTCCACTCTGGCTTTCTTTCCCGTCGGCGCGTCCTCCTCTTCCCCTTCATCATCATCGTCGTCTCCAAACCCACCAGGAATCTTCCGCCGACTGTTACTAATCACCCGCGTACTCGGTCTCTTCGCCTGACCGGGACGACCCTCCCCAAGGACATTCGACTTTCTCTTCTTTCCCACCTGCACCGGCTCATTATCATCATCTCCATCATCATCATCTACCTCCAAACCCGCAGCACCAGGCCCCTTCCTAGACGGCGACGGACCAATCTTATTCTTCCTATCCAGATATCCCGCAATACTCTCCATCCCCGAAAACTGATCCTGATGCGCCCTTTCAAATTTGGACTTGACACCAAAGTTCTTCCTTAACGGTTTGATCTCCCTATCCGTGTAGGCCTTCTTGGTATTGGGAGAAAGATCGGCTGCCGCTCCGGGACGAAGAGTGGAGATGAGAGTCGTGCCAACGGTGTCAACACCATCAGCTAAGAGACGTCGATTCATCTCCTCCAGAACTGATGCAGCCGCAGACTTGAACTGAGCATCGGATACTCGATGCTGAGGGAGGGGAGAGCCAAAGATGAACGGTTCTGGCTTAGCGTTTGAAGAGGTAGGAGTGGGCAGAGGGAGAGCGAGTTGGGGTAGGGAAGAAAGACTGCCGGGCATAGGGGATTTGGACTTTGTAGGACTAGGACTCATGACGAGATCGTCTACCGGCAAGTCTGGGTAGATCTTGACGTTCTCGCCTTGATTAGGACTTCCCAAAACGAGGTCAAACGCGGTATGCAGTGGCTTAAGCCGCGGCGTGTCTCCGTGCTCATTCTCATTGCTGAACCCAAAGATAGAGGTGGAAGGTTCAGGGGAATCCTCTGGACCAGTCATGGAAGACGAAGATACCAATCGGATAGTTGTAGTCGGGCCTGACGTGCTCTTTCTCGGACTTCCGATACCAATACTGAACCGGGCATTGCCCAAGCTCAGTCGAGCATTTTCGGGGGCAGGCATACCAGGTCGGAGGACGTGGCCGGGAAGAGGGGTATTATCTTCTCGGTTGGTGAAATCGAATTTAGAGAGAGTAGAGGCGGTAGGTGGGTTTGCGTTAAAATGAGAAAAATCGGAAAAGTGGTCTGTTTGAGGCATTTGAGACGGAGAAGGTGCAGGTATACTCGCGTACGGGGTAGAGGTCTTGGAAAGTTCGTCTTGATGGGCCGTGAGAGGTAAGTTGCCACTGGACGAGTTCACAGGCATAGGTGGTACTGGAGGAGGTTGGAGAGAAGTCAAGCTGTCGTAAGTGGTTGTGCTTAAAGCGGATTTGGCGGAAGTGCTGCGCTTTAGGCCCAAGGAAGACGCCAAAGCTTTGATAGAGGAAGATACGGTAGAAGCTGTTGAATTCAATTAATTTCAACGAACAAAGGGAACAAAGAACAAGGCACCTACACTTTGAGCCACCGGTTCCAAACTCTCGATTTGAGCCAAGACTTTTCAAAGTTCCGTTTCTAGATCCGCCGCTTTCATTGTCTGCCTCTGCGATACTCTCCATGACTGTCCACTGCTCGCTAGGCCGAGGAATATCCATCTTATCCATTCTGCTGCCAAACGAATTCTCCTTGTCCTCATCATCCTTCCCATCTACCTCCATATTATCGCTATCATTCATATCACTTCTGGCGGCGATGCTCAGAGGTGCACCTTTCGGGAGATTCTCAGCCACCTTCTTGAGCCTTTCGATGAGTTCGACATTCTTCCCAGAGGCTTTAATTGAGTGAATTTTACAGAGCTTTACCAGCTGGTCGCGCTTGAGGGAGTGTAGGGCAGGAGAATTGAATAAAATTTCTGTTGTTTGTGAGGAGGAGGCCATGGTGTGCCACCCCAGTTTGAAAGCTTGATTTCGATGGTGATGGACGTTGTGTGGAAAAGTTTGAACCGCGTCGAAATCAACAACCTTTATCACGTGACCCCGTTGCCGGGCGCTAAATATATATATACTGTATACAACTCAACTACTCATATACTCATAGCCAGTCAGCCCGGACAGTGGAATTATCTTTTGCTCTGTATACAGTACAGTACGGATGAAACCTTGAAGCAATAACTGACTCAATGTACTCGTAGTCGATATGACGAAATTCCTGTATCACCTTGACGTACCGATTTCTTCCGCTGCCTGCATGTTCCGTTCACTCCGTCTTCATCGTTGCCATCGAAAGCTATATAAGGAGTTTCATCGCTCAGTATTACCTATCTTCGCTTTATCCAATGCTTCGAACAACTCCTTCATATCTACAATGCACTTTTAGCGCCAGGCGCGCCTTTTCTTCTAGCGTCCGCCGAGAAAAACAGCGTCTAGTTATTCTTGGATCCGGCTGGGGTGGCTATGAAATCCTCGCAGGGGTCGACAAGAAACGATGGGGTAAGCTTGTCGGTATCTTTCGAGGTATCTTTTTCTTATCTTGTATCATAGACGTTGTACTTGTATCCCCGAACAATTACTTCAATTTCACCCCCTTGCTAGCTAGCTGTGCAGTTGGAACGCTTGAGTTCCGTAGTGCGATCGAACCTGTGAGCTCTTGACTATTCTACGTCAAGACTTTGGCTCACCTCTCCATCTTATCCAGGTTCGGAGATACTCCCCGGCAGCGGTTAGTACCTAGTTGTTCGAATACATGAATTATCAAACTTATCATAATCAGGATATGTACCAAGCTTGGTGCGACAGGATAGGTAAGCCTGACTACGCAGGACAGCATGAACCGTTCTTGATAAAAAGATTTAGACTTCAAAAACAAAATATTGGAATGTGTACGGCGATCTTCTCGTATCCCTAGTATGCTCGTAACAAATTACTAAGTAGATGCCCGCGACGAAACCTCTTCATGTGGCGTCATCGGGCGAAATTGCTTCTGATCATCTAATTGCAACAACTACCCCGGAAAGAGGCAAAGCTTTCCCTCTCAAATACGACAAGCTTGTAATCGCAGTAGGAGCCTACTCACAAAGTAAGATCCCTTTACTTTCTATACCTCCGTCTGTACATCATATTAATTGTTTCCGCTAGCTTTCAATATCCCGGGCGTCAAGGAGCATGCTCATTTCCTGAAGGATGTTCGCGATGCGCGAGCAATCAGAAGTCGAATTTTAGAATGTGAGGATGACGCTCCCCCTACCATAAATTAGGCACTTTCCTGAGCTTGATCAAAATAACATCTAGGTTTCGAGCTAGCCAATCAACCAACTTTGTCTGATACCGAACGTCGGCATTTACTAAATTTCTGTGTCGTCGGTGGTCAGTTATATCGAACTCCATCGTCCAAAACGATTTTGACGATCTCGCAGGTGGACCGACTGGAGTCGAATTTGCTGCAGAATTGCACGACCTGATACACGAAGAGATGCGAAAGTATTATCCCACTCTCGCGCGCTGGGTTCGCATCAACCTTTATGATGTTGCCCCCAACATTCTCGGGACCTTTGATCGTAATCTCGTCCAGTAAGCTCAGTTCACCGGGTGCATCTTCGACGGTTGACCTTTACTTTTCTTTTCCCGACAACAGGTTCGCCGAAAAAACGTTCCGTCGAGAAGGTATCACCATCTTGACGAGTCATCACGTTAATAAAGTTGAAGCTGTACGTTGTTGCTTCTCTACTCATCCATTGTCACAGCTGCTCGCTCATTTCACACAATCATGATCAGGGGAAGCTCCATGTCCAAGAACAAGGGGAGGTTCCATTCGGGATGCTCGTTTGGGCTACCGGACTTTCACCAAATCCTCTGGTTTCCTCGATTACTGAACTACAGAAACACGAAAAGTCCAAGAGGTAAAATTTGGAAGATATCCGTATAAATATCGTGTTTTTGACCTCGTCCTAGTATTATCGTGAACGAGCACTTGAACGCTCTAAAACTCGACGGCACCCCAGATCCCAATGTCTTCGTAATCGGCGATGCGGCCTCCCTCGAAAATGCACCCCTTCCAGCAACAGCACAAGGTCGGCCGACTTATGTTTTTCAGCTATCTTTGTTCTGATATTTGCCCCGACCTTGCAGTTGCCAATCAACAAGCAAAATACCTATACAAAAAGCTCAACAAAATTATCAAAGACCGACCTGCCGAATCACCATTCGAGTTTCACAATCAAGGCAGTTTGGCTTACATCGGAAATTGGTATGTGAATTTTGTGTTCCCCTTTCGCACTACCTAGTATAACCTTGTTCGATGTATACAGGAAAGCTATCTATGATAGTCCGGAAAATGGTGGAATTCCAGGATTCAATAAAGAGTCTGGTCGTCTTGCTTGGTTGCTTTGGAGATCAGCGTATTTCACTCGAACGTTGAGTATCCGAAACAAGTGAGTAGTGCACCTCCAAGTTCCGAGTTCGTGTGTATACTGACTTGTCGCCTTTTTCCACAGGATTCTCGTTCCTTTCTATTGGTTCCTCAATTGTAAGTTCATCTTTGGCTTTCCTCATTGTTCTTGGACCTGGACTGACTAGGTCTTGGTTCACAGGGATCTTTGGACGGGATTTGACCCGCTTTTAAAGGTAACCAGTAGTCTGTGTGATATTCGAATAATTAAGGATACCCTACATAAATAATGTGTAATAATAATCCAGTCGTTCTCATCCTCCGAACTGCGATCCAGCGCAGCTTCAGTCCTCAAAGTAACACCTGCAGTACATATATAAAACGAGGTATTATGAGTGTCGAGTTCAGCCCGAGTCTGTCTCCCCCGCCAACACCCTTCAGAAACACCCAGACCGCATAGCGGCAGGTCCAAGTTTCTTCATGCCCAGCCTGAGCACCTCCTTTCGTTTAGGCGTAGAAGCAGGATCACCGTATATCTGCAAGTCGGAAATTACGGTAGACCACGAAGGGTCTATCCCACCAGTACACTCAATAGCCCCATTATCATCGAATCCGATATGCCCGACGTGAACAAACGTCTGTGTATTTGGGAGGGAAATAATCGCTGGAGTAATAGGTACCGTAGCCGCTTTTCTGAGCAGTGGTCTGTGCGGCTCCAATGTGGCTGCTCCGAGTCCAAGTTTGGTGGTAGATGAAGAAGGACCGAGGGTTGGAGTGCTCGAATTGTTTCTGCTGCCTAGTTGGGATCTAATAGACCGTCTGGAGCGGACGCTGGGGTCGCGTTTGGATGCGGTGCCGATGGATTTGTAGACTGATGAGATACGAGCCGTGAATGAAAGATTACCAGAGCGAAACTGAAACAGGCGTACACCTCGTCTGCGAGTCCTGCATGGCCGGACTGGGGAAATGCGCTTGAACCGTCAGTCCGAATTGCAGCCCCTCCTGATCATCATCGAATAGGAACCCCCACATTCTGCTCTACATAGCGATGGACATAGTATAATCATCAAGGAAGCAGGAAATGATATGGAACATGGAGATTTACTACTCGTTTCTGTTTTCGAAAAAGGTGGACTTACCCGGCCACTGAAGATATGGAAAAACGGTTTATCAATGCGATACGAGCAATCTTTTGGTAGCTGGAACATCCACGAAATCTTTTCGGTCGATTCGTCTCTCAGACGGAACCAATATGTAGCGTTGGCGTCCTGGATGAGATCAGAGTCCTCGGCAGGGGACTCTACGGGCCCACCGGCTTCACCACTAGCTGAATTCAAGTCTTGTCCAAAGATGACAGTGCCCCGCTGATTGAAATACTGCCACTCGTATTCCGTCGCGCTGAACTTGGCGTGGTACAATTTCGCCGGAACTTGGGCCAGGACTCGCGAGGGGGCGGGGGAGGAGAGCATTGGATGAAGAATTGAAGGGGAGGATGATTGTCGTGCTAGTGCTAAGACCATGCTGGGCAGAAAAGGTCAGAAAACTGGACCTAAGGGTAGCCTCGACTTTACGGGACCGAAGGAAGAATAAAACTTCCTGCATCCTTGGTTCTTTTGGCTGCAGGAACCTCATGGAGACCTCATGTCAAAGATCTAAAGCAAAACTGTCTCGATTAAATTAGTGTAGCGACACGATGCAAACCTCGCCTCCGTGGTTTGGTGTACAGACACCATGATCGTATGAGTACTCTTAGAAACGCCGCTACGGTAGGAAAAGACTGTCGATCTTGTGGATCCTTCAGGTTTGAGGGCATTCAGTAAGTTCTGTAAGGCAGAAATTGTGAGTATGGCCAACTCTGTTGTATTCATTTGTCCATAGATTCGCTGCTTTGAGTTGCTCAGAACGAAGCCGGTCCTGCCGAGCCAAGTTGCCGCTCGGTTGCCGTTTTCCCTATTTTGTTGTCGGTCGTGCTCAGCCAGCATTTTGAGCGACCCAAACCAGCTAGCCAGATCAGTTATATCTCTCGAGGTTTCATCTAGGACACTTCAGGTTAGACGACTTCCGCTCTTGCGTGTGCGCGAGGCCTCAGGCAAATCTAAACCTTGGAATTGAGCCTAAGTCATAGCTCTCCCGTTCGATCGAGCCGGCCTTGTTTTTGCGACAAATCACAAAGCATGATTATCGAGTTCATCGAGTGCTTGCGCGTGTACCGGATGGATCTCTTCCCTAAGCAATCACAGCGTGATTTGTCCTGATACGTTCAAAATTCTCTCTTCAAGTACAAGGCTTTCTGTGTTCTTTATATATATATTCGAGTTAACAGTCGAATTTATTCTGTGACATAACTTGTTCTAAACGCATGCGCGCTCTCTAGCATTCCTCCTCAGCTCCCTCTCTTTTTCTTTCTCTACAACTTGATCTTGCTGCACGTAATCGTCGCCTTAGCCACTGGTGCCCTGCTGACTCAAACGCCGCCGTCCTGCGGCTTGATCTAATTAATTCAGAATTAAATTGTGAACTGTATTGCCCATTCAGTTTGAGTCATCAATATCAAGGATCAGGCCTCAGGTACGGATTTCCCAACCTCGGCATTCCATGCACTCGTAAATAAGTACGAGTGGTACGTCCTTTTCCGATTCGGATTTGTCCAGGCTTATTCCATGTTCATGTTCTAGTTGCCACATCACCATTGTGTTCCTTGCTCCCCGTTTTCGGATCCCGTATTTGCTTATCTAGAAGGGCCCTCCCAATTCTTCATATATCATCTCCTTTCATCCTGGAAATCGTTTACATCGCCTCGATTTTATTCCGGGCTCACCCTGCCATGTGTGTTGCGCGATGGCCCTACTCTCTCAGGTACTCGACAGCCAAATCTTCTCATTGCTATGCAGATCATCGCCTTGATCAATGCCATCTCTCCTGAGTAGAAGAAGATGCCAAGTCCTTCCTATTAACATGAACCAATAGTTGCTCGTCCACTTTCGTGACTTTTTTTCTGTGTGAGGCGTGGCTGATGAATTCTGTCCAAGTAACTGTCAATCTGTCCACGCAGTGACTTTCAAGCGCTGTTCCGGCCTAACGTCCTTCTACATATCATTCACTTTATTTTTGTATCTGGATACCCAACCTTCGACACAAATTTCGGATATTCCTGTTTCTACACTCTAAGCAAATGGCAAAGTTAGGTTCTGAACTTGGACTTTGCTGATGTAACTGGCAGTAAGGCACCTACTCAGCCACCAGTGCCTTATGATGCATGTGTTAGTGCAGTCCCCTCCAGTGGTGCTACAGTTCTGGTAAGATAAGAAGAGGTGACAGAGATGCTACATTGAGTTCTCAGCGACAGGTCCCATAGTTGACGCATATCACTGACCTGGCAGAAATGATGTAGGGGAAGCGACTCAATCAAAGGAGCGCTGTAGGCTATCGCCCAGTAATCAAACGTGAAAAAGATGCATGCACAAGTAATTACAACTTTCACACCAAAACACCATGAAGACTTGCCAATTCGGGGCCGGGAGAAGAGACGGTATAGCAATCGGTTCCTAAATGTTCGAACTAGTGCCATCGCTTGAGTGCAATCAGACAAGGTCAGATAACGAGTGGAAAGTCGATGGGTACTATTCGATCCCATCAAATGCCATCATCCTGAGAGAAGTCCGGATCCCTTCCGTGCAACGCGTAGCGCATGGTGAGTCGTTCTCATTTTCAGCAATCATGTATATGTAAGAATAGGGTACACCGTACTGTGGTCCAAGTCACTTACTATATGCAGCTATGTCGTGCGTCAATGCACCTAGAATTCACCATAAATCAATTTCTCCTCCTTGAGCCTTTTTACCTAGATCTATGAGAATTTAGCCCAGAGTTCAATCTTTTGTATATCGGTGCCTAAATTGGGTATGTATTGCGCGGACCGATGTGGCAGTCGGAGTAGAGTATACGAGGGAGCTTGAAAACATGCACGAAACCTCAAATTAACATGTAACACATCGTTGCAAATGACGAATGTAGTTGATTCCCTCTGAAGACATACATAGTTGGGAACCTTGAGAACCTGAATCAAAATACATAATCTAACTCTGAGTAGGTATCTTTACAAAAAGTTCTGTCCCCATACATGCTACACTACTTGTCCTCGACGCGCCACGACAAATTAAAGGAAGAGCGTCCGAACACATTCCGAAATGTTCTCTAGAAATGGAATGCATTCCGGAGCGGTATCCAGTGCACGGATGTGAGTCGTCTCCGGGCTTCTTTGATGGGATCGAATAGCACCCATCGACCTGTCCTCAGTCAACCAAGGTCCAATCTGTCAATTGTCATTATGAGAACTAATTGGCCAGTTCCGAGGGGCCCAGTCTTAAATGCTCAGTCAGGATAGTTTAAAACATTCAACGTCGAGACTATGGGCCTTAAGCCCAAACACATTCTGTGCTTCAGTCAAAGCCGGCAGCCCAGCCCACTGTTATCCTCCGCTACCCTTCTCACCAACTGACCCTAATCAGAATGTCCAGCTTGCCAGATACACAAGAAATAATTATCAATTTTGCACAGGACTTAAAATTCGATGTTGTTCATTTAATTTTGAATGTTTTGGCATGTGGTAAGCTGAACACAATTTTATACTTTATAATTTCAAAATTAGTGCTTTTTCAAAACAAAAAACTCCAGTGTTGTTTTGAACACCAGAGTAAAACCATATGTTCAGTCAGCACTGAATGATTTTGGCTTTGCATAATGCATGATATTTGGAAATTATTATCCTAAATGCCACTTCTAAATGTCAATTTTGTAGGAATGACGGCTTTTGCCACGTCTCTTGCAATCTATTCCATGAGGTGGGTTGACTGGATGTATATGTAATATCAATGAGCATGAAATTGATTTCAATGCCCTTCAATCCTAGCACAAAACACTGGAGTCACTCAAAATCTCTTTTAGCTTTTTCACTGTTTTTTATGTTTTTATGTTCCATTGGGCAAACACTTTACTATGCAAATGGCCCGCTGATTCGAACACAGTTTGGATTCATCCACCAAATAGAAGGGGGCATTGCCGCACAAGCACAGGTTGTTTCATTGAAACTTTTCACTTGGGATTATACAGTCTCTTGGTTTGAAACAATTCCAGTAAGTTCTCTATTTCGGGAAAAGATAAATTCAATTGCATTCTCCATTAGATAGTCATTAGTGACTCTATAGTGGTTTGGAGGGCTTGGGCAATATGCTTTAATGACAGGTTTTGGAGAATTATCATGGTCCTTCTGACAGTCAGCAACTTTGGTGGGTGACCGTTATCATTGCTAAATTCTAGTGTCAGATGTAAATTTGAGATATCCAGGTACTAATATTGCTGATTGCATTTGGGGCAATATTAATCTCAAGCAGGAAGCCGCGCAAACTACGGCCCTCGATTTTACATCAGATTTCCTGTCCTTGATAGTCAACCTTCTTGCAACGTCTTTAGTTATCTGGAAAGCATGGTCAGTCTCCATTGGATTCTATCAGCAACTTGCTCATGAGTACATAAATATAAGGGTTCATCGCCGCACATTGGCTGAAGGTGCAATGTACCAAAGGACACATGTTCTGCACATATTTTTACTCCTCATTGAATCTGGAGCAATCTTTTGTGCAATGCAAGCAATCAACATAGTCTTTCAGCTTCTAGATGTGTATTTGGATGCCAGTTTTTCTCTGGAGCTTCTTAGTGCAGTAGCAGTTGACTTCTCTGCCATTGCATATGTGGGTTATTGTTCCACTGGAGAGATTGAATGCAAAACTCATTTCTTTTCTATCATATCGGGTAGTTGCTGTATCCAGCTGCAGTAATCATTCTAGTTCAAGCGAACAGCTCCCCTGTGGTAGAAACCATTCAGGGTCTTCATAGTATACAGGTCCAGACTGGAAACCACAGAACTGTTGATGTCAATGGACATGGAGCTGACCATATAATGATGCGGCCATCAGACTCTTAGATACTGGTAAATTAGTCTACTGCTATTTAACCCATTTCCAGTTCAGAGAATTTATATGTGCTAAAATGCCTATGGAATTTCCTCACAGGATGCTTCTGCATATGATCACTCAGCTGTATTCATAGTAGAGCTCCCAGATATGCATCAATGAGTGTTTTTCTCCCTTGTGTGGTTTAACAGCATGAAGTATAGCCGGGATTGATAAGTTGAAAACTTGTCTACTTGCATGCATCACTAAAATTCTTGTCTCACAGCACAGTATGAGCCACAGTTCAAACTTGCATTCCACAAAAAAAAAACCAAATGAGTAATTCAAAATACTGAAAAATCATCTACTTCAATGATCTTGTAGGCCCAGTAGGTGTTGTAATAGCACACTACTTTAGGACAAAGATGATAATATTTCTTTCTGAGATCTGAAGGTAAATGCTTTTAAGCCTTTTGTAGGCCTGGGCTTACAACAAGCAAAAGTGATATGCATATATTGTGACTGGCACCTTTTCAAGTAACTTGAACAGACATGTCCCTTTTGTAACAGCTATAGTCAGTCATGATAGCCTGCTTACACCTTTCTTTCTTTACCTACACTGGCAGTGGCAAGCCCACTCTCCCTTTACCTACAATTCAGGAGACATACACTCTCCCACGCTGAGTCCCGCTCTGCCAAGTGCAGCTTCAAATTAACAATAATCTAATCCTATGATGATCCGGCTTTGGTGAGAAGCAGAATCAAGAAGCAGAGGCTACTATTAAGTAGTTCAACCTGCAGGTATGGCTACTGCTGAAGCTCATAAAGTTGTTGTGATGGAACTTATCTAGCCGTGGCTCACCAGTAAATTTTGCATTCGGAGCTGATTTTGAAGCAACTTTCTTGCTGAAATTTTCTTACTGTGGGGGACAGTAGTGCTTTGTTGCCATTGTTGGCACCTTCCCTCCCTCCTTTGCAACTTTTTCCTTGCGTGCAACTCCACGACATGTATTGTGCATAAGAGTGGCCTTCTCCTTTATCAGTATTACTGGGCTGAGGAACCGAACAATTGCAAGCTGTAGGATAAGTATCCTAAAAGAGGACCCAATAATCAAAGGTCGCCGGTCATGCAAATTCTGTAGTGGACTTTCATACCGTCGAGTCTGGGATGATGGTGGAAAGGCAATATTATCCTTTACAGTGAATGATTACAGTACTGTGACAGACTTTGTGTTGATAATGGATAGTAATAGTTTAGTGGGTTAGATTGCCAGGGTAAGATCACAGCTGGAAGAAATGGAGAAGAGAAGAGCATTGAGTTCAATCAGCTATGTACTCAAATTCATGCCGCGAAAGATGCATTCAAGATGATCTTTGGAAACAAAGATCAACAAGGGTGCTTAAGAACATAACACATATTCCTTACCGCAACCTCTTTAGCTTTCTTGCATCAATATCAACCTCGATATTGGAGGAAGGGGGTATTGCCTCATCTTTCAATGATTGCGGCCTAGATGAAAATCAAGAGTCAGCAGTGGATGACCGTAAGAGACAGAGAAACACATTACTGAGACTGTTTTAGTCTCTTCATTTGCATCTTTTTATCATGTATCAGTGACCACTTAACCTGGTGCAGTTCAACCGCTCAGAGCTGTGAATCTTTTATCGCATCCAGGTTTCTCCTTGAAGAAAAGAGGTGAGAGTCCCATGAACGACTAATTTTTTTTGTCAATGTAGCAGAAGGGTTTTTCTGCCTCCACATAAACACAGAATGATGTGTTTGCCATAGTCGATACAACGCGAAGGGTTGGAGTGAGTGTAGAAGAGATGCCTGTCTTAGCGATGGTCATGTCGTGCGGGGCTCGGAAGAAGTTATTACGAGGAGAGTAATTTTGAGTTGCGCGACCAAAGAGTGACCTGCTTTTCCGATTTCGAGCGAAGGCAATGTGAGATTGGAGAATATCAGTGGTGACATCATTATTGAAAAGGACATAAACTAGAAGCCACCAAGAGGACTCCAGATTGTGCAGGGTATTATATGTAAAAGGAGGAGGTTCAGAATCTAAATCTTCAACCAGAGAAACAGGCAAGAAGCACCAAGTTGCCTGGCTTGCCTCAATGGCCATGAAGTCCGGGGTACCCTGAGAGCAAAGTTAAAAGACAGATTATAGCTCAAAATGCTCGGACAAATCATGCACAGTTGATGGTCCTGAGTCTCCCCAACGCGCCGCGCATATTCAAAGTCCCCAATTTATCCTCGAGTTTCCTTCACCGCTACAGTATTAGTAAATGTTGCCACAGCTTATGTCCCTGTGAACCCAGTCACTTCGATGAACGATCTCCAGCGCTGTGATCGAAAAAGGGATGACCATCCAATCTCAGGCCAGACAGTGAGCACAAACCAAATAACAAATCAATCAATGTAACGTATATGTTACGAAGACTCTTTTCTTCATATAGTGTTGAGCCGTGCTCCTTGAAAATTATGCGATAATGATACCTGCGTCGAATAATAACACTCTTTGTTTGGTGAGGGTCTTCCTCGGCCTCATCATTGTCAGAAAGGGGGTCGGTACTGGTCACATAGGAGCGGCGACGTCGTAGTTTGTAGGTTGAACGATTTTGAGGGGAGACGGCGAGAAGTTGAAAGGGACCTTTCCGTTCATCATGCCATTCGTGGTGTCGACCCGACCATCAACCTGCACTCTTTCGAAGCACAATGGAGTCAGCATATGCCTTTTGAATCTCTCTAGATCCTCCTCTCCACACACTCTTTTAACATCTGACAACAGAGCTTTCCGTATCTCGTGCTCTGGGGGTCGATCTTCATCGAGCCACACGTCCTTGAGGACATACTCCTTGCCGTTTCCATCCTTTACCAGCCAAACTCGGGTCGCACGGCTGATAAAACTTTCAGCGGCATAATCTGCTAGGGTAGCGAGGGTAGTGAAGACTTTATCACTAATCTTGGTTTCATACTGGCGTTTCTCGCCTTTGGAAAGGTCGGGAGCATTGATACATTTGATGGTAGCATCCCATCCGAGAGCTGTAGGAGAGAAAAATGCGAACGCGATAAACAGACGAACCAGTCCTTTGCAGTCCTTCGAATTTGAGTCAGGTTGAGCGCTTCAGGAGATAACTTTAGAATTTTTTACCTTGAGATAATCATAAGGTTTCGTTGTACGAAGCACCCCCCTGCACGCAATCCAGACTCGAAGTTGACGATTTTGCATTTTTACGCCAAACGTGAACCGACGGCAAGGATCTAGCGCCAGAACGTGCTGCAAGCTGTAGATGATTTTTGCAATATTCTGCAGACAAAGCGAAATGAACACTAGAAACGTTATTCGTGGTTGTAAACGGACGCACTTACATCGTTCCTAGCGGCAATAGATTCTTCTGCCTTCTTTTGTGCTCCGCCGGAACAGCCACCTTGTACCATTCAAAATATCCATTGGGAGTGGCTCTGACACGTTCGGCGACAGCTACTGGAACAAAACAGCTATCTGGCTTAGTGTTGGATCGACGTTCTGATTTTCGGAGCAGTCTTTGGCTTCACGAGAAGCGCAAACTGTTGATTGAATGAAGGGCTGACAGTCTTGACTGCACGGACGACAGCCTTGAATATCGGTTCCAGTTGCGTGAAGACTAAATCCTCATGGCGCCCTTCTTTCTTTGGATCCATCGCAAATTCAGTCCGGCCCTGGTCGCTTATCGCGTTGCCCTTCTTTAGCTCCTCCATCACCTTCCCCATCTCGACTCCTTCAGGAGGCGGCGGTAGAATATTGTTAAATAAAAAGTCCCCTTCGACCTCTGGAACCATCTGCAGGTCTTCGAAACGCCGTCCCTTTTATCATCTAGCGAACTGTACTGGAATCCAGGCAGATCTGTATTTCGCTATTTCCAAGGCGTTTCTTTTGGTGCCTGTGTTGGAAGAGAGGGAGAAGGCGCCGAATTTTTAGGTGGCATTGACGGGCCTTCGCGGTCACATGAGGCTCATTGTACGCTTGCGAGTTTTCGCCACTTTCAGCCATGGCGTAAGTATAAAAGTTAGCGGTAAAGCGAGGCTCTAATCAATAACAAGCCTCGCTCCTTGAAAATCTCTCCCTCTTTTCGAGTCCCCGGTTCAGACCCTATTTGCGTGAGATCCAAAATTACCGTTGACCCCTTGAACCAACCTCCCACCCTTGAAACAAAGGCCAGGCTTTCGTATTCTAGGTCAAATCTTCCTCCCATCCTGTCGAGCTCCAAATACTTTAATGGGGAGCTATTAGCTTGAAATATGCCGGAAATCGGTCAGTCTTCCACAACCGGATCGGATGAGCTGTGACTAAAGCTGTTTTGTATATACGAATAACTCTTTTTTTCTGCGAGCAAAGAAAGCAATCCAGATGAAGACTTGTTCAGTGAGTATAATCAATCGTGAACATCCTCTTGAAACGCACAATCATGCCTATGCACTTGTCGGACTTAAAAATCAAGCAGGAACTTGTACCGTATGTCCAGGACTAGGCGTGTGTACGCTCGTTCTGATCGTTAATCTACTGGCAATTACGACGCTTCAAGTTGAAGTAAAACTTGGAAGTCGATGTGGCCCTGCCACCGAGAGCAATTTGAACCGAAGGAAATCCAGATACTTATACGCAACCAGGGAGGTAACTAGTACTAAACAAAAGATACATTCAGTCTCCCTAACTAATGTAGAGACTGCAAGTAGTACGAAATGGGCCGCCGATGACAGGTGGTTTGTCATAACCGAAAACGAACAGTGCTTGCGTATACCTATACCTATACCTACACCTATACCAGAGCCAAACCGGCGCCCTGAAAAGGGAGCCTTCCAAAAGTCAAGTCATGGATTCTCAAAACGCCTTGAATCGTCGGTCACGGAACCGGACTTGCCGACCACTGTCGGACACATGCGAATTTCGATTCCGAAAAGGTTTATAGTATTGAATGCGGAGTTTGATATAGTTGAAGCTAGAGAAGTGCGAAGCTCTCATCAGCCTCAGAATCAAAGAGATAAGAAATACGTTGCGTACCAACTGAGACCATATCCTCAATAGCTTAACCCGGTCGTGCAATTCCAGCCGCAGGCCCTCCTCCCCCTCTTCCACCCCTCCCTCTGCCTCGCCTCCCACCACGGAATCCAGGCCCACCGACAGAACCACCGACACCACCCTCAGAGCTCATATTCGTCGACGCCGATGCCGAGCCTGTCCCAGATCCATTCGGTTCATCTCCAACGCCAGCCCCAGGACCTCGTTGCAGGATCATCGGAGGCACCACAGGCGTCGATCCCTCCGTTCCTGGAGCAGTGGAAGGACGCTGTAAAATCTTGGGTGGGTTAGCAGGCGCGGCACCAGCGGCCCCTGCGCCGACACTATTCTTGCGCCTCGAGTTCGGATGACCTCGTTCACGATTTGGGGAGCGTGCAGGGCGTGAAGGGTTGGAGGTGGAAGTTGAGGTTGAACCAGCGGCAACATTGGTCGTGGCACCACCCGGAGCTTTTTCCTTCTCCTTACCCATAGCGGCAGCTTCTCTCTCCCGCTCCCTCTCCCTCTCCCGGCGAGATTTGCGCTCTACTCCCGCTCCGTTAAGCGCAGCCTCGAATTGACGAGAAGCTAAACCTATGATAGGCCGACTTCGACGAGAAGCTGGTGTCGTCGGAGTCGAGGGTTCTGCTTGAGACGGGATTTCGGAATAAGTGGTAGTTGAAGCAGGGGCTGCAGGTGCCGCCGCTGACAACGAAGCTGACGGGGCTGGTGGGTTTGCGAGTAACTTGGCCGGAGCCTGGGATGACGAGGCTTGCCTTGCCGCAGCTTTGGATGATTTGGCGGGTGGACCGGACGATTTGGTACCTGAAGCCGGTCCTGAAGCAGCTTTCTTGCCAGGAGCTTTCTTACCCGAAGCGGCAGGGGGTATTGCTTCGCTGGCGGCTTTCCCTCCCTTCTTCTTCGCAGCCTCTTCCTTGCGTGCGGCATCATGAGCAGCATTGCGCATAATGGCGACTTTTTCCTTCATCGCAGGTTTCTCCCTCGCAGCTGTTTTTTCAGCTTTGAGCGCTTCGAGGAGTGGGGTGGTTTTGGGCTGAGGGACTGGCTGGGTAGATGCGACTGCGATTCTCCGTGAGCAAGAAGACAATAGATGGAAGGAAATGTGATCGGATACGCACTGAGCGTTTCGATAGATACCGGTTCGGGGTTTGTAGCCGCAGCCAACGATTCGATGAAGGAGATGTAGTTCTCATCTGTTACGCCGTCAAAAAGGTGTCTTTTGAATCGAACTCTAAGTAGTCACCTTTCTCAATTGTCCCAGTGCGTGCATCCGGCTTCTTCTTGTCCTGTGGAACCTTTTGGTATGGAGCAAACTCTACTACGGCTTGCGACTCGTTTCCTGGTGAAACCGATTGAGATAACCTCCCCAGATGATACGCCAAACCTACCAGCTTTGTCTCTGAACAAATGACCATCGTATTCTCTACTGAAAAGAGCCAGCTGTTCTTCGTTTTTGAAGGCGATATACGCGCGAGATGGGACGTTCTCTTTATTCGGGCTGGCATCTTGTTTAATGGCCTGCTAACACTGTCTCGAAGTCGACTCACCTGTTACGCAGTTTTCCAGGATAATAAGCCTTCCAGGTGACAGTCTGTTCAGTAACCCAAGTCTGAACGCTTTGCCAGAAGATCTCTTCAGGTAAATTGGGAGGTAGCTTTCGGACAACGGTCTTTAGCCGTTCTAGATGCGACGCTGCTTTCTCTTTCTTTTCCTTTTCTCGATCTTTCTTTTTCGATTTCGAGGCCGCAGGTGGTACTGTTATGTTCGTGGGTGATATTGTGGCTGACGTCGTCGTGGTCGATGCCATGATAGCGCAGAGCAAGTCGAGCTGACGGCACCGGATCGGAGTTCAAATTGCCGCCAGACCCGGTTTTTAAGCGCTGAAAAAAAAAATTGTTTTCATTCGCGAACGTCCATGACCATAATGTGAGTGTCTGGATTTCCTGTTTTCTTTTTTTCTTCTTCTTCTTAGTGATGAACAAAAATTCACATTCAAGCTCAACAGTCTAATGGACAATCTGTTCAGTTGATGACTTTCTACTTCTGCAATTCTGACTTTTTTTTTCTCTGTTTGAAATGAATTTTGCTAGTTGCACGTTTACTGACTTGTTATTTTCAGTTAGATATTGGTACCTGGTAGTTTTAATATACAAATTAATACACAACGAATTAACGAATAAGCGTGAATAGCCTGAGGACCAGCGACAGTTTCGGCGGAGGACCCTAGTCGAGTACCACTTCATTCTCTGAGAGTCCAGCCCCATACAGAGCTGCTCAAAGGTACTCAAGGTTTCCTCCCCAAAATTGTGTAATAGATATTGTACACCTTGTCAGGATTCGTATCCCACTCAGCCACAGATTCATCCACAAGTTGTTCGTATTCCTCGCTCGACTTAACGAAGCCATAGCCACCTGCTTCCACTATACTCCGTTTCAATCCCCTCCAAACTTGTCCCCATTCGTCGCCTGAGAACCCTATATGCTTCTCCCCCGATTGTCCTATAGGCGAATGTCGCACCTCACACCTCACATCCACAAAACCGATTTCTTCCAGAAGCGGAGGAAGATAAGCACCTGTATCGCCTCTGAGGCCTTTGTCATTGTACAAGCCGAACTGGATCAATTGCAGCTTCGTCGAGGACGGACCAGCGTCAAAATGACAATGCTTGGCCTCGGTTTCCACTAGCTCTACCCATCCACCAGACGCGAGTACCCGGAAGATTTCGGTGATGGTTTGGCGCCAGCGGGTTTCGTTCATAGCCGCTAATACCATTCGTTGGTGGACGTATGCAAACCTCGCGCTCCACTCCGCAGGTAGGTCCGTCACTGAATGAACGGAGAAGCGGATATTGGAAGGGTACTTGGCCGGAAACTGTCTATCGGAGATGTCGATGCATTCCACGTCGAGTATGATACCGTTCTTTTTCATCTCCTGGAAGAACTCCAGTGCCCAGATGCCTGGATTGGGGTGGGCTAGCTTAGTGGGTTGTCGATGTAGGAATGGGAATCAAACACATGCGCACCGGTTCCAGCTGCGCTTTCAAGCACACGATCGCCCGACTTCAATTCGACCGGGACTAGCGAAAGTCGATTCTCAAACGACTGGACGATGACCTGATGCTGTAAATTCAACCTTGACTAAGGTATATCTACAGAGTCCACTTTAATTGGAATCGTTGAACTGACCTCGCAGTCTCCACTTCATCTGCAGGAAGGGGATAGTGTTCTGAAGCGTAGTATCTTTTTTGACCGTGTTCAGCCATCAGCTGTTGGGAACTGTTCACCTGTGAGTTGTGTGGGGTCTGTCCGACCCGGTATTTATATTGGAATAACAGGTCAGGCGAAGCCACGGCTGTCCACGACGGATGGCCGTCCAAGGTCTTCAAACTAATATAATTTTCTCTTGATCTTCTTTTTGACTACTGTGATGACGATGCATCTATGTGTCAAATTTTTCAAAAATTTCCACTTACTGACTGGGTCGAGCTCTAACGGAATACATAAAAATATGAATATGACATACTCTACACGATGAAACAGTGCGAAAAGAAAGAATGTTAGAACCACGACAGCTTCTTGAGCTTCTTCCAAATACGGCCTCCCAGTGAACGCTTCTTAGCTGCACTTTTGATCTTTGATCCTGCAGTCTCCTTCATGGAGACTCTACTCGCACTAGTACTGGCTGTTATCGGACGTCGTTTGTGTAGCCTTCGACTGCCGTTCCGACCAGAAGAAGAAAGGTGCGAGCGGCAACGTTGAGAAGCTGAGAGACGATGACAGGGGTCTTCGAATGCTGATCCTATTTTTCCTTCGATTGTATAGATCCTGGATGGCTTTCGGCTCATCTCAGGATGCTGTCCTTCCCCCACGCCTCTAGTTCTTCCTCCTACCTCTGTAAAGCGTTCTTCATCACTAACCCGTCCCACTGCAAAGTCTGGAGAAGAGCAGGCACGCCTGGCGCGGATCTCTATCTCCTTCCCCTTCTTCCGCGAAATGATACGACGTCCTCGAGGCCCAACAATACCCGCCCACGACGCTCTGTGTGGCCGGTTGCTCAAAGTGCCCAGGGGAACTGGTGGTTCTTCCGGTGCCATATGCCCAGATGTCGCCAGCTTTTGTCCTCGCAAGCTAGGCTTGGGCTTCAATGAGTCCTTGTCGCCGTCGCCTGTTTCCACTCGAACTGAAGCCGGAGTCGAACTCGGGTTAAGACTCGGAATTGGGGGACTGACATCCAATCTTTCCCTTCCCTCGACCTTCTTTGCCTTGATCGTAAAGTCCCGCCTCCCAACCTCCCCACTATCCATTGCGCACAGCACTGCCATCGTCAATTCGTCCTGCAATGTAGGAGTCCGGTCTCCCTCCCACGTCCTTGCGCGCCCCATCTCACTGACGCTACCACTTCCGGCACCTCCGGCGTTGATACCGCTCCTGATGGCCTGTTCATTCCAATATCCCTTCTGCGTAGCTTCCGCCCCCGCCTGTGCTTCAGCCTCAGCTTTTACCATCATTTCCATCTTCCTACCTGTCGATCGGCCCAATGTCGCCTCGTGCGCGGTACTCCCACTTCCACTTCGGTTTTTTGGCGTCCGTGGTAAAGGATCTGTCGCTCGACGATTCAGATACTCATTTCGCATCCGATCGAGTTGGCGTGTAGTGAAAGGGAGGCTGGGAGTATTCCTAGTGCTCGGGCCCGTGCCATTCCTAGTGGTGGTATCAGAACTGGCGCCACCCGTCGCGGAGGAAGGATGGACAGGAGAAGGAACGGCTACAACAGGTGAAGAGCGAGAGCGAGAATATGAGCGTCCCAGGATCAACAGGGACCTCGCTTTAGGCTTAATTTTTCTTTTGTCATCCTCGTTCAAATTTCCGGTGACGGGAGGCCCGCGGATAGAGCTTGCGAAAGCGAGGGGTGCAGATAGTCGACGTCTTAGTGACCATGTCCGGTTGCCGCCAGCCTCCCTCGTCGAATGAGTTCCGGTAGACTGGAAAGTAGGGGCGGAGAATGAGAAATGCTTCCGAATCTTTGGTCCTTGTTTTCTGCGAGTAGAATCATGCTCCGCATTGGCCTTCAAGCTTTCTTTGCCTTGTCGTTATGTGAGATGGAAGGAGATAAAAGAGACAAAGAAGACGACTTACCATCTTCCGCACGTACACGGTGGGGGATATTGAAACTGATATTCCGAGGAAGGGATAGCCTCAATGACGAGTAGCGACGACTGTCCTTTTTCTCGTTCCTTCTCCCTTCCCTGTCAGTCAAAGGCAACGACACTGTCCCTGCTCTTTGAGGGAATTGAATGCGTTTCTTCTGCGACTCCGAACTGAAACTGAAGAAAGTCGAGTTTTCGTCACTACCAGCACCGTTGACGGTTCCGCCTCCGCTTCTTCCTTTTTCTTCCTCAACTTTCCTGCTCGCTGCACGGGGATGAGCACAGATAGTACGTGTATCAATTTCTGTAGCTGAATCCAGTTCATCTTCTTCGCTTCCACAAGCAGCCCTATCCTGGCTCTGCAGACTTTCAACGTCCGGAATATCCCGTATCTCCCCTTCTTGTGCAAGAACACTGTCGGAGGTATTATCCGGTCCATTGATAACTTCAGCCTCTTCATCTTCATCTATCGCATAAGTATTCGCGTTTCCGCTCGGACGGCCCTCCGAGTCTTTTCCGCTGTGAATATCAAGCCCTGCTTCTCTGTCGCCCACACCGCCGCCCGGTACATCAAGCTTCAAACCCAGCGCATCTTCGCTCCGAGGGACAGGATCCAGATTCGGATTCAACGATCGGATCAGTTCGAATTCAGCCAGTGAATCAGGACGACGGTTATTATGATGTGAATGTGGGTGTGGGATTTGCGGCTGCGGAGGCTGCGGCGAATACGGATTAGGAAGAAGGGTATTTTGGTACGAGTCGGATGGATAAAGAGGCCCTTCGAACGGCCTTGGGACCCAGGGATTCCATACTTCAACGCCTTCCGCATCTGATTCGGGTTCGGATTCGACAGCGGGGATCTCGCCCATGCTCGTAACATCTATGCTATCCCTCTCGCTCTCGTCGGTGTTAAAGGCGACGTAGGTTTGTCCTTCGCCATGAACAGTTTCTTCCTCCGGCAATGCGAGGCAGAGAGATGCCGTTGAAGGAAAGGGTTGGATTGGGCTGGCTGTCATCCCGTCATCGTAGCCGTCTTCCGTTTCGTTCGCGTCTTCATACACTTCATCTTCATCTTCATCTTGGTTTTCTTCTCCACTCCCACTTGCGACTTCCCCATTCTCTTCCGGGTCCAACAAGAGAAAAGAGCTGGAGGTATAAGACTCGGAAGCGGAGCCCGAGTACAAGGACCCTACTTGGTCGACATCTTCACCTTGCTCTTCGGCTCTGGCATCGGCTTCCACCTCATTGTTCCTAAACGTAGACCGGCGGGATGTACCCGTTGAAATTGAGATTGACATTGTGTCGATCAAGCTTGGAGTAGGTTCTTCTACGTCACCATCTTTGGAGGACGAGGCAGCCGGACTTGAAGTAGGAACGGGGATAAGAGGGCCATCTTTAGGAACAGGTGGCCAAGTGCTCCTCAGGCTTCCTGTACTGCCTGAAGAAGAAGCGTGGATCGCCAGGGAGGCTGACATCCCACGTTCGTCGCTATTTTCCTTGTATTCTCCATCGTCGTTATCATCATCGTCGTCGTAGAGGTAGTGGTAGTGTTGGTGGTTATGGTAAGAAGCGAGGGCATTCATTCCCGAAGTTAGACCAGTACCAAGATCTATACCCAGCGGAACATCAGGGTCCAAAGACACTCGAGGTAACGCAAGTAATGGAGGAGGATGCTCAAGCGCAGCAATCTCGTTCCATAAGTGCGCAATGGGCCCGAAGAACGCGTGGTGCTGGACTTGTTCGCCTGATAGACGATCAGGAGCGTTTTCGACAAGAAGCTATAGGCGATGATTGAATGGAAAGAGGATGAAATTAATGAATGAGGCTGTGGTCGACAAGGACAAAACAACGAAAAGACTTACGGCTCGTATGAATGACTGCAATTGCAGAACCGCCTTACGATCTTCTTGTTGCGAGTATCCGTCGTGCTCACGCTCTGCGTGCCCATGCCCGCGCTCGTGCCTGAGTCCAGGTTCAGGTTCATGTTCGTCGTGTTCATGTTCGTGTTCCTCGCGAGTTAGACGTTCCTTCATCATCTGCGCAACCAGGTTCTCCAGTTCTGCAAACATTAAGCTAAAGTCATGACAACTTCTGCGCATATTTATCTTGTTCTTCTTCAACAAGTCCTGTTGACTATGCGCATCCCCGTGGTTTTGGCTATGTCCAAGAGTCTCCTTGATACCATCATCAACGTTCGAATTCACACTCCGACTCCCAATCCCACTTTGACTTTCCCTCGGCGAGGGAACGGGACCAACAAACGGCACACTTCCTATTGCAAGCTCATACACGGTTACGCCCAAACTCCAAAAATCCACTCTCTCATCATATATAATCAAACCCGCCCGATTCCTGCAAGTCAATTCCGGCGCAGCATAAAGAGGTGTGAAGGAGATCAGATCCTGCGGGCTCATTATGATCGGGTGGAAGGTTTTTCGAGTTCGAGTTCCTGGTCCAGTTCGATTCGCAGACGCAAATAGCATTGGTGTAGAAGTGGACGCAGGAGATGAAGATGTAGACGTAGACTTAGGCGTAGGAATCATAAAGGTAGGCAAGATAGGAAAGTCTTCATCTTCATAATCAAAAGAAAATGGCAGAGCGGAGGACGCGCCGAAATCGGATATAACGATGTGGCCCGAGGAAGAGACGAGAATATTGGCGGGTTTGATGTCTTGATGGACGATACCGCTTGAATGTAGGAAGAGAAGGCCTAGTGTGAGTTCGGCTGCGACGAAGCGGAGGGTGGTGAGTGTGCTTGAGATGCTGATCGAGGATGAGGTTGAGGACGAATCGGTTGAGGAGGAGGAGGGAGGGGAAGGAGGAATCGGACTTGAAGGGAAGGAATCCGAAATAAAACGAAGCCGGAATCGAGCGACTAGGGCTGGATGGGCCAGAGATACGGGGTGATATTCCTATGCGTCTGATTAGTATCGCCTACGTCCAGAAATTGGAATTTGGCTTTTACGTACCAAAACGATAAAGACAAGCTGTTCATCCTGAAAAGTTTCGATCATTTTTTGAAGGAACGGTACACCCCCATTCCGACGCTGATCTTGTTTTTCGATGTCAGCGTTACCTGTATAGTTGATAGTATCAGCTATCCAGCGCAACGCGCGCAATTCTCTCTTGAGTTGCTCGGCGCCATCGCGATGGATATCGCTCTTGCGTAACACTTTGATTGCATGGAAACCACTGGTGGTAGTGGGGCCGGAGTCGTCTCTGAGTTTTCCGAGGAGAACTTTATTGTATGAACCGTATCCCATGGTTCCGATGAGGTCATAGAATGATAGTGAGCGAGGCGAATGAGGGAGGAATGGTGAAGAAGGAGTAGGATCTTGACGAACAATCGTGCACGTAGGACCGGGAAGAGGGGTACCGAAGATTGGTGAATGCGGAGAAAATACTTGGGGAAGAACTTGAATCAGTTGAAGGGATGTGGGTTGAGGATCGAAATAGTCTAGCAAAGGCGTAGAAGAACATTCGGGTCGGCCGACGTTGAGGTTTCTTTGAAGAGGAAGAGAAGGAAGAGATTGCGTTTTGGAGGGACGGGGTACAGATAAAGGCGAGTGTTTGATTTTTGAAATTGAAGGAGGAGAAGGAGGTATAGTTTCGTTTTCATCTCGCTCTGAAGAGTTCAACTTGGGCGAGATCTTTAGGAATCCACCAGCGGTTGAATCGACTGGAGCTTTGAGGGCTTCGTCGGAGTCTGTTAAATTTGGCATTGAGGGAAAATTGCTGAAGAAATAAAATATAGAGTATAATAAAGAGTGGGAGAGATTGAATATTATGAGGTTTTGCTGTACAGAAAGGGAACACGATGGTGGTGGTACGAGCTCGAGAAGGTGAGTGTATGCCGAGTGTATGCACTCGGAGGCCGAGCGGCGAGCGGCAAGAGCCGATCCGAGGCGGTGTGGGAAAACTTTACCAAAAATTACTCCTTGACTTTCAACCTTGACCATGGCACCCTCAAAACAACCAGAAGAGAAGACTGTGCCCGCTGAAGGGACGTCGGAATCACCTGAAAGAGAGGAGGAGGATCAGCCCATGGAAGACGCTGAGTCGGGATCTGGGTCGTCGACTCCAAAGTTGACGATGGAAGAGAGAAAAGCCAAGATGGACCAGCTGAGGAAGAGACTTGTGAGTTCAGAGTCTAGAAGCGTATGATCGCATTAACCTCATCTTGTAAAGGCCGCCTCATCCCGAGCAAATCGTCAATCCCTAATCGAAGAAAGCACCAAACTCAAAGTCACAGCCCGCGATGCCGCCCGCCTCGAACGACAGCGCAAACTCGCAGAAACCCTGCGACAAAAAGCCGATGCGGAGGAACGTGGCGAGGACGTAGATAGGGCTAAGAATTGGGAGTACACAATTGAGGAGAATGATGAATGGGAGAAAAAGTTGGCTAGGAAGAAGCGGAGAGCAGATTTCGAGTTTCATGGTGGGTTCACCAACGGGTCCAGATTTTCTTCCCTTGTCCAGGCTAACGTAACTCTCAGATGACGCCCATGCTGCTCGGAGACGGTACAAGAAGGATCTCGACCTTATAAAGCCTGTCCTTGTCGCTTACAATAAACAAAAAGAACTGGCTATGGGTCTCGCACCTGGCACATTGACCAGCTTTGACCCCAATGCTGGTCCATCCTCATTACAAGTGAGTCTCATATCTTCCAAGTAGCCAATGAATTCATTAATCTTATTCTTACTGCCCTTTACGTTCAGGTCGCGCCATCAACACTCGAACAGCAACTCGCTGCAGAGAATTTGTATCGAGATGCCAACACCCTCATGTATGGCGATAACAAACCTTCAGAGGAAGCCATCGACCGTATGGTGTCGAAAATTAACAAAGAGTACGTGGTTGTCTTCTTTCCCTGTCGCCGTAAAACGCTTACAACCTACCCACAGCATCGAAAAGAAAGGCAAATTCCATCGCAAGAGGCTCAACGAAGACGAAGGCGACATTACATACATCAACGAGCACAATCGTGTCTTCAACAAGAAGGTTCGTCACTCTGACTCTGGTTATTGCAAGGGTTCAAGCTCACTGAAGAATTTTGTCAATCTTGATAGATTGCTCGATACTACGACAAGTATACTGCGGAAATTCGGGCAAGTTTCGAGCGTGGTACTGCGTTGTAGATTCCAGAGGCGCTAGTAATGAAGGACTATGTCGAGTATTTTATAGATATGGATTTGTGTAGGATATGTAGTATCGTACTTGTAATGGCGGCGAGCAGCTGAACATACTGGACTGCGATGAGCGTCTAATTTACCACTGGTAGAAAGTTTTATTGATGCTCGCTCTCGCTTGCCTTCCTTCTTCAAGCTTCGAGTGCATTTCGGGCTGAATAGAGTCAATACAGTCGTTAGCTTGTAAATGAGCTCAGATAGCCAACTTCAAGAGTCCCAGAATGTCCAGCATAATAGTGTAAATTCTGGCATGGGCTCAACATGGCGTTGCAAACTATTTGTCTATGATCCTCCATATAACCATTACTCTTCCTGCCACATACCATGTGAGCACTGAGAACTTCCTAACAGATTAAAGATTTAAAATTTACTAAATTTGTGACTTTATGTATAGTTTTCCACCTTCCATTATCAACATATACCTATCATGATGATCTTGGAATTGTCTTGTTCCGTAGCCCATAAATTTCTCCCTTCTCTTTCTTCTCCCTGCATTCTAGTTAATTATACTGCATCTTGTTTTTTGTAAAATTATAACCTAGTTATTTTATACTTGTTTTGCTGCATTCCTCCCTGGAGAATGAATGGATGATATTCTTGAATAAGTTCACCTCTTCCTACTATGTTGCCCTATCTAATCCTTTACTTATTGCCAGCCGGCGGTTAGCTACTTTCCATCTACCACTTTTTGGAAAATCTCATTGCCTAGGCAGTGGCGTATTTGGAAAGTGGGTTTCTCGCTTGTCTCCTGTTTTATTTGAATGCATTAGATGTCTTTGAGTTCCTTATTCCAAATTTGTTGTATGACTCTGCCTCTATGTTTCTAAGTTAGAAAATCATCCAACAACTATTTGGACAAAAACTCTGAGTCTCAGTTTGGAAGTGTCCAAGGTATAATCTTAGGTACCACTGTACTTTCCCTGGCCCCTCTTGCTTCTCCCACTTCACTTGACATGTAGACGGGCCAGCGCTAGCGTGTGGGGGGGACTCGTGCCCCATTCAGTCATGGGCTTTCCCGGAGCATCCAATGTAATGAACACTAAGCTAAATATATATAAATTACAAAATTTAGATCAATTCAAAATTGCCTGTCTTAAATCAGGCACAAAATCACCACCACAGAAACTCAGCATTCCATTCCATGCACTCGTAACTACAGGTCTTGGGCTACATGGTGATCAAGATCCTTTCTCCATTTTCCAATCCCCGACTCTCGAAGAGAGGAGGATCTTGTAAGCTGCGATCGGACTGAAAATTCAAAAAATTACGCTTAAAGGAAGTTTCATTCCCACTCCACATTCTCGTGTTTAGTACATGCTCGTGATTCAGGTACTTTATATTATTCATTCGGATCTTAGTTTGCTTCTTGTCTTTTGCCTCCACGTCGAGCAGCGAGCAGCGTTAGACCTTTACCAACGGTTCATACAGTCCTTTGCGTAATTCTGCGGCCCTCCGGAATCTATACCGTTGTTTATTTGTATTTATGTGATCTGCGCGCCTACAGAGCGCTAGTGTACTGAGCATATCTGTATGTCATATTCGCAGCTTTATGGACACCAGCTAATCAGTATAATATTGGCCCAGTGTATGGGAGGCTGGAGGGACAAGTAAATATGGTAAAAGTCGAGGAACTATGGCATGGCGCGGCACCTTGATGCGGTGATCGGGGTACTCGGTCATCTGTCAAACCTTGCGCATCTCACCAGTATGGGTACAAATATGGGAATTATGGGTCTTCACCGCAGGTTTGCAAGAATATAAAGGCTGGTTCCCAGAAATTATGGCAGTTACAGAGGGAAATGTTGAGGAAGAGGTGCCGCGGCTTTTGCCGGGGTATCATTACACAAATATAAATCAACAATGGCGCGGATTCCGAAGGGCCGCAGAATTACGCAAAGCACTGTATCCGAAGGTGTAACTTTATACGTATACGTGATATTATATCAAACAAACAAAATATTTTGATCAAATAAAATGGATTCACTTGGTGAAATTTTCGATACTTTGTGTGGATCTCCTCCTCCGTGACTTTCACTGCATTTCGTAGGTTCTCTTGAACAGAAATTGTTTGAGCTTCCAATATCAAGTCTTCAAAGACAAAATAGTCGGATGAATAAATCAGAAGCTGTTAAAGCTCTGCATCATCGTGTGGTTGAATTTAGTGAACGTTTATTTGCTAAATCTGTTCATGTGCCTAGTGATTATCGATCTGCATCTTTGGAGTTTGGAAATGAATTTGGTTCAGCAGTTACAACATTGGTAGTATCATCATATCAGTATGCAGATCCAATGCAACATGCATCTCATATTTTCAATGCCCACTCATTTATATCTTGCATAGAAGATGTTTTTAAAAATGCTTCTGAGAATGATCTGGCAAAGGTTCATCATGGACTGGGAATTTTGTATAAAGAAAAAAGAATCTTGCCATACTTGGCTCCTTCTCATAATGGTTCTTCTAATAATAATCTCTCCCAAGAATTACTCACAGAGGTGGTATCAATTCAGACTATCCTCTCATTGGCAACTTATCTTGACCCAAACTCCGGAATTAGTGGAAGACTACTGCAGCAGATACTTAGAATGGAAAGCAGTTGGCCAAACTTTTCTCAAGATGATCCTCACTCTAATCCATCCATAGAAACAACACATAAAAATCTATGAATCTTGTTCCGAATCCATAATGCCCTTCATCATAGGATTTTCTAGCACCACGACTTGCTGCTTCATGACACCTACCTCAATTCGCCTTCCCTATTATAAACAAATTATCCAGTGACAATACATCTCTTGCGATAGTGTGGATCTGCTTCCTTCCATGAGTATTAATCCCCTAGATACAGAGATATCCACCATCAACAATAAAAATTATCATTTGCTAGATTCATGTCCAGCAGCTTGGAGATCCCTTGATGACGACTCTACTGCCAAATTAACCTTTCCCGATCGATATGATTGCCTCACGAACGATGATAACATGTACAGATGGACACTCGATGGCTTGTGTAGCTACGAACATTGTATCAACTATAGTAAACGAGCGAACCTCTAATTTTATGGATCTCCCGCGAGAGTCAGGGATTGCCGTCGAAGGACGGCGCTAAGGATATATAGTACAGACCCAGGCTAAAATAAAACGAAAAAAAAAAAACAATAATACTTCAATATCAAGTGATGCTCTCTGAGACAGTGATGAAACAAATGAAATACACTGAAATGAGAGACCCAGCCAAATCCGTCAACAGGTTTACTGTCCATACAGATGGGTCATGTTTCAACAACAGCGATAAAGACGCGCAAGTGGGATCAGGAATATACTCAACAGAGGACCAAACATGCAGCCGAGGATCAGAACACTAAGTGATCGAGTCAATTTGACTTCAGCTGGCAATTACAGCAACCTAGTAAGAACACATTGTAGAGAAATACAGCTGAGCTCAATTTCAAACCACAGGTAAAGTCAGGCCGAAAATCGCGGAGGGTTGAGGGAATTTCAGAAAAAGGCAGGAGGCCGGCCCTATCAAGCTGAATGGCTAAGTCATACAGATCGACATTTGATTATAGATATGTATGTAATATCTGAACCTCCATCCTTGCAGAACATATATAACCATTACTGAGCGGTCAGGCCTAGATGGGCAGCATTTACCATTTACCTACGGTTTGAAAAATCAGACTGGCAAGAACTACAGATTAGTTGACATCATTAATTCGTTATGCGGCGTGTTTACAGTATGCAGATTTGTTTTACCCTAGAGGAGTGATATATTTCATAAATTACGGCTATTCTAACTTAACCAAAAAGGCAAATTGGAATAGAGTTGATTTGTTACCATGTCAATCCAGCTTGTAAGTTGTTACAAAAGGAATCAACGCCGGAGAGTTTTGTAAAGTCGATCGATAGCAGCCACGGAAGGAAACCGGCTCTTATCAAATTGCAATTGCGAAATTAGGCACGTAACTTTCTTAGCAAGCAATACATGATTGGTTCAACTGTAAGCGCCCGTTGATGCCCGAACTCCACCATCAATCAATCGAACAACAATCAAATCAGTGATAGAGAAGAGCTTACTGTGCACTGGAGAAAGGACAAACTTGAAGAGCTGTAAATTAAGTTCCTCTCGATGCGCCCACAATGACCTTTGTTTGTTCTTCTGAGTTCAAGAGAACTACAAGTACCATTCAAGTGACGTTCATTGTGACATCACTCTGAACCACATGATCGGGTTGAATCCCCCTGACACCGATGCAAACAAGGCACAACAATTTTGAATTTAGTCTTTCTTTCCGTCCTCGTTTTTGGCACCCCCCACTTTCCATTCCCGCCGTCACCTCAAACTGCTCCTCCCTTTTTTTTTCTACAATCCGAGCTTTTTAAAGGTATGCATCAATTCTATTGAAGATTCATCTCTTCTTTCTCTTCATTTTCGCCCATTGTGGATCTTGGGCCTGTCCCAGAACAACAATCTGCAGAATATGAATCATGTGTGTTGCAACGGCAGCTGCACTAAAGGCTAGCGGCCTGTCAGTTTGTATAAAGTTGCTATACTCTTTCTTTGTTTCTATGTAGAACCATTCTGCTCTCCAGCATTATCCATTTCATTTGTAGTACTCTTTTGCCTAATTTTACTCTCTATAACATGCATTGCTTTGTGATCTTGTTCCTTTTTGTCTGTTCTTTGTTTGTCTTATTGTGTTTAAGATATTTACACTCTATTAATTCTTTCATTGGCCCGGTGTTCTCCTGTCTCAATCATGGAATGTTTTTATGTATTTCTAACGAACTTCACATTCCATAGTAAGCCAACCAGCCTCTTCTGCACAGGTCTCCTAAACAAGAATTCTTAGTAGCATCCAATAAGTGTATGTATTATATCAACAACTGCCGCCCATTGATCATAACTACAGTCTAACCAAAACTATGTTTGTTTTCAGATGAGTATTCTTCTAACACCTCGTCCACTGGAGGATTTTGTTCTCGCTCGCGGTAGGTGACCATTTCACTCAGACTATCCTCACAAAAGCCAACCGGGTGTTGACTGGGTGTATTCATTCAGACCGGGAACCTAATCAAATGCCGAGACAAGGTAATCCCGCCATCGATCCACTAGCGCAATTCATTCCGGACTTGCTCCCCACCTCTTCACTATCTTCAAATAAACCTAATGCTGCTGCTCTGCATGTATCATCTAAGACTGTGGACCAGTATGAAGAGCTAGCTGAAATTACCAACACTCTAGTTCCGCTAACAGCTCATCCTCCCACTACATTAAAATCCCGTGCTATCAAAGCTCAAACGCCTGGATCAACTGGTGGAAGAATAGGGGATATCACGACCTACTTCATTCCACCCAATGTTTCCGATCACGCCACCGCGAATATACCTTCACGAGCGTCTCGCTCCAGGACGGGCGTCCATTCACATCCAGGCGTCTCTACTGTTGTGATTGATCTTACGGCAGATGGCTCAATCACAAGTGGTGAAACCGGAGTGAAGTGCCCGCGAGGGAGACCCCCAAAGTTGTCAGACGCCAACGCAGTGCCTGAGATTCGTCGACCGAGAGGAAGACCAAAGAATGTCTCACATGGCGAACCTCAACAACCTCAGATCAAGCGTCCTGTCGGTCGACCACGAAAGTACCCAATCGACGAATCTATAGTCGATGGTCCCATAGAGCAACCGGACAAATTCGCTTACGTGGAGATACCTTTCATCAATCATTCACAAGAGAAGCCGCAAAACTCAGCGAGCACTGACATAGCGTCAACTGGTATTTCCTCCCAACGCAAGGCTTTGAACAACAATGTCATACACCAGACGAACAGTACCGGCCCACGTTCGAACGCAAACGGCCCTTCCCTCACACCAGCTAGGCGGCCTCCCGTACAAAACGAAGTTGGTGATCTCGCTGCAGCCCTCACCTCTGCTTTTTCTCAGAATGCCGCGAATGTTGCTCCACAGGGGCAGAACCTTGTCAGTGCTCTCTCCTCTGCATTCGCCAACAATACCGTTGCGGAGATTCCTTACATTGACGAGGACGAATCAGACGAACCGTCGTCGGTGTCGGATTCAGGATCCGAGGTGGCTCCTGAGCCTGGGCCCTCAGAACGCCCCCGCAGGCGCAGACACCGACAAGTAATCACACCCGTCACTCAAATCCCTTCCCCTGTTAAACGACTCCGCCCTCAACGAGCCCCCAAAGACGTATATGCTGCTCTTAGTGAACAAACCTTGCACAAGCAACTAGATACCGAATCCTCCTCTCTCCAACTTCCTTTTGGCGTTTCAATCGCCCCCGAAAATGAGAGCGAGTACATGGATCCTGATGATGGTGTCTTGTTGGACTATGACTCGAGTGAGGAAGTTGAGGAGGAACGGAAGAAGAAGAGGAAACTCGAGACGGCCCTTGCGCCGAAGATCTTGGGTAACAATCTTCGGTTCCTTCAGGTGCAGCGAAGACGCTCCAGTCATACGAAACGCCCCGCGAGCAGTGTTCTCCGGTGCGGTATTCCGGCAGTGAGTCGTTCCGCGACGGCGTACACGCAGCGAGTCGAGAAATATTGTGGAGAGCCCGCTCTGGATTATATTTGGTGTGGTCGGCAAGCCTGGTCTTCCAATTGGAAACCCAAACAGGCAAGTGATTTGTTTGCTTTTCATAGACATTGGAAGTTAATTCGTTTCCCTGTTAGTATCAAATTTCAGCCGAAGAATTCTATTCTTCGAGCGCTCCGCCCTCTGGCAGCTATGAAAGCCAGATGGAGGAAGACGAAGAAGTTGAGGAATCTCAGGAGGGAATCCTAAACGGTGTCATTTCCCCACATCTCACAAAACGTTCCCATCCGGAAGGCATTGCCGCTCCTCAAAAGAAAGTCCGATTTGTCGAGGACGTTCAGTTGCATACCTCTCCCACCGCAGCTGGCTCCCATCACATACAGTTTAACGCAGTTCGCTGCGGAGACCTCTTGCAAAAGCTTGTCAAAGGCAAGGTTCAGATGGCTGAACAGGTGAGTAACCCATGTTCCTTCATTGTGTCTGTTAGTAAAAGATGTGCTTTCAGGAACTTCAAGAAGTGCTTCTTTTCTTTGGAAACCCTTCATTCGAGCGGATTATCAGGGAATCCCGGAACGGAGATAGGTTCGTCGCAGACAGTCAACAGCATGCTCACGATTCGATTCGGATATCACTTCAATATATCGCACGATCTGCTGCTGGTGCATTGGCTATACCAGAGAAGTATGAAGGCACATTGAAATGGGAGGTCAGAAAATTGCTGACAGTGCGAAGGGAACTTGAATGATGGAACTGTGACCACATAATGACTACAATTGTCAAAGTTGTATTGCTCGCACAGATTTTTTTAGATAGTATCGATTGATAACTACAATGATGACGGATGTTCTTATAGTTTTGCTCCTCCTCCATTATATTGCCACCTCCACTCAACATTACCCGAAGATCAGCCTCTGACACCTTTACGGGGTTGATAATTTTCTTTTTGCGTTCGTCACTTTGAGTCGATCTACTTTCAGTGCTGAGCATGTATGAGATATGAATTGTATGCGAGGGGCATGAGACACGACTTCTGAGATCACACTGTCAGGATGGCGAGTGCTGTATCATATAAACATCATAAAGAACTATCTAGGCGGCGACCAGCTACTTGACGGGGGCACGATCGGGATTTCCCATTGTAACACCTACAAAGGAATTAGCTTGTACAAGCATAATAAGGTAAAGATACCCGCACCATCCCTTGAGTACCAAAAGACCATGAAGAACCACTCGATGTCCCAGACGTATCAAGGTTTCTACTTCGACCAGCATTGATAAATCCTCTACCTGTACCGTGAGATACGCTACACCGTATCCCACCCACACCTTGCCTCAAGTACATCTCTGCAGTGACTCTCGCCAGCGCATGCGTCGAAGGAGCCGCCTGAGCCTTCCAGCTTGACATTGACCTGAATTGTGAAAGGGAGGGCTACATTGCTTCTGGCTCCCGCCTGCACTTGCGACTGCGACGGAACAGCACTTGAAGAGTACCTGTAGTCCATGAGTGTGAACCGACCATCTGGTGGGAGGAAGGATAGAATTTTATTGCGATTCCAGCTGGTAGACTGAAATGAATGATGAAACATATGCAGCAGGATACTTGATTGACGTATCGAGTGCAGGGATGCAGAGCACAATCTGGTAAAACGCGAGGTTCGCTGATATTGAGCAATCGGGCGTTCCTGACGACCAAAATAGAGGTGGGAAGAAAGTAACGAGGGGTATGATTCGCACCTGAAAACTCTGCATTGGCTTCAATCCTCCCTCGGACAGTACTAAATAGGATAGCGCCATTCCTAGCGAAAAATAAGACTTGGTAATGTCGGTGAACTTGACGAGAAAAGTTCCCACCTGTTTACAATTACTTGGTCCTCGACCACCTGGCTTTCGCCAAGGTAATAGGAGGAAAATGAGCCCGCTGCGACTCTTGCACCAAGCCAGAGTTACTGGTGGAGTTGAAATTTGTCCCAATGACGCTGAGTAGCTTGTTCAGCAAGGAAGGCGGAATCATAATGTCGCAGAGGGCATGATAATAGGCTGTTAGAGGGTGGCCTCCAGCATCGAGCTCCTCGAGGAGCTAACCCGCGTGGAAATTAGCAGAATAGAATGGAAAACGCCAAGGCTACGCACTTGAAAAATGACGTCCAAGTAATCTTTGATGGTAGCAGCAGACAGTGTTCCAAGGTATTCGCGTAATATATAGATGAAAATTTGTAAGAAAACCAATGCTAGATGGCCCTCTATCGAGCAATGAACAGAGTGTTCTTGGTGTAAAGTATGTTCGATGCTCACCATTGCCGCCCACAGGACACAGAAATCTCATACAGTGCTTTGCGTAATTCTGCGGCCCTTCGGAATCCGCGCCATTGTTGATTTATATTTGTGTAATGATACCCCGGCAAAAGCCGCGGCACCTCTTCCTCAACATTTCCCTCTGTAACTGCTATAATTTCTGGGAACCAGCCTTTATATTCTTGCGAACCTGCAGTAAAGACCCATATTTGCCATATTTTTCCTGGTTTGTACCCATACTGGTGAGATGCGCAAGGTTTGACAGATGACCGAGTACCCCGATCACCGTATCAAGGTGCCGCGCCGTGCCATAGTTCCTCGACTCTTACCATATTTACTTGTCCCTCCAGCCTCCTATACACTGGGCCAATATCACCTTGCTTGCAAGGTCTATTCCACACCTGTAAATTACATTTTGATGAGATCATTTCTCACATATTCAAATGTGTTTTTGGCTCAAAAGCAAATAGACACCCAGCATGATATTTTGGCACTTAATATTAACCAGACCGTCTTTGCCTCCTTCTTCATTGTCATAGACATCCGCTTAACTCTTCTTCTTTTTTCTTCATATGTGCCAAGAAAGTGAGGACCAAAAGGACCGACGAGCGAAACCGAGGCTATTGTACAGGAATCATGAATAATCTGCCGCTTGGTGCTCATCAATGAAACCATCTCCAGTGCGCAAGCAAGGTTTTGCTCACGTGAGTGGAGCCTTTATTATAAACCAATATCCTGATTAGCTGGTGTCCATAAAGCTGCGAATATGACATACAGATATGCTCAGTACACTAGTGCTCTGTAGGCGCGCAGATCACATAAATACAAATAAACAACAGTATAGATTCCGGAGGGCCGCAGAATTACGCAAAGGACTGTACCAGAAGCTGAACAGACACGTGCTGGTATCAAAGCGGGTCCAGCAATGATGCATTATGATGCGTACCTCGAGTCCTTGGGAAATTGTCGCACCGAGGCTGAAGTTCATTAAATTACTATACAGTTGTTTGCATAAAGTTTTGCAGTTCTGAATTTTTCGTCGTGTTTATTTGTATTTGAGATTTTAATATGGTTTCTATATAATCCAAGAGCCGGAAACAGAGCTGATGCCTAGGTAAAGAACAAAACCGCTGCTTTCGATAGTGATTGACCCACAGGTAGCGTAGTCGGATGGTGGCTTTGTATGGTTTGGTGTTGAATTTGGTAGCTTCCCTTCCTGGAGCATCCAATGTAATGAACACTAAGCTAAAAACATATAAATTACAAAATTTAGATCAATTCAAAATTGCCTGTCTTGGATCAGGCACAAAATCACCACCGCAGAAACTCTGCATTCCATTCCATTCCATGCACTCGTAATTTTGATAAGCATACTACTCGTCATCTTGCGCCCCTTGAGTGATGGGGTTGTAGGAGCTGGCCTAAATGGTGCTATTTGTCAACTGCTATTTCCAGGAATAAAAGCCTTAGCTTACCTTTCGTGACTTATTCATGTATTATAGGGATGTGAATGTGTTAAAGCTAAGTCTTAAGTAAGTACACGAATACTATAGGTAACAGATGATTAGAATATATATGTATGAGATAGAAAGGAAATAGACACGCACCCTCAGAACGACAGATAAGTTCTGAGGGGCAGGGAAAACTTAAGCTTGCTTTATAGAAGGTCAGATAGGGGAAAACTGTTTGGAGAAATATGAAAAAGGTAGCAGTAAAGATAACCCATCCTTCGATACCTGCACAGAGGCAAAGGTAAGAAACCATTGCCGTTGCGGAGAACGAAACCACAAGACACCATGCGCTCACATGATACATACACGTCCTACGTGCGGTCATATGCCCTCGATCCAACAGAATGGGCAAGAGCCAATGAGTTGGACAAATACTTCCGAAGGATCACGCATAGCTCTCTCTAAGGTCCGCAGCTGTGTCATTTCAATCTCTTGCTCAAGCTGTTTGATCTGAGACACATTTTTGTTACCCTCCTCATCTAATTATCCTCCTGGAGGACCTCTAGAGTCTTGGTGTTTTCGCACATTGAAAGAAAGGTGTTTGCAGCATTTACGAGTGCATGGAATGTAATGGAATGCGGAGTTTTTGTGGTGAATTCTGTGCCTGATCCTTGACAGGCAATTTTATATTAATGGTGTAATACTGATGACACAAAGTAATGTATTAAAGCTGTCATCATAATCACCTTGCTTGCAAGGTCTATTGCACTCCACTTTGCTCGCAGAAACTGCACGGATCAAATCGGTCCGAAGGTCACGCTTCATCACCATCGACAAACTAGGTAGCTACTAACTGGGGATGGCGTCGCTCTCGGAAGGTATTCATCAGGAGATTTTGTAGCTACAACACAGTCTGCATCAACACCAGTTGACACATTGCTTATATGCATGGACGAAAGGAAACTGAGCAAAGTTTGATAGATTCAATATTCAATGGTTACTTGTCTTAGCCGTAATGTTTAATTTCCATTTTCACTTCCTCACCCTAACGATGGAGATACCTTCATCAGCAAGCAAGGTGCTTGACCATGCAAGTGGTCCTTTCATAAATTACAATCCATTTCGAGTCTAGACTAAGCTGGGAGGCAGCAGCGTTTGAGTCACCAGACTCTACTCATCGGCACCACCGGGCAGGGCATGAGTAACTGCCATGTGGCAGCATTGACCCACTACCAACGGCAGGGTGTCAAGTGCAAGTGTAGAGTAAAGAAGGAAAATGATGTACCGAACGAGGGATGAACCTCGATAACTTTTTATTGATATCCTTGAGCGCCTCTAAGCTTAATATACGCGGCAACGTACTGCCCTCGCAAGTCCGAAGGGCCACGCTTGATCGATTCTTCGTATGACTTGACGCTCGATTGAGATTGGGTTTCAGAAGTATAAGAGCTAAAGCCATAGCTGCAGGTGCCGCCGTTGACAAAACCGATGAAGCTACTGGGTTTGCGAGTATTTTGGCCGGAACCTGAAGTGAGAAAGCATGTCTCGCTGCAGCTTTGGATGATTGGATCGGTGAAGCGGTAGATTCGTCAGCGGCTCTCCCTCCCTTCTTCGCGGCGTCGTCCTTGCGTGCAGCGTCATGAGACCTGATGGTGACCTTTTTTTTCATCACAGGTTTCTCTTTCACAGCCGCCTTTTCAGCTTTGAGTGCTTCGAGAAGTGGGGTGGTCTTTGGCTGGGGTACCGGCTGGATAGATACGACTGGAAGCGAAAGATGGAGAGCAATATGATTGGATACGCACTAGGGGCTTCGATAGACATTGTTTCGGGATTCTAAGCTGCCGACCATGATTCGTTGAGGGAGATGTAACTTCACTCCAGGCAAGGTCAGGGTAAGGCTGTTGTTTTCTTTCTAATTTCACAACTCGAATGAAGCCCAAAAACCACCGGGATTTTCAAAATTAGTTCCCACAGGGTCTATGTTTGGTTTCTAATTGTCTTTTTGTCTTGGAGATCCGAGCCTATTGTTCAGGCTCATTAAAAAATCAACTGTTATATTTTGTGCGTAAGTATCAATCAAGAGAATCATCTGATAGATAGATACACAACGAGGTCCCACATGGGAACAGCTCATAACATGAGGCACAACAGTTGGTCACGGAGGGTTTGGGCAGTTAATCATTTGCAATTCATTTGTACTCGAACTCTGTTGACTTCTCCTGGATTCATGCTATTTTACAAATACAGTTGTGGGTATTTACAATAAAGAGGGTGATCTACACATAGTTACTTGCACAGAAACTAAATCATACACCTACACACTGCGGGGAATTCATGATTACGGGTGGGGGAGCATGTTAAGGTAATCCAGAGGCTGAGAAAAAAAAGCTCTCAATCACTGCCCCGCAATAATTTAATATAGATTTACAATATTTTTAATTAGACAAATATGGGGTAATGCAAGTGTAATTTATTACAGCCTTGACCAAAGTTTGGTGCCATTAGGCTTGAAATAATGCCACTGGCAAGTCAGAATTGCCCCATCAAGAATTGTAAAACTAATATTCAATTATTTATTGGGCTACTGTATGAACATTATGTAGCCTATTCTCACTGGGATTTTTTAGAGTATTTGCTTTGCAATGGGTAAGGTATCATTTAAAATATTGGCTCACTGGCCTGCCTGTGTATTTTTAAAATTTTGTCCATCAAACTCCGGCGCAAAAATATGCAGAATTTATTAAATAATCTCGCCGAGATTATTTATCGGCGACGTCGAGACTTCGGCATGTAATGACATCAAAGATATCGAGATGCCGAGACGGCTTGACCTCCCCGATATCGAGATGTCGAGAGGTGTAATATCGCTGACATCGAGACATCGAGACGTGTAATATCGCTGACGTCGAGACATCGAGATGTGTGACATCGCTGATGT
>KN834771.1:199802-217649 GCA_000827265.1 Collybiopsis luxurians FD-317 M1
ACGTCCGTCTCGACATCTCGATATCAGGGAGGCCAAGCCGTCTTGGCATCTCGAGTATCGGGGAGGTCAAGCCGTCTCGGCATCTCGATATCTTTGATGTCATTACATGCCGAAGTCTCGACGTCGCCGATAAATAATCTCGGCGAGATTATTTAATAAATTCTGCATATTTTTGCGCCGGAGTTTGATGGACAAAATTTTAAAAATACACAGGCAGGCCAGTGAGCCAATATTTTAAATGATACCTTACCCATTGCAAAGCAAATACTCTAAAAAATCCCAGTGAGAATAGGCTACATAATGTTCATACAGTAGCCCAATAAATAATTGAATATTAGTTTTACAATTCTTGATGGGGCAATTCTGACTTGCCAGTGGCATTATTTCAAGCCTAATGGCACCAAACTTTGGTCAAGGCTATAGTAAATTACACTTGCATTACCCCATATTTGTCTAATTAAAAATATTGTAAATCTATATTAAATTGTTGTGGGGCAGTGATTGAGAGCTTTTTTTTCTCAGCCTCTGGATTACCTTAACATGCTCCCCCACCCGTAATCATGAATTCCCCGCAGTGACATCCATATCCTATAACCGGATGCCACAGGACACCACATGCCCACATGACCGTGAAGCACACTACGCATCGGATGCATTCAATCCAACAGCAAGTACCACATTGATTTTGTTGAGTTATCTAATTTCTATGCAAAGCGTTCTCAGCTTCCTTTCGGTAAGTTAAATTTCGTATCAGATGAAGTTATGTGCCAGTTATGGATATAGATATGATTCTAAATTGACCGTGCACTTTGAGAGTCGGGAATTACCGCGGGTGCAGCGCTAACAATAACAATAAGGAAGGATTAAGTTTCCTTTTGTCTTTTGCAATCCTAAATATTCAAGCTTTCCCACCCAATGAAATGATTGATTGTATTTCACTCCCAAATTGAGATTGGTAATTTCTATACTTGGGGGATGTGGGCCATTGCGCTGCGCGCATGGCATCTACGAGTCCGGACACTTATACTGATGTATGAGTTTGGAATGCTATCGCTTACCCACAAGTTGGCCACCCTCTGGTACTCGGCCATTTCATACCTGTTGGATCCTACACATTCAGATACATAGTGGGAGTGTAGTAATACAAAAGAGGAGCTTCGAGTGAAACTCTAGCCAGGGTTTGACGCTAAGTGGGTGGGAGCAATAGTTGGTTAGATACCCTTTTGGGATAGCCGAAAAATGTGATTTCCTAAGGGAGATTCTCAGGTGTTTGCCCTTTACTGCCGTTCTATCGATGACAGGAACAGCAAAGACAACAGGAAGAGAGCAACAGCCAAGTCACGGAGAATAAACATCAAGAAGCGGCAACATAGCAAAGAGAAAGAAAAAAAAAGGTAAAAATTAAAGGGAGCGAGAGAAAGGGCAATAAGAGGGGAGAGTGCACGGAGCTACATGAGAAAGCACAGAGGGAAACAGAGGAAGGAGATTGTGGTGGTTGGAAAGTCACGCAAATAATGCAAGTCACGAAAAGTGACAAGTCCAAATATGGGGATAAAATTCGATATATTGAGCTGTGAAAGACCGTGGGAAAATGGTCAAGTCCCCTTGCAAGACAATTCCTCCATTACATTCCGGACTCGTAACTTATAGTATGCAGTCATTGATGTGAAATTTGAGTTTCCCGAGTTGAATTCACATAAGGTGAAAATGAATGATATACCGTGCGATTGTATATGGTTGACAGTAGGACTGTGCGCGTGGTCTTTTTAAGATGAGTTCAAGCTATACATATAGTCAACGTGACAACATTCAGGCACAATGTGTTTATAATGTTATGACACCTTGCCAACAGCAATGCCGACTCGAACCCCAATCTTTGTCACTCCCTTTAACACCTCCTGGCAAGCATCTACTGTTGTATCTCCTAAATTTTTGTACTATTATGGAGTTACCAAACTCATTTACGACATCTTCTGGATCTGGTTCAAGCACTAGTGTCTTTCAAAATGCACATGATTTTCAGATGATAGAACCCAAATTTGCATACTTCAAAGGAAATCAGATTATCCAAGGACCAAGTGAGTACCATATTTGCATATAACTCTTTCTTCATCTTAAGTATTGAATAGGGGTAGGCTTTTAGAATTTCTTCTGATCTAACTAAGAGGTGAATCAGTATTGTCAGATTCATTATTATGTCAAAGGTCCTTTGCACCGTGACCATGATATTTTGCAACTGAGAGATTATTTTATTGTGGGTTCCTGCCAAGAAGGAAGCCCAGGGGAAAGGGTTGATATTGTGAGGAAATTTGACCAAGAAAAGGACCGAGATGTATTTGAATCCTGCTTGCAAAAGTCAGGGTGAGAATTTATATTTTGAGCTCAATGACTCACTTAATCATCATCTTTCACATCAAGTTGGGCTCCATTTAGTATGCAGCCACTTTGGAGAATCAATATCAATGGGTCTCCATGTTTAGCAGTTTTATCAGCACGTGAGTTCTCATTACTGACATCAGGCTTCAACTGGGTCCTGAATGAGACTGATAGCAGCTGTGTTTACATTGCAAGAAGTGCTTGAAGGAAAATGTCCTTCCAGCAGGTTGCAAGAAAATGTGGTAGGACATTTTCCATTTGTGACATGGGAAAAGGATGCTGAGAAGTATCAAGTATCTCAAGATTACAGTAAGACTACTCACTCTTATATTTCATTGTCAGTGTGGTGGTAAACTCACATGTAAAATCATAGACATTTTTTCTAGAGAATACCAAAGTTTATCCTGGACAGTGGAACAGCTATCAGTTGTGGAAGGGAGAAGAAAAGTACAAGAGTCTGAGGCTGTTTGATCAAGGTGGACATTTCATCATAGATCCGGAAAGTCTCAAGTTGTTGGGATTACTTCATGAGGAATATGAAGAATTCACGGTTCGAAGTCAAGTTTGTACTGAGCAAAGGCTGACAAATAAATTTAGAAATATGGGGATTGGGAATTCTATCAGAAAGCAAGAGAATATCGCACTAAGTCGATTTATGGGGGTAAGTCCACATTTCATGCAACATGAAAGAGACTAATAATGAATATAATATACTGAAAGGTGAAGCAGGGTCAAACTATCAAGCAAGGTTGCATATTAAATCAAATGAGGTAGATTTCATTGTATTGGGTGTGGCTGGACCAAAATATTAATAAAATTGTTCTCAACAGATAGTAAGAAAATAGATGTGATATTTACCAGCGAATTGGGTGACTGAATTGGAATTGCCCCCTTCACTAGTGTGTGAGTTTTAATCTCTCACCACTGTCCAGTTACTGAATTGGAAATTTCCTATTTCATATCATTTCCAATGTTCATTCACTGCTTTGAAAATTTCCCTTCCCCATAGCAAGCAGTGAGTTCCTCTCCTCTCATGACCCAAGAAATCAATTGATGCTCACACCATTGGAAATTCTGCCTTCTTATAGAGTGTAAGCTTTTCATATCTCATGTATCCTAGAAATCAATACCCTCTCATTCCATTGGAAATTCTGTCTTTCCATAGTGGGTGAGTTTCTATCTCCCATGTTCCCTGGAAGTTCCCTGGAAATTAAGGTCCATTGGAAATTCTGCCTTCCTATAGCAAGTGAGTCCTTCATTGCTGAAGTCCCCAGGGAATCAATGTCTGCTTACTGCATTGGAAATTCCACCTCCCCATAGGAGGTGAGTTCCTCATCTCCCATGTCCTGGAAATCAATGTCTGCTCACCCCATTGGAAATTCACCCTCCCTGTAGTGTGTGAGTTCTAGGGCTCCCATGTCCCTTGGAAATTAATGTTGTGACTCATTCCATTGGAAATTCCCCCTTTCCCACAGCATGTAGGTTCTTCATCTCTCTTGCTCCTAGGTAATCAATGTCTGCTTACTACATTGGAAATTCCCATTTTGATAGCTGGTAAGCACTGATTTCTTCATCTCTCATGTTGCCAGAAAATAAATTGCTATTTGCTCATTTGAAAAACTTCTTCCCATAGCCAGTGAGCTCTTTGGTTCTCATGACCACAAGAAGTCAATGTCAACTTACTGCATCCCTTCCCTACAGCATGTGAGTCCACCGCCACCAATGTTACAAGGAATCAATGTACATTCACTGCAATGGAAATCTTCCCTTATTATAGGAGGTGAGTTCTCCGTCTCCTATATGCCCCTGGAAACCAATTGCATTGGAAATCTCACTTTGCTCAATGCTATAGATGGTGAGCTCTCTATCTCTCATGTCACAAGTTGGAAATCAAGGACCACTCACTGCATTGGATATTGTGTATTTCCACAGTTGGTGAGTCTCATGCCCTCTGGGAATCAGTGACCACTTACTGCATTGGAAATCCCCCCTTCCTACAGGAGGTAAATTCTTCCTTTCTCATGTCTCCTGGAATCAATGATCACTTGCTGCATTGGAATTTCCCTTCTCCCACAGGTAGTGAGTTTTTTTATCTCCCATGCTTCCTGGAAATCAGTATTCACTCACTCCATTGAAAATTCCTCTTCCTGTATTTCTCCCTTCCTATAGTATGTAAGTTCTTCATTTCTCATGGCCCATATCTGCTCACTCCAATGGAACTCCACCTTCCAATAGAATGTGAGTGCTTTATTTCTCATGTCCCCTGGAAATCAAGGTCCACTCACTCTATTACAAATTTCCCTTCTTGTAGAATGTGAGTTCTCCATGTTGGGTGTCCACTCACTCCACTAATTTCCCCTCTCATAGTGGGTGAGTTCTTCATCTATGCATCCTGGAAATTTTGAGTGTCCACTCCATTAACAATTCCTCTTTCCAATAGTGGGTGGGTAGTACTTCATCTGGCAGTAACCTGAAAACCAATGCTCATTGACTTCATTCAAATTTTCCCCTTCCCATAGTGGGTGAGTTCTTTATCTGGCATGTCTCTTCAAGGTCAATGTCTGCTCACTTCACAGGAAATTCCCCCTATAGTATGTGAGTTCCATATCTCCTTGTCCTCTGGAAATCAGTGTCCACTCACTGCATTATAACTTCTACATTTTCACAGCCAGTGAGTTTTCCCTTCATCTTCAGTATCTCCTGGAATTCAGTGTCTGCTCACTGCATTGAAAATTCCCCCTTCCAATAGTATGTGAGTTCTTCATCTCCTACTGTCCACAGAAAATCAGTGTCCACTCACTACATTGCTCTTCCTATAGTATGTGAATTTTTCATCTTCCATGTTACTGGCAGGAAATTTGCATCTGCTCATTGCATTGGGAATTCTCCCTTCCCATAGCTTGTGAGTTTTTCATCTCCCATATCTCTTAGAAAGCAGGGTCTGCTCACTGTAATGAAACCTTACCCTAGCCAGTGTGTTCTCCATCTCATGTCTCTTGAAAATCACTCTCCACTCACCCCTCCTATTGGATGTGGGTTCTTTATTCTGCATGATCCCTGCAAATCAATGTCCATTCACTCCATTGGGAATTCCCCTTCCCTTACTAGGAAGTGAGTTCTTTCTCCCATCTCCTGGAAATCAATCTCTATTTACTCAATTGGAAACTCCCTTCCCATTGCAGGTGAGTTTTCATCTTTCTTCTTCCCACCAATGTCTGCTCATTTGCCTTCAATTCTCATATCAGGTAAATTCTTTCTGCTCCTTGCTTCAGATCAACCATTGTTCACTGCATGGGAAATTCATAACTAAGGATGTAAGTTTTTCATTTATTTCCCTCACATAGCTGCCATTCAAATCTTTCTAAAAAAGTATGTAAAGTGTCAATTACCTGCAGATCTTGTAGTCAATATGCTGACAGGGTATCATTTATTTGGATAGCTTGTAAGTTGTCTCTTTTATTTTTTGGAACCCAGGTTCTGAATTGGCTAAATTTTTACAACTTCTAGAATGTGTGTAACTGTTTCATTTTCTCAGATGTATGTATGCCTACAGACTTGAGATGATAACAAAGAACTTCAGGTTCACCGACCGACAGGAAGACCAAAGAAACCCGTGAACAAAGGCATCTCACATGATGAACCTCAAATCAGGCGTACTTTCAATCGATCCCTGAAATACCTAATCGACGAACCTATAGTCGAGGGTCTTATAGAGCAACCACACAAACTCGCGTATGTGAAGATACCTTTGATCAATCATTTACAAGGGGAGCCGCGGGAGTCAGTGAGCACAGACATAGCGTCGACTGATATCTCTTCTCCGAGTCCTCGACGCAGTGATTTGAACAACAATATCGTACATCAGACGAGCAGTACTGGTCCACGTGCGATCGTCGAGGGCGTGAAACGTCAGAGTCGCACATCCCTTTCCATCGCGCCAGCTAGGCGGCCTCCCGTACAACGTGAAGTCGGCGACCTCGCTGCAGCACTCACGTCTGCTGGCTCTCATAATGCTGCTTCTCAGCATAATGTTCCTCCGCAGGGACAAAACCTTGTCAGTGCTCTCTCCTCTGCATTCGCCAACAATGAAGATGTGGACAATGACGAGGACGAATCAGACGAACCGTCGTCGGTGTCGGATTCAGGATCCGAGGTGGCTCCTGAGCCTGGGCCCTCAGAACGCCCCCGCAGGCGCAGACACCGACAAGTAATCACACCCGTCACTCAAATCCCTTCCCCTGTTAAACGACTTCGCCCTCAACAAGCCCCCAAAGATGTATATGCTGCTCCTAGTGAACAAAGCTTGCATGAGCAGCTGGATACTAATTCCTCCTTCCTGCAACTTCCTGTTGGCGTCTCAATTGCCCCCGAAAACGAGAGCGAGTACATTGATACTGATGATAGAGTCTTGTTGGACTATGACTCGAGCGAGGAAGTTGAGGAGGAACGGAAGAAGAAGAGGAAACTCGAGACGACCCTTGCGCCGAAGATCTTGGGTAGCAATCTTCGATTCCTTCAGGTACAGCGCAGACGCTCCAGCCATAGGAAACACCCGGCGAGCAGTGCTCCGATGCGATATTCCGCAAGTTCGTTCCACAATGGGGTACACGCAGCGAGTCGAGAAATATTGTGGAGAACCCGCTTTGGATTACATTTGGTGTGGTCGGCAAGCCTGGGCTTCTAATTGGAAACCGAGACAGGTATGTAATTTGTGACTTCTCATAGACGTTGGAAGTTGATTCGTTTCCCTGTCAGTATCAAATTTCAGCCGAAGAATCCTATTCTTCGAGCGCTCCGCCGTCTCACAGCTATAACAGCCAGATGGAGGAAGACGAAGTTGAAGAATCTCAGGATAAAATCCTAAACGGTGTCATTTCCCCTCATCTCACAAAACGTTCCTATGGAAATGCCGCTCCTCAGAAGCAAAAGAGGGTCAAATTTGTCGACAATGTCCAGTTAAAAACCCCTCTCACCACAGCTGGCCCCCGGGCTGAGAATCACACACAGTTCGACGCAGTTCGCTGCGGAGAACTCTTGCAGAAACTTGTTCAAGGCAAGGTTCAGATGGCTGAACAGGTGAATGACTTATGCTTCTTCGTTGTGTTTGTTGGTGAAAGATGTGCTTTCAGGAACTTCGTGAGCTGCTTCTTTTCTTCGGAAACCCTTCATTCGAGCAAATTATCAGGCAATCCCGAATGGCGATAGGCTCGGCGCAGACAGTCAACAGCAGGCTCACGATTCCATATTGATATCACTCCAATACATCGCACGATCTGCTGCTGGCGCATTGGGTATACCAGAGATGTATGAAGGTACATTGAAATGGGAGTCAAGAAAATTGTAGATAGCGTGAAGGGAACAATGATAGATACCGTGACCGTATTACATATTATTACCTGCCATTGTAAATCGGGTATGCGTACTGCTCGCACTGTTTTTTTTACAGAGATAGTATCGAATAATAACTACAACGATGCGAGATTACTTTTATGTTGTAAAAGCTTTGCTACTCATGCATTAAATTACCATCTCAACTCAATATACAGTAACCTGAGGATCGACCTCGGACACCTTCATAGCGTCGGTAGTTTCTTTTTGCGTTCGTCACTTTGAGTTGATTTACTTTCGGCGCTGAGTGCGTATCAGAAGAGATGTCAAATGGGATACGAATTGCATGCGAGGGACACCACTCTCAGGATGGCGAGTGCTGTGTTACATAAAGAAGGAAGTTCACGTCGTAGAGAACGAGCTATGCAGTGACTGGGGGCACAGTTTATATTTCCATCGTAATATCTACAATTGAATTAGTTCGTACAGGCATGACGAGGCAAAGAAAACCGCACCATCCGTTGAGAACCAAAAGCACCACTCAAAGTCCCAGACATATCAAAGTATCTACTTCCGCTAGCGTTGATAAATTCTCCTTCACTCGTACCGCGTGATACGCTACATCGTATGATTCGTATCCAACCCGCACCTTGCCCATAATATATCTCTGCTATGGCTTTCCCTAGCGCGTGCGTCGAATATCGAGGTAAGAATTACGTCGAAAGAGCCGCCGGAGTCTTCCAGCTCGACATTGGCCTGGATCGCGAAAGGGAGGGCTACATTGCTTCTGGCTCCCGCCTGTACTTGCGATTGCGACGGAATAGGATTCGAAGAGCACGAGTAGCCCATGAGTGACCATCTGGTGGTACGAAGATAGGATTTATCGCGGTTCCAGTGCTGTAAACTGTAATGAATGATGAAACATATGCAGTGAGGGGGATGTTCGAATGACGTACCGAACGAGGGGCCGCAATCTGAGACAACGTGAGCGTTGCCAAAGTTGAGAGTAATCGAGCGCCGATTCACACCCGAGAGCTTTGCACTAGGTAATGTCGGGGAACTTGACCAGAAAAGTTCAACGTTGTTTACAATGGCTCGGACACCTGTCTTTCGCCAAGGTAATGAGTAGGGAGAAGGGCCCGCAGCACCTCCTGCACGAAAGCCAGAGTTAACGGTGGAGTTGAAATTTGTCCTGATGACGCTGAGCAACTTGTTCAGTAAAGTAGGCGGAATCACAACGTCGCGGAGGGCATTAAATAGGTTGTCAGATGGTGGCCTTCAGCATCGAGTCTCCTCGAAGAGCTAGCCCACACGGAAATTAGCAGAATAGAATGAGAAACGACAAGGCTACGCACTTCATAAACGATGTCAAAGTTAGCTTTGACGGTAACAGCAAATACTGCTCCAAGGAATTCAGGTATTATACCAGCGAAATCAGATGCTAGCAGTGGGTCCGCTATCGAGCAATGAGCAAAATATTCTTGGTGTGAAGAATATCTGATGCTCACCACCGCCGCTCACAGGCAAAAAATATTTCATATCTCCAACTTCAACATGACGACATACGCCTGAACCGTTGAAAGCATTGTGAGATGTCCCAAGATTACTAGGTCAATGTCTGCAGAGCGCTCTACTTTTTGAAGAGCGTCGTTCAGGGTGTCAATATGCAACCGCGGCTACGGTGAGGTACTAAATCGAAGGCCAAATGTATGAAAGGTCGTTTGTATCGGTATTCAGAGCCAGTAACGAGGGAAAGACCGTAGCATTTTACCGGTTATGTCCAATACAGCAGACTCTCGCAAGCGAAGCTTACGTTGATTGAGTATCATCAAGACCCGTTTTGAAACTTTAGAGGAATCGATCGAGGAGACAGAATTGCACAGTGTTGTAGCCTGACCAGCTGCCTTTCAGTTTCCGAAGATAGAGTCGTTCGTGAATAAAGATGTTCAGAATCGGTTGAGGGAAAGAAGGATAGAAGTCACATGTCGAAAAGTACACTGAGAGTCGTGTGCCGGGTGCCCCCTCAAATCGGCTTTATGAATCGGACAACTCCCAGATACTCGCTGACAATATGCAGTCGCTCCGTATGCGCATCCCTTTTGGCCGCAAACTCATTCGTTCTTGTTCACACGTTCCCTCAAGCCCCGTCCACGGTACTACCAGCATCCTTCAAATAGTTCTATCAACGTTCACTACAAGCGTTGTCTCGATACCCATCAAATGCCTCGAGATCTATCTCTACTGGAAACTTGCACATGCCCTACGTTGCCTGCCTTGACACTCCAGTACTGGTTGTTACGATTTCATGTTCTGCCTATAACACTTCGTTCCAGCTCAAACGCGCACTGTCCCCCCTTTCTCCTTTGCTACTTGTGCTGTCTATAATAAAGTAGAAGCTGATGATGATGGGCCCGCTACTTTGTCAAAATTCACTCTCAGTGCGTCATTGCCAAAGGCGGGTTGGATCATTGAGATTAATTACAATCACCTGTTATAGCGGCGATGTTAACCAAAAGTTACCTGCCTGGACAAAGTTCCTAATATCAAATGCATATGCCTACCTGATCAATGAGCCGTAAGGTCACCCATCTGTGTCTGCAATATTGATTTTCTAATCAGCCAAGATACAGGGAGGAATTGAATTCGACCTGTTCTTATCTCCGTGCATTGCCCACGCGCCATAAAATCCTCAACCGGCTCGAAATTTCTGCATGGACCTGTTATGAGAAGAATGAACAATGAAACCTTCATCTGTGATTCAGCAAATGACAATATAACTTCCAGGGATAACTTGATACTCGGAGACTTTTATGGGCGCCAGTGACAATCACAAATTGCCAGTCCTACCGGTAGCAGTCGTGTGATAGCTACATGCTATTCGCGCGAGTCGCAATTGTGAAGGGGTTCATTATGAGTATAATGTTCATGACTCTTCAGGAGGACAATCTTTCAGTCTTGCCTTATACTCGCTTCCAAACTCTCCTCTCATCCAGAAAAAAAATAGGCAGGATCATCAAACTCTACTACTCATAATATCTTGATCATCTCTCTGTCAGTGATCATGCTGAAGACACGAGTTCATGCACTGCATATAATGCATGAGTTTGGAAGAACTTCCAGGATATCCGAGTGGTGATGTGACCAATTTGGCCAGCGATAATTCCGACACGCTTCATGGAGAACATGAGATACTCAGCAAGTATCCAGGTCAAAGTACCCATGTAGAATAATTGAGTTCGCTTCACAGCTCATGTATTTTGCAGTGTGGCTTGTATGCAATGCTACATCATGTTGTATGAATGATTCAATGATCTATTGGAAGAACTGAAGTCACACAGGCATCATCTGACATCTACTGAGCTGACAGGTAAACTGCAAAATGATTGAAGTATGTTTTTAATATGAGCTTGAAGCTGTAGTCGGCGCAACCATGCGACAGGAATGAGGGTACAGTGCATTTGTGAACGCTGCAACACCTTAAGGGCAGTGCAGCCTCCCTGGAACTCAAATCCCATCTTTTTAGACACCTCCTTTCAACAAACATCTTTCCACTCAAAGTCCCAGACGTATCACAGTTTCTACTTCCGCCAGCGTTGATAAACCCTCTACCTGTACTGCATGCATACCTTGCTCCTAATGCATCTCTGCAGTGATTGTCCTAGCGTGTGTGTCGAATACTGTGAGGGAAGCGTCCGCCGAAGTCTTCCAGCTCAACATTGGCCTTGATCGTGAAATTGCTTCTGGCTACTGTCTGCACTTGGGACTGCGACAGAACAGGATATGAAGAGCACGTGTAGTCCATAACTTACCATCTGGTGGTACAAAGGGTAGGACTTTATCGCGATTCCAGCGCTACAAACTGAAATAAATGATAAGACATATGCAGCATGAGAAATGCCCGGTTGACCTACCAAACGAGAGGGCGCAGTCTGAGAAAACATGAGGGCAGCTAAAGTTGAGAAAGTTCCTGTCGACCAAAATAATGATGAGAGGAAAATAACGACGGGCATGATTCACACCTGAGAGCTTTACGTTGGCTTCAATCCTCCCTCAGACATTACTGAATACGACGCCGCCATTCCTAGCGGGAAAGTCGACTTGGTAATGTCGGTGAGCGTGACAGGAAAGGTTCATGCTTGTTCACGATTGCCATGTGTTCATCAACTACGTCGAAGTAAATTTCACTTTTATCTGTCTTTCGTCAAGATAATAAGGGTCCACTGTAGCAAAGCCAGAGTTTCAGGTGGAGTTGAAATTTGTCCCAATGACGCTGAGCATCTTTTTCAGTAAGGAAAGCGGAATCACAATGTCGCGGAGGGTGAGGGTGGCCTCCAGTATCGAGTCTCCTTGAAGAGCTAACCCGAATGGAAATTAGCAGAATAGAGTGGCAAACGATGGTGCTACGCACTTGACAATCGGTGTCAAAGTTATCTTTGACAGTAACAGCAAACATTGTTTCGAGATATTCGTGTCGCGTATCGTTGAAAATTTGCAAGGAAGCAGATGCTAGTAGTATCGAGCAATAAACAGAATATTCTTGGTCACTGTGGGAAGTAATTACAATCAAACTGATTGAGTCGGACAGTCACTTCGTTTCAAAACAATCGGTATGATTGTGGTTTGACCACACAGTCAAATTGACTGTGAACCTCTGCAGACTCGACGCAGTCATAGTGATTGTCAATATGGGGGAGCAGTCAGAATGATTGCACCCACTTTGAGAGTTTTGTTGATGGTCAATACTGTACTAGCAGTTTCATTGAATGCACATTTTTCTTTACATTTTTAAGCTGTTTGAGGATTCGTGCCGAGACCAGTCAGAACCTCTTTTTTCAAACTCCTCTTCTTTCTATAGCTCTTATAAGTCCTGATAGCATTCGTTAACTACTGTATGTTAGCTCTTGTGTGATAAAGCATTGAGAATAATGTCGATACATTGATTATTGCATTCGCCTTGCGCAAATTCGGAAACATGAAACTTACGATAGGACGAAACACATCTTAAGCTGAGTTCTTTGAAAGCCGAGATGGACTCAAAATTGAGCACTGAGCACCCCGAAGGATGTCCTATAACAGCACTCTGAGTGAGCACGGTACATACAAGGCCTGTAGTGTCAGCCAGACTTAGCCAGACTTGAGCTTGAACCTTATGTAACCTGGACCGGACCTGAGCTTTACGTCGCGCCAAAGCACGTGACATAATGTTGACATTTCACGTGATGGTTCAAACCTTTTTCTACTCCCGTCGTGTTCCCTGGAGTTCGTTGGTCAATCGGCGAGTTTATCCGCCCTCAAATCGAATTTCTTGCTTCATCTTAGTCGCAAAATTCGAGAAAGCCATTTGAAAGGATGGTATAGCTGCATCGACATCGACATCCAGCTTCCGCATCATGATTGGTATTCGGGATCAGCCGGTATATCTGAAATATGGACACACCTCATACTATGTCCATCGATGATTCAAACTCTGCTCCTGTGTAGATTCTCTCTCCTCTTCACCGGCGCCGTCGGCCTCGTCCAATGACGTCCTCTATAGAAGGATCGCCGAGGTCATTGCAGAGGGAGAGCACGCGACGGATGCCGAGTACAGTTTTGGATTGGAATGTCAAAACCTGCTGTGCTAGGACTTGGGTGGCCTGGTGGACATGACACCTCACTGGTGGCCAAAAACACCGCTGGGAAAAAGAAGCGGAAAAGGTAAAGAAAAAGCTCTTCTTTTTCGGCAGCTTTTTCGAATGAAAAATTTAACTTTTGCAACTCGAGAAAGACAAAGGGAAAGATTGAGCTTTTCATTACCTTATCCACCCGAAAAATGTATCGGTCCGATTGGGGCCGCACCGTGACGGTCGGACCGGCGCCTTTTACAGGCGCGAAAGTCAGTGAAAAAGAATATCTATTTCTTTGTGTTTCTCGAGTGGCAAAACTATACTTTTTCACTTGAAAAATTTATTGAAAAAGAAGACCTTTTTCCTTATCTTTTTCGCTTCTTTTTCCAAGTGGCATTGTCGGTCTGTCATGAGGTGTGAAAGGATTTTGAATGTGTATGTATTCATTTTTTTTTCTTTTCCTTTTGCTTGTCATTTGACTGATTCTTCCTCGGCCTATCGTATGCAGCCTTGGACACCCAAATCAACAAGATTCCCCTTCCGCTGCATCCACTTCCTGCTTCTCTTCATGCCCTCTTCCTCGTTTCACTCTTTTTCCTTCGCATACTAGTGCAAATTCCGCGAATGCGAACCTGGCGCTGTCTTCGACATTGCCCTCTTCGCCCAGCTACCGTTTCAACGAAGACATGTCATAGAAATTGACCTCTCCTACCACTTCTGTGTTCTCTCCGTTCTCCAAGAACAGAAAATTGCCGGTATTTTATCCCTCCTGTTTGTATTTTGTGCCCATTATATTATATCGCTTCTGACTTCTGTCGCTGTTAAGCTGTTTAGGCACCTCGTCGGATAGCATATCAAAGCTTGTTATCTTCAGTAAGTCGTTTGATTTTTTTCTCTTCATTGCGGTATATACCATATAACCTGGTAGTGTAGATTTGATGTAGTAATTAGGTACTAGGTAGAAGAATATATGAATTCGAATGCAGATGAACGAACAAAAAGCGTTTCGATAATGGTTGATTTAGTGGTACAATCTCAATCAATATGACTGCTTCGAAAGGTCATATTGATTGTAACGCGCAGTCAATTTGACTATGCGTACATCAATATGATTGTAAAACACCGTTCACCCCATTTCCGCTTATCACTCAGCTTGACAGTCAATATGACTGCCGAGCACAATTATTCTGACAGCTATGGACAATCAGTATGACTTTTTTTTCGCAGTCAGTCCGATCGTTTATTATTCCCGCAGTGTGGTGCGAAGCATATTCGATGCTCACCGTCGCCGCCCGCAGGATACAGAAATCTCGTATCTCCAGCTTGATCATGACACCATGCGCCTGGAGCGTTGAACGCATTGTAGGATGTTCCACAGATTACCGGGTCAAAGTCTACGGGATATTCTGCTTCTTGAAGAGCGTCGTTCACGAAGTCAATATGTAACTGCGGGTATGCTGGGGTACTAGATCGATAGCCTGACTATGAAAGGTTATCTGTGTCGGTGTTCAGAACCAGTGAAAGATGACGGTCACATGCAAAACTTAAAACTTCAACACCCATGGCCAACTCCTCGCTACTCACTGACACTGACAGTATAAAGTCGCTCTACGCGTATCCCTTTTCGCCGCAAACTCGTCAAGCTGCCAACGCCGTTGTTTCCCAAGAAATATACAAGACAATCATTCGCTGAAGGCCCGTTCACATTCCTACCAGCATCCTTAGAATTTTCGGTATCTTGAATTCTATCGACATTTATCTTGAAATACCCCAGAACCAGTTTTTTCTCCCGGCAATGCTCTTGTACCTCGTTCCAGCTAGAACGCGCACTATCCCCTTCATCCCTTGTACCGTCCATACTCAAATAACAGACGATGATAACGGATTCCGCTACTTTGACTCTCAGTTCGTCACTGCCCCAAAGACGTGTTGGATTATGGAAATTATCCAGTTCATCACTTGTAATGGCGGCGATATGGGCTGTCCGTACAAAGTTCCTAGGAACTCCACATGCAATATGTATTAGCCTGCCTGATACGTCGTAGGGTCACTCGTATGTATTTCTCGCATGTATTTCTCGATATACTTGGGTTGAAGCTGTAGACATGATTTTCTGATCGATAAAAATGTTGTTGTTGAGCATAGAATTGGACTTCTCGGCCTCTCGTTCTTATCTTCACGTGTTCACCCTCCAGGCCACATCCACGCACTGCCTTAATGTTTCTCATCCGGCTCGACATTTCTGGCGTCCATCTTTCATTTAGCAAATAATCTAATCCTTCAGTAATAACTTGAAACTCCGAGACTGTTATGGGCGCCGCTGGCAGCTACGTGCTGTTTGCATGGGTCGCAATTGCGACGGCCAATGTTCAAGACCCCGCAAAAGGATAGTCTTTCTATTTTTCCCTGTCCTCACTCCTAATCCCTCCATCTCGCCCAGAAGAGAAATATATAGAATTATCAAACTCCGCTGCTCACAACTTCTCAATCTTTTTCTTTTCTGCTGATGATCATGCTGAAGACATGGGGTGTTTTTGCTGCACTGTATGTCATGCACGAGCTCGGAAGGTATTTGAGTGAACATATGTGATTGATTTGGCCGGCAACAACACCTATGTCACGGAGAAACCCAGCAAGTATCCAAGCTGAAATGCGCATGTAGAATAATCGAGTTCAGTTCAGAGTATGCATTTTGCAGTGCCACAAGCTGTACAAATGATTGAATGATCTATCGGAAATGCTGTAAGACAAACTGCAATGCAGTCGAAGCATATTTTTAACATGAGCTTGAAACTGTAGTGGGTGTGGCCACTCCGACAGCAATGCTGCAACACCTTAATAATGCCCTTAAACTCGATCTCCCCCCCACCCCACCCCCAATCTTTGCAATTTTTTTTTGACAAGCATCTTTCAAATCACTTGTATCTGTGGACCATTATGGATTCAACAAACTCCAGGTCGTTTACTGCACCTTCTGAATCTGACTCGAGACCTGGCTTTTTTCAGAATGCACACAACTTTCGGGTGACAGAATCCAGTTTCACATACATCGATAAGAATCAGGTTATTAGTCCGAGTGAGTATCTTATGTGCATATGACTTGGTGTTCATATCAAGCATTGAATAGGTGTAGGCTTTTAAATTTTTTCCAATTTAATTGGGGGTGAATTAGCATTTTCAGGTTTGTTATTATCGCAAAGGACCCTTGCGCCCGGGTGTTCAGCAACTGAAAGATTATTATATCGTGGGTTCCCGCCAAGCAGGAAGCCGAGAGGAAGTTGATGAGATTGTGCGAAAGTTTGATCGAGAGGAAGACCGAGATTTGTTTTATGACTGTCTTCAACGGTCAGGGTGAGAATTTATTCTTTGAGCTTAATGAATGACACAATGATTATTGGTGGCATTGAGATGGGCTCCGTTCAGCATGCAACCGCTTTGGAAACTCGAGATCAATGGGTCGCCATGTTTGGCAGTATCATCTGCACGTGAGTTCCCACTATCACCATCAGGTTTTGATTGGGTGCTGAATCAAATTAATGGCAGCTGTGTATACATTACAAGAAATGATCGGAAGAACTTATTACTCGCCAGCAGTAAAAACAAACATGGTAGGAGATATTCTATTGGTGAAACTGCAAAAGAGTGCTAATAAGGATCAAGTATCTGAAAGTAGCAGTAAGACCACCGCTACACTACAGAGTTAGTGAGTGGTACACTTATATGGAAACTTATAGAAATTCTTCCTGGAGAATGACAAAGTGTATCCTGGACACTGGGATAGTTTTCAGCTTTGGGAGGGGAGGGGGAAGTTCAGAGAATTGAGGCTGTTTGATCAGAGTGGAAACTTTATAATAGACCCAGAGGAGCTGAAGTCATTGGAATTAATCTATGAAGAGTTTGAAGGATACAAGGTTTGACTCATGTCTATCTTCATATTGATGAAAGTTAACAAATGAATTTAGAAACATGGAGATAGGGAATTCTGTGAAAAAGCAAGAAAATACTGGGAAAAGCATGATATGGAAGGTAAGATCATGTGAAATACACCATAAAAGAATTCATAATAAGTATGGTGGATCAAAACATGAAAGGCAAACAACAATTACACTATGAAGCAATGCTGCATATTAAGGAAAAGGTAGAATTTATTATGGCTAGAGATAACCTTCACTGAAACATGATCTGATATCTTTATTAGATGGTGAGTGATTGGATGCACAGTTTAATCATAGGAGTTGGATATCTGAATTGAAATTTAAATCAATGTCCACTCACTCCATTGGAACATCCCCTCTTCCCATAGTCAGTGAGTTCTTCATCTCCCATGTTCCCTTGCAAATCAATGTCCACTCACTCTATTGGAACATTCCCCCTTCCCATAGTCAGTGAGTTCTTCATCTCCCATGTTCCCTTGCAAATTGATGTCTACTCACTCCATTGGAACATCACCCCTTCCCATAGTCAGTGAGTTCTTCATCTCCCATGTTCCCTTGCAAATCAATGTCCACTTACTCCATTGGAACATCCCCCCTTCCCA
>KN834771.1:218914-246586 GCA_000827265.1 Collybiopsis luxurians FD-317 M1
CTTCATCTCCTATGTTCCCTTGCAAATCAATGTCCACTCACTCCATTGGAACATCCCCCCTTTCCATAGCCAGTGAGTTCTTCATCTCCTATGTTCCCTTGCAAATCAATGTCCACTCACTCCATTGGAACATCCCCCCTTCCCATAGCTGGTGAGTTCTTCATCTCCCATGTTCCCTTGCAAATCAATGTCAACTCACTCCATTGGATCATCCCCCTTCCCATAGGTTGTGAGTCTTTCACTCCCATATTCCCTTCCAAATCAATGTCAACTTACTTTATTCAAAATTTCTCATTCCTATAGCATCCCTCTCAAGCTTCTAGCTTCTCCCCCTATGATGCTTCCAATATTGGGTCACATGGTGATCAAACTCTTTTATCCATATTTCAATGCATTAATGCCCTCATTCTGCAGCAAATAGCTCCAAAGCAGAAAGCAGGGACTGGGCAGAGAACACTCATGGGACAAAATTGCAGGCAGTTGCAGAAAGCCACATGAATGCAGTTCCATTTAGTGGCAATAAAGGGCCCAGAACTCGTAGCCAAACTAAACTTGCACTTGCAGCACACAATTTTACACCAAATGCCATTACTCCTACACTTGCTAAGAAGCACAAGTTGACAGAGACTGAAGATACTAAAAGGCCACATCCAAAGAGAAAGTGAACAATGTATGCATTCCATTTTTTATTGCTCAGTAACTCAAGGCTTGATTTAAATAACTGTCTATTAGCTTTCAGGGCTTCCAAACCTATCCAGTGATACTTGTTATCTATTAGAAAGAGTAGTGACTTAAAGGATATAGTGAGAGGAGGGGTTTGAACAACTGGATAGTAGACAGAAATATTTTAATTTTGTTTGGTATTTATGTTCAGCTTGATTTTTTTTTATTCAATGGCCCAACTCCCTATTTTCTGGAACTAAGTATGAGAAGGCTGGCTGGCAGAGCAAGTCACACAAGCAGTCACCAGTCATGCAATGTGGGCATCAGCAAAAAATTCAGGTCCAATGCTTTTGAGTCCTATGCCACTGTACATATGAGTCTACTATAGGAGCCACCATTGAAAAAGTGAATGATGGAAGGATAGGTGCTGAGCTGAGAAACTGTCTATCATCATGTCAATGCTGTCTATGTCAAGCATGATTGTTTTCTTCAGTGAGCTTGAGCACCTGCCCAATAGAGGAGACAGACACAAGGTTACTGACCACATGGTGCATCAGGAAAAATAGCTTGAGCTTGGGGTTAAATTATAACAACCTCAAGAAACCTAAGAAGCATAGGACACTTCAAGTACTTAGGTTACCTAGGTTTCTACAGTCCAACCCCTATATCCTAGGGTGCCCTAGGTTGTCCTAGGTTGTCTCAGGTTGCCCCAGGTTGCCCCAGGTTGGCTCAGGTTGGCTCAGGTTACCTGAGGTTACCCCAGGTTGCATAAAGGGTTAATAAGTAAAAATAATCTATCCTTATATATTACTGTTTGTACTCTATTCTACTGTATATAGTGAGCTATTGTACTTGTATAGTAGTAGTAGTAGTAGTATTGAACTTGTACATATTTTATGTATAGTATATATGGTGTACATTTTTGTCAGGTATTATACTTTATAATGTATTACAGTACACTAGTATTAACCTAATATACTCAAGTACAGTATTTCAGTACAGTAAAGAGCTTATACATGTACATATAGTGTGTATATAGTATGGTATAATTGTGATATACTTGTTTTGACCATATGAAAATTATTTTGATTGTAGACAGCTCATGGAGTTGCATCATGTGACTTATGTCAAATTTCAGTTTCTATGAGTTAAGAAGGTGTCCTTGTCATGCATTTAGGATAGATTAAAGCATAGGTATATATATTCAATATAATTTTGCCTTATTTGGTAATATTTACAGCATCACTCCTCAGGTATCCCAAGGATACCTGAGGTTTGCCCAGGATATTGGCATTTCCTAGGTTACCTGAGATTCACCCAGATTGCACAGGTCACCTAGGTCACCCAGGTCCCTCAGGTTGCTCCAGATTGCCTCTTAGGTAACCTGAGGCTCAGACCATTTTTCCTGATGCAATCCAGAGTTTATTTCTAATCTCAAGAATAAGAGAAGGAAGACAGATCAAGGAAATGATAACTTTGAGGAGATTGTAGAAGCTGTGGGCATTTCCAACAGTCAGGAGCCTAGGGGCAAACATAAAAATCAAAGCCAAGGTGAAGAAAGGGGTAAAGGCAAACAGTGCTGCAAGTAAGCAGTAATTTTACACTTGTTTTCTTTTTTTCCCTTCCACTCAGGTTTGTAGGTACTTGGGTGAAGGCTCACTATCACCTATGGACTTGTATTAAATGTAGAATCATGTGTTCATTTGCAGTTTCAATTATTTGTACTTCTAATGTGTTTTCAGCAGACTTGTATGTAAATAGCCTTGAGATAGTGCATTAATGTGAATATATGCTTGGATAGACCTTAGACTTCATAGGGTACAATGTGCTCTATGCCTTAGGCCTTGTGCATTTAAATGCAGAATATTCAACTCAAGCCTGAGGATTAAACAACAGTCTTGGTAACTGTGGGCATTTAGCTGATATAGGGCACTTGTAGAATATCAGTACTATGTCAGTATGCAGACATATTCTCAATTACAAGCCTTTTGAAGTCAAATAATCATATTTAATGTGTCAGAAATAAGTTTTAATGAGACTTACATTTTGCCGAGCCTCAGCAAGTTAAGCTGTCAAGCATGGGAAAAAAAGTTACTTGGATGTAACTTTCAAGTTTTACTTGAATAAATTAAAAAAGTTACTTGAAAAGTAACTTTGCGCACACTCTATTGAGTGGAAGAGCAAATTCCATCGCAACAAAGATCATTCATAAAGGCAATATTAATGAGTGCTATTGTGTCTTCAACCAAAAGTTTCATTTGTAATTGTTCAAGTTGAAGAGTACAATGAGTATACTGTCCAAATTCAGGCAAGTTTTGAATGTAGTACTTACCTAGTGGCAATCAATGGATGAGCATCTAGTTTCAAATTTTATTGATGCTGGTGCCAGCACTTGCTTGCCTTCCTTCCTCAAGTGTGATCCTGGGCTGCCCATTGAACAGAGCCAATTACAGTTGCCAGCTCATAACTTGACCAAGTTCACTAACTTAGGTTGCTCAGAATGTCCAGCCTAATAGTTTCATCTCTCCAGCTGCTACCTGCTATAACCTCAGTATCTACATGCAGAAGCTTGAACACTTGTGCCTCTGCCTCTAAGCTGTTAATGCACTTGGCGCGTTCATCTGTGGTGAAGAAAAAAGAGAATAGTAAGTTACCATTAATTTCATTCCAAAATCATGCCAACAACTCAACGCAGAAATGCCAATGTGATATGGGCCAAAGGCTGAAGCTAGTAAACCCTCAAAATTGAAATCTTCTTCCCCCTCCTCTTTTTCCTTGAAAAAGTCATCCAACTCCAATTGTGCACCATTCAGATTGAAATCTCAACATCAACATACCTCTCCTTCTCTTTCTGCGAAGAAGATTTCTCTCAAACAGAAACAAGACAAGAAAAAGCAACAGTGGTTAAGAGAATGGAAGGAGCAGGCAGAGCAACAACATCACTTAAAGCTGTTGCAACAAAAAGAGGATTGAAGGAAAGATTGATAAGCTGATTTTTCAGCCATGGCTCAAAATGTAACAAAACACTAGATCCTGTGTTTTGTTAAGACAATTAAGAGGTGTCAAAGGACTGTAGTGAGCCTGAGCTGTCAGCCAAATCTGGAGGAGACCTATTGTATTCATAAGGGTAGCCAAACAACAGTACATGTTTAAGGTACCTTGCGAGGTGCCTATGCTCTAAGTCCTGAGTGTGCTATGAGGAACTTCAATGACTGCTTGGATCACAGTCAATGAAGTTCAATTAAGCTTGTAGAACACAAGATGGCCTAGGTCGATGAAGGACTTTACTCAGAAGGGGAAACTTTGCACATGTGTTTTTCAGTCTAACCATTTGGCAAAGAATCTACAAACCTTACAGTTCAGCAACTCTGGTTGGGCAGAAGAAATGATGGTCACATGGATATCACAATGGGCCTTGATGAGTCTTGAAAAGCTGATGTGACATGGTTTGGTGAACATGAGGCTAAACTCTATGACTGGAGGTCTAGGCATCCTTGGCAATACTATTATTAGTAGCAAGTGCATGGAACAAAACAAAAAGATGAGCCAGTCAGGAAGAAAGGAAATAATCTCATTGGCTAGCAGATGAAAGAAAAGATGTGACTCAACAAATCCTTGATAAGAATCTGAGATGACTTGAGTTGATGAACAATTCCAAAAAGCTGATAGGCTATGAGGTGGCCATGGACCAGGCAGAAGTAGATTAAGACTTTAGCCTGCAGCTGATTGATAAATCAATGAGCCAAAAAAAGGTAACTTGTTGAAAGGAAAAGAATGAAAATGACTTATTCTATGAGAGATAATTAAATCTATCAACAAATGTGGAAATACTTGGGTTTGGACAAATATTAAGTAATGTTATAGATATTATTATTTGTATCAGTATAAAAGGTGTAACTGTATGTAGGAGAAATCTCAGTTTTTGGATATGAGCCTATCTCAATTTGCTAGGGTGGCAAGATTATCAACAGGGTTAAAGCATCTTAGCTGTTAATAGCTATAATTGCTCACATTGACCACTGGACTCAGTTGAATAGGAATTTCCATTTGAAACTCCTGGAAACTAGACTGTGAAGTCATTGACATATCTTGAGAAGAGGGACTGGATATAGGGTGAACCTCATACAGACCTCACCTCCCCAGCATATACTGCCCAGGCTCTAGTCTATGAAGGCATAGGTTGAACAGTTGGTGACTTGTTTAAGCTTCAGTGAAGACAGTCTGAATACACTAAGCCCACTTGAAATGAAGTAGAGTGTGTAAAAAGCCTGCAAAGTGACCTGCAGATTGCACCATATAAGCATTGTTGGTGGTTCTTGCTCAACAAAGGGACCAAAGTGACCTGCAGATTGTGCTGTATAAGCTTCCTTATTCCAAGTGACCTTAGAAATGCACCTAATAAGCTTGAAGACAAGTGAACTCCAGTATAGCTGGCTAAGCTTGTGGTGTTCAGTTGCTTCAATGACACCAACTGAGTAAGACTGGTAGTTGAGCTCATTGACCTTTACACCCCCCCTTACTTCCATTTCTTCTGTATTCATTGTGTTTGACAACATTGACCAATGTAGTCTACATAACCCTTTTCTTTCTCTTCAATTGTGTTCCACTATTCAATTATATGCAAGGGAACCTTTGACAACCTCCTTACTTGCATACTATACCTTTCAGTCTGATCTGATTGGGTTAAAAGTGGATTCTTTGCAAGTTCATTACTAGCTCAGACCACACTTATTAATGTCAAGGAGAGTTTGATGTGGAACAGGACAAGGGAATGGAAGAGTTGGTGGCAAAGGCACATAAGGAGAGTAGACAGGAGGAATTGGTTGCAGAAATGAAGGCAAGTATTTTGGGGGTACTCATTTTCTTCATTGTAATTTTTGACTCTACTTGTGCTTTTGCAGGTGAAAATGTGAGCTCAGTTATGCAAATGGAAACTCAAGAGCCTACAAAAAGGGAAGAGTGGATGGAAAGATGAAATCAAAGAGGTCATTCAAGTTGGAGCCAAAACTCCATTGTATAACCTCCAATCTACTCTAGGTGTTGGAAGAAAGGAGCACAGGAGGGGACAAGCACAGAGAAGCTCAACTCATTCTCGGCCCTCCTTAGGACTCAAAAAGAATGTAACAGAGCCAGCAGGACCTTCATTTGCATCTTGGCAGATATCCAGAAAACCACCCAGGTCAATGTTGCTGTCACCCTCTACTGCTTCTATAATATCCACCTTGAAGTCAGCTTGGGCATGATTATATTCTTCCTCTGCATGTAAGAGACCTTCCTGGTCAGATGTATCACCCCCTTCCACCCCATCTTCCACCTCTTCTCATTGTCCTGCTTCCCGTTCACCTTCACTACACTTGAAACCAAAAATCCCCATCAAGGCTGGTAGTTTGCCTTGGTTAAAAGAATTTCATAACCCCCCTTCTTCACTTCAAGCTATAACAACTATATCATTTGTAAGTTTCCATTTCCCATTTTACTTGCTAATATGACTAATCTAATTGTTCCTCCAGACCCAAAGAAAAGGCAAACTATCTCTAGTATCCAACTCTGCTAACTCAAAAACCATCTTTGCATTCAACTCATTCACAACCTCGCCCCTCCTCCCCAGACTTGTTTCCTGCTTACATGGCATGCTAGGTCCCCAGACAAGCCCAATGGAGATTCAGAGAATGAGTATTGGGAAAATTGTCACTGGTGCTTCTGTCAGAAATTAGTAAAGCCCACAGTGAAGAGGTTGTATTTGTTAAAGACCCAATACTGAGTGCAGAATGTTTTTCTGCAGCTCCTAATCACTCTGTCTTGAATCCCATCTGCTTGGACACTGGCTCCTTCACTACTTGTTCAATCAAGACAATGACAATGGCAGCACCTTCTCTGTCTGTCTCTTCACCTGCTTTCACTCCATCTGCTACCAGCACCAGGGCCACACCCACCACCTCCACATTCCCTTTCAACCTCCTCACCACTGCGACCATCACCATCCCCCCAGCTCACTCCTCCTACCTCAAACATCATTTTCCATCAATGGTCCAATCTTCCTCATATGGCCTGCACAAACTCCCTCGGAACCTTAAAATCAAAAAGGTCAAGTGGTCAGTGGGAATAAGTATGCAGTATTGAGAAGAGGTTGAAGAAGGTGTGGATGGTGGATGAGTGGAGGTCTGTGATTGAGCTTGGGACTAGGTTTACAGCTGCAGGGGCTAAGACATTGTATGGACTAGAGCCAGATTTGGGGTCAGGGATTGATCTCAGCAAAGTAATTATTTGTTGTAACAGGTCCAATACAGTTGAGCAGCTTGGGACATACCATGAATTGAAGGGGATCAAAACTGTTACATCAACATCTCAAATCCAGGTGAGGTCAGTTATGGAAGAGAGGGGGAAGGAAGGGGAAGCTGTTGGGGTGGACAAGAAGGATAACAACAAAGACTAGGGGGACCACAAGACCTCTTAGCAAGGTTGAGGGTTGAATAAAGATTTGGTGGTGTTTTTGCAGATGAGGAGTGGTACAAATAACCTTCCCCAAGAGGAAGTCAAAGCAGAGATCTGGGCTGAGCAACCTCCATCTCTGTCTCCTAGGCAGTGGCTGCACATTCCAGTATTAACATCCTCAATGACAATGATATATCAAAACCCTTCTCTGCCTACCTGCACAATTCTTTTGCCTTGATTCAGGGCTTGGATGACCTCTTCTGCGAATTGTTGGGTGTGCAGGGTGCGAGGTAGAGGTGGTAGAAGTTGAAGTTGAGTTCCAGCGGCAGTGTTGGCCAATCATACTAATACTAGTCAGTTCCAGACCCACAGTAGACTCCTTCACAGAATCCAGAACTGAACCTTTCACCCCTTCCTTGCCCCTAGCAGCAGCTTCTCCCTCCCTCCCTCTCTCTCTGCAAGACTTGCATTCTCCTGCACCAACCACCGCTCCATTACCTGCAGCCTTGAATTGACAAGAAGTCAATCCTATAATAAATTGACTTCAGTGACAAAAGCAGTGGTTGGAATTGAAGCTCTGTCTCAGAATGAGAATGGGTTTCAGAGCAATAACAATAGCTACAGGTGCCACCATTGACAAGACCAATGAAGCTACTGGGTTTGCAAGTACATTTGCTGGTACCCAGAATGATGAAGGGTGTCTCACTGCAGCTTTGAATGATTTCGGTAGTGGTGATGGACCAGTAAATTCACCTTTCAGAGCAGCTTTTGGAATGAGTTCCTTGCCGGCAACCTTCTTACCCACAGAGGGAGGCAGCTTGCCCTCTCTTCTTTGCAGCCTCATGAGCTGCATTGCACATGATGGCAACATTTTCTTTCATTGGATGTTTCTCCCTTGCAACTGTCTTTCCAGCTTTGAAATGATGCAGTCCTAGGCTGGGTGGATGCAACTGTGGTTCATATGTGAATAAGGAAATGGATAGCACTGCATTGTTCATAGTATACTCATAGAATATAATGAAGTGCAATAGATAATTCCTACTATCCAAACTTCCCAAATAACCTATAAAGCCTGTGGGCACCAAGAAACTACCCCTCCTGTCTTCATAATCTATTCTTCTTCCTGGAGGGCCTCTTGAGCTTGGTGTGTTCCTGCATTGAAAGAAGGATGTGGGCCTTCCAGATATAGGCTCTTGCTGTCAAGAGGTACAAGGATCATTAGCATTCCAAGTATAGAGCATGGAAGGTGAACAACATACTGAAGAACCTTGACAACTCTGTTGACATCCTTGAGTGCCTCCAGGAAACCAGTTAGCTTAATGTATGGACTAACACAATTATTGTACCCTCACAGGTTCGAAGAGTCACCCTTGATGGTTTCTTTGTAGAACTTGATGTGTTAGATTGTGTAGAAACAAAAACCATGGGTGCAGGTGCCACCACTGACAGCAAAGCCAAGGGGCTGGTAGGTTTGCAAGTACTTTGACTGAAGCCTGAGATGTCTGCAGATTGACATGTTTGAGTTGGTGAATGGGAAGATCAAGTACTTGAAGCCAACCCTGGAGCAATTTTGTTGCCAGAAGCCTTCCAATGAAAGAGGGAGAAGGCATTGCTTCATTGGTAGTTTTCCCTCTCTTCCTCTTGGCAGTCATTATGTAAAATGGCAACTTTTTCTTTCATCACAGCTTTTTCCTTCTCAGCCATCTATTCAGCCATCTATTCAGCTTTAAATGTTTTGAAAAGTGGGATGGTCTTAGGCTGGGGTACCAGCTGGATCGATGCAACTGTGGTTTGCCATATAAGGGAGTGATGGTGGAAGAGAGCAATATAATCAGACCTGTACTGAGCACTTCAATGGATACTGATTCAGGGTTTGTAGCTGCCATTGACAATTCAATGAAGGAGATGTAATTCTCATCTAATATGCTGTCAAAAAGGTGTCTTCTGAATCAAACTTGTGGTAAATACCTTTCTTGTTTGTCCATTGCATGCACTTGGCTTCTTCTGGTTCTGTGAAGCCTGTTTGTACAGAGTAAATGCTTGTGATTCATTCCTATTAAACTGATTGAGATGAGAGTGATATCCTCCCTGAGATGATATGCTGACTCTACCAGCTTTATCTCTGAGCAAATGACTGCTGTATTCATTACTGAAAAAAGCCTACTGTTTTTCACCTTGAAGAAAATATACCCGAGATGGGACATCCCTGTGTCCAGGCTGAAAGTCACATTAATAACTGCCTGCTAACCTAACACTATCCTGAAAAGTGGACTTACCTACTGTATAGCATCTGTAAAGGAAATCAATTTTGTGTTTGAACACCCTGGGGTATCCACCACGCTGTGTACTGCAATGCTTGATTTGCCTCTATGGTGTTTTGATTCACAACACCATCTGTACTCAAAGTGCACCAAATGATTCTGCTGGAGCAGGGAAGGACCTCCTGTCCCTTTTATCATTGTTCAAACTCCTACTGTCACCTATACTGCAATTTCCTTGATGAGGGTGGACATCAGATTCATCTCTGCTTGCAAAGTCCAAGTCTAGGTTCTGGTGAGGTTTATACCAATGGGATGTCGAGGGAAAGAAGGATAAAAGTCACATGCAAAACTTGGATTCCTCCAGTGATGGCTCCTCAGCTACACCACAATTTGCACATCCCCTTTGGCCATAAACTCATCCATCCTCAAAAAATATTCAAGACACTCATTTGCTAAACCCCCATCCAGTACTACCTATTTTAGAAATTATTGACCTTTAAATACTCTGGACAACACTACTCTCATACCTCATTCCAGCTAAAATGCACACCGTCCTCTTCATCCCCTGTACTGTCCATTTGCCATCTCTACTGGGATTGAAACCAATAAAAATAGATCCTGCTACTCTGTCAAAACTCCCTCTCAGTATGTCACTGTCCCAAGAACATGTTGGATTATAGAGACTACCCCACATCATCACTTGTCATATATGGACAAAGTTCCTAAAATTGTAATATACTAGCCTGCCTTATAAGCCATTTGCTTACTTGTACATGTCTCTCGTATGTACCATTGTTCTCATGTGTTCTACTCTGTCATAAGTAAATACTCCTCATCCACATTGTCGACCACCTTGAACTTCTGCATGGATCTGTGGTGAGAACCAGGAACAGTCTCTGATGCAGTAAATGACAATACCTCCCCCTCCAGTGATATCAGAGACTGTTATATTCATTGAGATAGTTTATCAATAGCAAACAGCTTTTATATACATTCATACTATTCATCTGTCAAATTACTATCTCCATTTAATACTGAAGATCAATCTCTGACACCTTTATATGGTTGATGGTGTTCTTTTGCATTTGCCACTATAAGTTGACCTACTTCCAGTGCTGAGCGCTGAGTATGTATGTTGAATCAAATACAAATTGCTTAGGGGGAACATGGGACAACTTCTAGAATCTCACTGTCAAAATGGCAAGTGCTGTGTTATATAAAAAAGAAAGCTCATGTCATAGAATACAGCAACCAGCTATTTGACAGGAGCATAACTTATATTCCATTGCAACACCTACAAAGGAATTAATTTATACAGTCACAATGAGGCAAAGACAACCTCACCATCTGTTGAGTACCAAAGGACCATGAAACACTGCTCAAAGACCCAGATGTATCATAGTTTCTACTTCTGCCAGTGTTGATAAATCCTCTACCTGTACCACATACATATCTTGCCCCTGATGCATCTCTAAAGTGATAGTCCTAGTGTGTGTGTCAAATACTGTGAGGTAAGCATCTGCCAAAGTCTTCCAGCTCAACATTGGCCTGAATTGTGAAAGGGAGAGTCACATTTCTTTTTGCTCCTGCCTGGACCTGCGGGCTGCAATGAAACAGGATATGAAGAGTACATGTAGTTCATAAGTTACCATCTGGTGGTACAAAGGGTAGGACTTTATCGCAATTCCAGCATTGCAAACTGAAATAAGTGATAAGACATGCAGCACAAGGAATGCCCAGTTGATGTACCAAATGAGAGGGCACAGTCTGAGAAAATGTGAGGGCAGTTAAAGTTGAGAGAGTTCCTGTCAACCAAAATAAAGATGAGAGGAAAATAATGAGGGGCATGATTCACACCTGAGAGCTTTGCATTGGTTTCAATCCTCCCTCAGACATTACTGAATATGATGCCACCATTCCAGCGAGAAAGTAGACTTGGTAGTGTTGAGGAACTCAATGAGAAAGTTCACATTTATTTACAATTTGCCTTGTATTCATTGACTATGCCAAAGTAAATTTCATTTTATTGCATTGAACACCTATCTTGCACCAAGGTAATAAGGGTCTACTGCAGCTCCTGCACTAGAGCCAAAGTTTCTGGTAGAGTTGAAATTTGTCCCAATGACACTGAGCACCTTTTTCAGTTAGGAAAGTGGAATCACAACATTGCAGAGGGCAACAGTGGCATCCAGCATTGAGTCTCCTTGGAGAGCTAAACCAAATGGAAATTAGCAGAATAGAATGGCAACTTATGATAGGGCTATGCACTTGATAATTGATGTCAAAGTTATCTTTGACGGTAACAGTAGACACTGTTTCAAGATACCCATGTAGCATATCATTGAAAATTTGTGAAGAAGCAGATGCTAGCAGTATTAAGCAATGAACAGAATATTCTTGTGGATGTGGACATCGGTAGCACTAGATCTTCAGAAATTAGGCTCAAAACCCTGTTCTCAAAAACTCATGCATACAAGTCATAAACTATACAAGGTAAAACTCTCTCCTCTCTCTCCTTCTTTCTTCTTTCAATTTGTAAAAATTTGAAAAAACTGCAGTCTCAGACAAAGACCATAAACCATGAAACAGATGTCACATCCATCAAACTGTTCTGTGCAATGACTGTACTGTGTTTTCAGATACCAATCACTTGTTTGACTTTGGCAGGTCTGGTTTGGTCTGGTTTGGTGTGTTGTACCCATCCCTCCCTTGAGAAACAGGGGCATTGCCATTGCCTTGCACCATAATGATCACAGATGTGTTAGGGCAGTAGCTCTGCAAGTCTCAGTTGTCAGTGTTTTGTGGCTTTCACTTTGATGAAGTATTTACACTGAATGTGACTGGTCTGGAAAAGTCAGCATTCATATACCCCAAATGGTCACCAAATGCATACTTGTGCTGTTTTATTGAATGTCATTTTGGGAAGATCCAATGCTGAGAAAACTCAGCATTGAAGAGACATGGTGTGGTTTAAATACCGCCCTTCTCCTGATACATGATTGTTGCATGAACAATGCTTGTGATAAGGCACAACCTGATGACTGGTAACAGCCCATCCAGTTTCTTTCTCAGCTTACCCCCAACCAACTTGTTCCCTGTTCCCCAGTCAGAGCTAATACAAGGTGGTCTGTGGTCATGGGGTTTAGCTGAAGTAGGATGCCACATGAAGAAATACCACTGCATTGGCTCAATTAATCTATTGGCCATATAGAGTAGATGATCTACAGAGACTGTGTGATAACAGCAGGTCCAATGACTGTGGCATGTTGGTAAGCCACTTCATGTTTGCCTTCTGGATATAAGCTTTCACTGTCAAGAGGTACAAGGATCATTAGCATTCATGATATAGAACAAAGAAAGTAAATAATGTACTGAATGAAGGATCAATCTTGCTAGCTCGAGTGAATTCCTTGAGCACCTCTGGGAAAGCAGCTAGCTTCATATGAGGACCTGCACAATTATTGCATCCTTGTGTGTGAGAAGGGTCACACTTGGTGGCTTCTTCATATGACTCGGCATTCAAGATTGAGACTGGATCAAGACAGATAAGCTAAAACCATAGCTGCAGTTGCCACCGCTAATGGCGAAGCCCAAGGGCTACTCAGTTTTTGAGTACTTTGGCTGGAGCCTGAGATGACAAAGTCTGTCTTGCTGCGGCTTTGGATGTTTGAGTTAGTGGACTGGTAAAATGAGTGCTTGAAGCCAACTCTGGAGCAAGTTCATTGCTGGAAGCCTTTTTAGTCAAAGAAAAGGCAGATAGGATAGGATATTAAATTATCCTGGGGAGGTCCAATTCCTGAATGACCAGTTTACATTACAGCATTATCTTTGTACAATGTATAGGTATGGAACACACACACTCCTATTACAGGGGGGTGAGGTACACACTTGACATCCATGAGATACTAGCCAGCTTGGCCTAGTTCACACCCCGCAGCATGACATATTCTTCCCTGCCTCAGATATGCATGATGAAGAACAGAAGTTCATACTACCACCCACTGCAAGAAAAGGAATGGCCTCCATAGAATGCTAGGGTAAATCCAAACCTCTTATATAGGCATAACTGCTCTGCAACCAATGGTCAGGAAGTTTGAACTGCTCTGAAAGTGCACCTTCCTCACTTCCAGAAACAAAAACCCATGCTACTGTGTGTGAATCAGCACACCAACATTCCTGGGTACAGTTGAGCAACTCCTGAACTTAAATTTCATTATCTGGTCTGAAAATTTCAGAGCTGTAGAAGATTTGAAGAATATCATAACACAACTTTGCCAATAATTCAGTAACACTTCTATACACTAATTATGCTCTGAAAAGCTCCCAAGCATCTGTAAAAACATGGACATACTGCGGGATCTCTCTAATGCCTTTCCTCATGAATAAGTTCCTTATCTGGATCAACTGTACATTCCCTTTACATTCAAACAATACATAAGCAGGCTCCTCAACTGCAACTTGGTAAATGTGACAAAGTCTTTTGTGTCTGGGTAATGCAGGTCTGTTTTATTCATTCTGTCTCAAACATTCAATTGCCAATTGATGGTTACCTGTCACAATCTGTATCAAAGCTTTTCAATGATGGCTAGTGGGGACTTGCAAATAATGTCAGAAAGCTAAGACCTGCATTGTCAATTTTTTCTATTTCCTGTCCCATTCCATTCTTCCCTTCAATGAATCTGCTGTCCTAGGGCTCATTGTAATTTTAACCTGCAAATATTTCCTCATAGACATCTCCACTTCCTCCATCACACTTTGCAAGTGTCCCATTGTCAAATCTCCAAAACAGGGTACACTCCAGTTAGTTCACAGGTATAGGGAGCTTATCTAACACCTGATAAGTTTCCATGATAACAAAATCATTTCCATCCTGGGCCAGTTGATAAGCTTCTTGAAAGGCTTTCCATGCCAAATGATTGTGTGGGAGCTGAACAAGGTATTGCATATTCTTAAGAAGCAAAAGGACAGTGACAGGTATCAGTGTGTTTAATAAAAACTACCTGGGTTCAGTTAGGCAGGTGCATTAGATGCGGTATCATAAAGATGCAAGGCACTAACTAGGACTGTGAGTTCATTTGGCCTTTAAAGTAATCAGTGGGTGTAATTCGGTTCTGGTAAATCTGTAGACTGGTTGGTACTGGTATTCGGTGATGGTAACTTGACTTGGTGGACTTTCTTTTAATATATAACTTTCAGTAACTGGTAAACATGAGCCTGAAACAACTAACCACCCTGAGACTAGCTTGCTTAGACTGCAATAAACTTGACAGTGTAAAATGGTAGCTCAAACTACTAGCCTCTCAGTAGGTCTAGCTAGCTTAAACAGTATAACTTGACTTGGACTTTGACTTTAGAACTTAAATCTAACCAACTAGTACAACTGGATTCACTGATACAGCTTGCACAAAGCTCTTAGAAAGTAAGTGTAAGGTAAAACTTTATATTTGGAAGTAGGTAAAGAGTGGGGGAGAAAGGATTGATTTTTTTTTAAGGCTAAAAATCCCCAAGTATTTATATTACAAGATTATATTACTTCCTATTTAAGCAATTTGACTCATAATGACTCCAATTGACTCTAGTTGACTCCACTTAAAATTTTCAAAAGCTTCATTAGCCTTTTATAGTATTCATGACTCATTTTCAAAAGCTTTATTAGCCTTTTATAGTATTCATGACTCATTTTGAGTCAAGTTAATTTATTTAGAGTCATTCTGACTCATTTTAATATGACCTGAGCTCTATGAGTAAGCAGAATAATCTTAATTCTCCTACCTTATCTTATCAGGGAGTTCTCTAGAGATCTTTACTCTCTGAAAATATTTCTAATAATTATTTAATTATTTACTGGTAATTTCTTGAAACAGGAATGGCTCCTGACAACAGTTCTATATCTGATTGGCTATACCACAGTCTCAGTGAATAGTAATTCCAAAGGAGAGTGTTTCTGTTGGAAAAGAACTCTTCATAAATACTTATGCTGTATGTCTTCCAGGTCTTTTCTATAAGTATCAACTGTATCTGGAATAAGCTCCACTCCATTTTTCAAATATGTATCAACACACCCAAAGTAGAAACTGATCAAGTCCCATAATGGAATGTCATCTCCAATAGATGTCCTAGCATGCAAGACTGCCCCGACTGCTTTGGTGGCTTTCTTGGCAAATTGATTGTAATGCTTCCTGAATGCATTCCTTTGGGAAGACTGAAAGTATACTCCAATGTATTTAATTTCCTCTTCCATCATCATAGTCTTATCCTGAAGCTGGAAGGATAATCCTGCTGTCTTACCAATGCAAACACACAAAGGAGAACGGTGAATACAAATCAATTTAATGGCACAAAAGAAAACACTAGATCTATACAAGACTATACTACACAAATTATACAAAAGAACTGACAGAAGTGCAAACTGAGAAAACCCAAGGACTGGTTAAGCCTGTTTATTTGCAAATACAGAAGCCACATCTAATGGGAGAAGCAATTGTACTTACACCATATCATAATCCAGTCACTTTCCCAGCTTTCAGTCTCCTTTTAGGGTGAACAATAATGCTCCAGTTTATCCTGCTGGCTGTGGTCTGGCTGCTTCTCTGTATTTGAGTTTTAGCCTTTTTGGTCAAACAAGGAAGTTCTGGATCATCATTGTCAGCTTGGCATTTGACTCCCATTTCCAGGAATTCCACCTCTATGTCAACAGGAGTTGCACTTTTGGCTCAGGTATCACTGGAAGAAGCAGATGCTGAAGGCACAGATGTACCCATGTCTGAAGGTGCTGGGGAAGGCAGGGAAATCAAATGAGGTGCAGAGGGTTCAGGAGGAGGATACAGATGGATGATGTTGAGCAGGACATTGAGAAAGTGTGGCAATTGGGGCAATTGGAAGGATGTCAGGATCAGACCTAGGTACAATAGCTCTGGATGAAGGTCCTGCCAGTAGAGTGGGTGTAGCGGTAATGGCTACTTCCTCTACTGTATCAGATGCCCCCAGTTTCAAAAATCAGAAAGGAGTACCAAACTTCTTCAGGTGTTTGGCTGTCAGGAAGGCTTCTCCTGTGCTGAGTTCTTCAGGATGTTTGAGAGGCACCACAAATGGATAAATTTGACTGTCATAGAACCAGGCGGGATTCTGACTGAGGTCCTTTTATGGTACCTTTGCGCCATCATTGAATTGATAACCTAGAGGCTGAACACCAGTGCCTGCAATCAATGAATGCAATCAGGGAGTTTGATCTGACACTTATGCCAAAGCTCATTGAAATACTGCAACAAGAATTCCTTGACCTGATCACCTCTCACACTGCTCAATAAACAGAAAAATCAGAAGCCCTTCATCACTGTACTGGAGATTGCTGTGATGGGACCTTTAAGGCAAAACAGAGTCTATCCAGTTCTTGAAATGACCCATGACATTGTTCTGAAATGATGTCAATTTTATGTGCTCATATTGCTAGCCACTTGACCAGAAATATGGCCACCCAATACTCACCTTGATATTCACATGCATCTGGCTTAGGTCCAGGTTAGTTGCAATAGTGTTGAACAGTGGCTGCTTGTTTTTTAGAAGATCAAAAATTTTGTCCACCATTCTTTTCCTGACATCTGCCAGGGATTTTGAGCCTTCAGTTGGCAGTTTATTGCTGTTGAGATTGCTGTACAATTCAAAAACCTTTGCCTCAAAAGTGGGAAGGTAAACTTTTGCAATAACTCTTTGGACACTCATCAATGTCATTTTTGGTACTCTTGGTGTGTCTTCCTCCAGCTACTGTCTAAATGTCCACTGCTGGAGGTATCTGTGCATTTGCAGCATTCCCAGATACTGCTGCTACCTGGGAATCTGGATTTCTAACTACCTCCCCAGGCACAAGATTTGTTAAACACAGTGGAGGGGGTCTATTAGAGTGAGGAGCAGTCCCATGCTGAGGTACCCCACAAGTGCTAGTAGAATGACCACCACAACTACTGCGACAAGCTGGCATAATAGAAGTTGGAGGTGATGAAGAAGGATTGAAAAGGTGAAAAAATGATGAGGAGTATGTTTGATCCCATAAATTGAACATGATCCCTAAGCAAGTAAGGATATTGCCTGAAAGTTTCAGATTTCTTTTCCAGGGGCCTATGGATTGCTACATGGCACAACAAATTCACATCAACCTGGATACATCATCCTGCAATTGACGGACAGAAAAATATCTTGCTCAACTCCCACAGAAGCTGTTGACTGGAGACTGCTGACAGACCCAGACAGTTCACAAAAACAAACACAGGATCCACTCAATGAGGCCCTTCCACTGGCTGAAACTTCTAGATAGGCCATGAATGCACCATCCAATTTTCTAAGTGATCTGGAGGCCATTTGGCCATTTGGATCAGGGATCAGCGCTTCCTCAGGGCCACAAATATGCATACACACCCTGGGTGTTCTGGTCCATCCAGCTTAGACTTAGAATACACCCCCAAGGCAAAGACACAAATTTCAAATCAAGTTCCAGGGCTACCACCAGAATACAGAGTCTTGTCTATCTAGTAATTGGTCTACACCAAGGTAATCTACTGGCCACAGTATTAGAAGAAAGCAAAGAGAAATGAAAAGAAGAGTCCCACTCACCTTGTCTTCATCATTGCCATTGCTTTCAGACAATGATGCAGCATGATATGTTTCTCCTGTAGTAGCTACATCCTTCCCTCTGCTGTGCTCCATTATGAAACAAGAGTTGCACCTGATAAACTAGGATACAATCCTCTCAGTAGTCAGAATCACTGTTACAGTGTTATACATACCAAATTTTAGTCACTTTGCTTTGTTCTCAGGATTGGACATGTAACTGCGGCTATTGAAATACAGTTATGAAGGAGTAAACTACCAAAAAAACAGGCAAGAAAGACTGACTGTCTAATAAATGTCCAATGAAACAGGTAACCAATATCCCCTGGTGTTGTGGAGCCTGTAGTGTGGAAGTGTGGAATCTAATACGGCGGCCTGTCATGTTTCAAAGGGCAAATTGGTACATCCAAAGTGAAGTGGCCATGACAGAGTTCAGTTGTCCTTACCATCTTCTTCCACTACTACCATTCCCCCACCTTTCCTGTCCTACTTCTCTCCCTCCCCCTCCTGTCTTTGCTGTTTTTACTGCCCAGTGGTCTATGCAAATTGTTGTGTGATAGTTTGAGGTACTGGTGGTGGGATAGTATTGATGACCCCAGCTTGGTCAATGAGTAGCTTTTATGCAATTCATGAAAGGTACTCAGGTGGAATGGGATGGTTCACAATTACACATCTGTGAGTGTATTCCTATCTTCTAGTTTTTCTCGCCTGATGCGCTGCGGTAGTGTAACCAGCTTTTGGGGTTTGGCCAACTTGGGTTGTCATTTTGGTGTACTGCACTGTTCCATTGGCCAACTTTGGTTGTTGACCCAAACTGTGTAGTTTAACTGGTTTTGGAAGTTTAACTGGTTTTGGTGGATTAACCGGATTAACGGTTTTGGTAGATTAACCGATTGCTAGTAGTAGATAAACCGGTCCTGGTCTTTTGACGCAGCTCGGTGGTTTAACGCAGTTAATCAGGTGATGATTTGTGTTCATTCATACTCATTTAATAAAGTACAAAATACTGCAAATGGATATTTGAGGAGCAGATCAACAGGTTTCAACCAGGATAAACCTGTTAATCCCAGGTTTAACAAGAATTAATGGATACATGGATTAACTGAATTTTTATGTGAATGAAGCATTTGGCAGGGGTGGATTAACCGGGCTTATCTTATTTTATAAGTCATACAGATCGACGTTTAGTTATAGATATGTATGTAATGTCTGAGCCTCCATCCTTGCAGAACACACAAATCTTCAACCGACACCATCACTGAGTGATCAGGTTTAGATGGGCAATATTTACCATTTACCTATGGTTTGAAAAAATCAGGCTGGCAAGAACTACGGATTAGTTGACATTGTTATACAGCGTGTTTACACTGTGCAACAGATGTTTTACTCAGAACTGTTTAATCATAGAGAAGTGATATGTTTTATGGTTATTTCTAAGTTACAAAATGAATCAACAGAGAGTTGGTTGTATCAATAGCAGCCACGGAAGGAAACCGGCTCTATTGCGAAATTTGCACGTGGCTTTCTTATCAAGCAATTTCGACATGATTGGTCCAACTTTAAGTGCCCGTTGATGCTCGAACGCCACCATCAATCATTGATAGAGAAGAGGTTTATTGTGCACTGGAAAAAGAACAAACTTGGAGAGTTAGAAATCAAATTCCGATTTGTTTTTTCTTCTGAATTCAAGAGAACTACAAGTAACTTTTTTAATCATTTAATGTGGCATTTATTGTGACATCACTCTGAAGCACATGATCGGGTTGAATCCACCTGACACCGATGCAAACAAGGCACAACAAATTTTAATTTAACCTTTCCGACCTCTACTTTGGCACCCCCACTTTCCATTCCCGCCATCACCTCAAACTGTTTCCCCCCATTTTTTTTTCTACAATCCAAGCTTTATAAAGGTGAGCTTCAATCCTATTGAAGATTCATCTCTTCTTTCTCTCCATTTTAACCCAATGTGGATCTTGGGCCTGTCCCAGAAGCTGCGAAGCGTGAATCGTGCATGATGCAACCAAGTTGCAACGGCAACTGCACTGATAGCGGCCTGTCAGTTGGTACAAAGTTGATATACTCTTTGTTTTTATGTTGAACCATTCATGCTCTCTAGCATTATCCATTTCGTTTTTAGTATTTTTTTTTGCCTGTTCCTCTTTGTCTGTTCTTTGTTTCTATTCTTTGTTTGTCTTGTTGTGTTCATTACACTCTAGAATTGCGTTATTGATTTTTTTGCTGGTGTTCCCCTGTCTCAATCACGGAATGTTTTTATTTATTTCTACTTCTATAACAAACTTCAAATTCCAAATTCCATAGTCAGCTAACCAGCCTCTTCTGAAAAGGTCACCTAAACAAGATTTCTTAGTAGCACATCCAACAAATGTATATATCAACAATTGCCGCCCGTTGATCATAACTACAGTCTAACCAAAACTATTTTTGTTTTCAGATGAGTATTCTTCTAACACCTCATCCGCTGGAGGATCTTGTTCTCGTTCACGGTAGGTGGCCATTTCATTCACACTATCCTCACAAAAGCCAACTGGGTGTTGATTGGGTGTATTTCTTCAGACCTGGAATCTAATCAAATGCCGAGACAAGGTAATCCCGCCATCGATCCACTGGCGCAATTCATTCCGGACTTGCTCCCTTCCTCTTCACTATCTTCAAATAAATTTAATGCTGCTGCTCTGCATGTATCATCTATTGCTGGGGACCAGTATGAAGAGCTAGCTGAAATTACCAACACTTTAGTTCCGCTAACAGCTTGTCCTCGCACTACGCCGGTATCAGCTAGTGGAAGAATAAGGGATATCAGGACCTACTTCATTCCACCCAAGGTTTCCGATCACGCCACCGTGAATATGCCTTCACGAGCGTCTCGCTCCAGGGCGGGCGTCCATTCACATCTAGGCGTCTCTACCGTTGTAATTGATCTTACAGCAGATGGCCCAATCACAAGTATCGACCAACCTATAGTTGAAGGTCCTCTAGAGCAACCACAGACAATTACGTACGTGGAGATACCTTTCATCGGTGATTCTCAAGAGAAGCCACGACACGCAGCGGGCACGGACTTAACATCGGCTGATATCTCCTCTAGGAGTCCCCGATGCAGTGATTTGATCAAGAATACCATACACAAGACGAGCAATATTGGCCCACGTACGAACTTCAACGGCGCGAAACGTCAGGGTCTCGCATCCCCTTTCATCGCGTCAGCTAGGCGGCCTCCCGTACAAAATGAAGTGGGTGATCTTGCTGCAACACTCACGTCTGCTTTCTATCAGAATGCTGCTTCTCAGCGTAACACTGCTCCGCAGGGGCAAATGCTTGTCAGTGCTCTCGCCTCTGCATTTGCCAACAATGCTGTTGCGAAAACACCTTACATTGGCGAGGACGAATCTGACGGGCCGTCATCGCTGTCGGATTCGGGTTCTGAGGTAGCTCCCGAGCCCGGGCTTTCAGAACACCCCCGCAGGGGTAGACACGGACGAGTAATCACACCCATTACTCAAATTCCTTCCCCTGTTAAACGACTTCGCCCTCAACGAGCCCCCAAAGATGTATATGCTGCTCCTAGTGAACAAACCTTGCACGAACAACTGGATACCGAATCCCCCTCTCTCCAACTTCCTGTTGGCGTCTCAATCGCCCCCGAAAACGAGAGCGAGTACATGGATACTGATGATGGAGTCTTGTTGGACTATGACTCGAGCGAGGAAGTTGAGGAGGAACGGACGAAGAGGAGGAAACTCGAGACGGCCCTTGCGCCGAAAGTCTTGGGTAACAATCTTCGGTTCCTTCAGGTACAGCGAAGACGCTCCAGTCATAGGAAACACCCGGCGAGCAGTGCTCTCCGACGTGATATACCGCAAGTTCGATCCTCAATGGCGTACATACAGCGAGTCGAGGAGTACTGTGGAGAACCCGCTTTAGATTACATTTGGTGTGGTCGACAAGCCTGGGCTTCTAATTGGAAACCGAAACAGGTATGTAATAGGTTGCTTCTCATGGACGTTGCGAGTTGATTGTTTCCCTATTAGTATCAGATTTCAGCTGAAGAATTCTATTCTGCCAGTACTCCGCCCTCTGACAGCCATGACAGCGAGATACAGGAAGAAGAAGAAGCTGATGAGTCCCAGGAGGAAACTCTAAACGGTGTCATTTCCCCACATCTTACAAAACATTCCTATCCAGAGGGCAATACAGCCCCACAGAAGAGGGTCAAATTTGTCGACGATGCCCAGTTGAAAACCCCTCTCACCACAGCTGGCCCCCGGCCTGAGAATCACACACAGTTCGACGCAGTTCGCTGCGGAGAACTCTTGCAGAAACTTGTTAAAGGCAAGGTTCAGATGGCTGAACAGGTGAATAACTTCATGCTTCTTCGTTGTGTTTGTTGGTGAAAGACGTGCTTTCAGGAACTTCGTGAACTGCTTCTTTTCTTCGGAAACCCTTCATTCGAGCAAATTATCAGGCAATCCCGAAATGGTGATAGGCTCGGCGCAGACAGTCAACAGCAGGCTCACAATTCCATATTGATATCACTCCAATACATCGCTCAATCTGCTGCTGGCACATTGGGTATACCAGAGATGTATGAAGGTACATTGAAATGGGAGTCAAGAAAATTGTTGACAGCGTGAAGGGAACAATGTATAACCGTGACCGTATTACATATTATTATTACCTGCCATTGTCAAAGGGATATGCGCGCTGCTCGCACTGTTTTTTACAGAGATAGTATCAATTAATAGCTACAATGATGTGAGATTACTTTTACGTTGTAAAAGCTTTGCTACTCATGCATTAAATTACCATCTCAACTCAATATACAGTAACCCGAGGATCGACCTCGGACACCTTTATAGGGTCGGTAGTTTCTTTTTGCGTTCGTCACTTTGAGTTGATCTACTTTCGGCGCTCAGTACGTATGAGAAGAGATGTCAAATAGAATACGAATTGTACGCGAGGGACCCCACTCTCAGGATGGCGAGCGCTGTGTTATATAAAGAAGGGAGTTCATGTCGTAGAGAACGAGCCATGCAACGGCGGGGGGCACAATTGATAATTCCATCATAACACCTGCAAATGAATTAGTTTATACAAGCATGACGAGGCAAAGAAAACCGCACCATCCGTTGAGAACCAAAAGACCATGAAGCAAGCACCACTCAAAGTCCCAGACGTATCAAAGTTGCCACTTCTGCTAGCGTTGATAAACTCTCCTTCACTCGGACCGCGTGATACGTTACGTCGTATGATTCGTATTCAACCCGCACCTTGCCCCTAATGCATCTCTGCTATGGCTTTCCCTAGTGCGTGCGTCGAATGTCGAGGTAAGGGTTACGTCGAAGGAGCTGCCGGAGTCTTCCAGCTCGACATTGGCTTGGATCGCGAAAGGGAGGGCTACGTTGCTTCTGGCTCCCGCCTGCGCTTGCGATTGTGACGGAATAGGATTCGAAGAGCACGTGTAGCCCATGAGTGACCATCTGGTGGTACGAAGATAGGATTTATCGCGGTTCCAGTGCTGTAAACTGTAATGAATGATGAAACATATGCAGTGAGGGGGATGTTCGAATGACGTACCGAACGAGAGGCAGCAATCTGAGACAACGTGAGGGTTGCCAAAGTTGAGAGTAATCGAGCGCCAATTCACACCCGAGAGCTTTGAACTAGGTAATATCGGGGAACTTGACGAGAAATGTTCAACCTAGTTTGCAATGGCTCGGACACCGTTCTTTCGCCAAGGTAATGAGTAGGGAGAAGGGCCCGCAGCACCTCCTGCACGAAAGCCAGAGTCAACGGTAGAGTTGAAATTTGTCCTGATGACGCTGAGCAACTTGTTCAGTAAAGTAGGCGGAATCACAACGTCGCAGAGGGCATTAATTAGGTTGTCAGATGGTGGCCTCCAGCATCAAGAGTCTCCTCGAAGGGCTAACCCGCATGGAAATTAGCAGAATAGAATGGGAAACGACAAGGCTACGCACTTGATAAACGATGTCAAAGTTATCTTTGACCATAACAACAGATACTGTTCCAAGGAATTCGCGCGTTATATCAATGGAATCAGATGCTCTCGGTGGGCCCACTATCGAGCAATGAGCAGAGTATTCTTGGTGTGAAGGATATCTGAAGCTCACCATCGCCGCTCACAGGAAAAAAAGATCTCATATCTCCAACTTCAATATGACGACATGCGCCTGAACCGTTGAAAGTATTATGAGATGTCCCACAGATTACCGGGGCAATGTCTGCAGAGCGCTCTACTGTTTGAAGAGCGTCTTTCAGGGTGTCAATATGCAACCGCGGGTACGGTGAGGTACTAGATCGAAGGCCAACTGTATGAAAGGTCGTCTGTAGCGGGATTCAGAGCCAGTTACGAGGGAGAGACCGGAGCATTTTACCGGTTATGTCCAATATAGCAGACTCTCGCAAGCGAACCTTATGTTGATTGAGATATATGCCCAATATGATAGTATCATCAAGACTTTAGAGGAATCGAGCGAGGAGAAGGAATTGCACAGCTATAGCGTGGCAGCTGTCTTTTAGTTCCCGAAGATAGAATCGTTCGCGAATAAAGGTGTTCAGAATCAGTTGAGTGAATGACCTATTCTTCGTGAACGACAAGACAGGCAAAGAAGGATGACAGTCACACGCCCAGTCAAACTCAACAGCATGTCAGTGCTTACCCAATGCCCATTGGCCAACTCCGAGCTAGTATAACGTCGCTCTACGCGTATCCCCTTTCGCCACAAACTCGTCCAGCTGCCAACGCCGTTGTTTTTCAACTAATATATATATATATATATGTTCGCTGAAGGCCCATTCACAGTACTACCAGCACCCTTAGAATTTTCGGTATCTTGGATTCTATCGATATTCACCTTGAAATACTCTAGTACCAGTTTTTTCTCCCGACAACGCTCTCATACCTCATTCTAGCTAGAACGCGCACTATCCCCTTCATCCCTTGTACCGTCCACACTCGATAACAGACGATGATAACGGATCCCGCTACTTTGTCAAAATTCACTCGTCACTTCCCCAAAGACGTGTTGGATTATGGAAATTACCCAGTTCATCGCTTGTTATGGCGGCGATGTTGGCTGTCTGGACAAACTAGGATCTCAATATTTAATGTCTACTACCCTGCCTGATACGTCGTAGGGTCACTCGTATGTATTTCTCGCATGTATTTCTCGGGTTGAGGCTGTAGACATGATTTTCTGATTGATAAAAATGCCGTTGTTGAGAATAGAATTGAACTCCTCGGCCTGTCGTTCTTATCTCCATGTATTACCACATCCACGTATCGTCTTAAATGATCCTCATCCGGCTTGACATTTCTGGATGGATCTGTTATGAGAACAAGGAACGACGAAATGTCCATCTTTCACGTAGCAAATGATTTAATCCTTCAGTAATAACTTGAAACTCTGAGACTGTTATGGGCGCCAGTGGCAGCTATGTGCTGTTTGCATGGGTCGTAACTGCGACGGCCAATGTTCAAGACCCCTCAAAAGGATAGTCTTTCCATTTGCCCTGTCCTCGCTCCTAATCCCACCATCTCGCCTAGAGGAGAAATACGTGGAGCTATCAAACTCCACTGCTCACAACTTCTCGATCTTTTTTTTCTGCTGATGATCATGCTGAAGACATGAGGTGTTCATGCTACACTGTATGTAATACACACGAGTTCGGAAGAACGAGTGCACGTATGATGTGATTGATTTGGCCGGCAACAACATCTGTGTGATGGATAAACCCAGCAAGCGCCAAGCTGAAATGCACAGCTAGAATAATTGGGTTCAGTTCAGAGTGCGTGCATTTTGCAGTGCCATAAGCTGTACAAATGATTGAATGATCTATCGGAAATGCTGTAAGACAAACTGCAATGCAGTCGAAGCGTGTTTTTACAGCTGTTCACGAAACTCTAGCATTGTTTTTGAAAAACGTGCCTTACTGATGGTATTTATGTCCAAACAAATGCACTATTCATTGCTCCACTAAGCTCCACAAATGCCGGGACTTGGCCGGGACAACTGTACAATCTCGTGGAGCAATGAATTAATGGTTTATTTGTAGGTAGACACGATCACAGCTGTATAATAACAATACAAACACCCTCGAACTGGAGCACTCCCCCACCCCACCCCCAATCTTTGCAGTTTTTTTTGACATCTTTCGAATCACTTGTATCTGTGGACCATTATGGATTCAACAAACTCCAGGTCGTTTATCGCACCTTCTGAATCTGAATTGAGACCTGGCTTTTTTCGGAATGCACACAACTTTCGGGTGACAGAATCCAGTTTCACATACATCGATAAGAATCAGGTTATTAGTCCGAGTGAGTATCTTATGTGCATATGACTTGGTGTTCATATCAAGCATTGAATAGGTGTAGGCTTTTAAATTTTTTCCAATTTAATTGGGGGTGAATTAGCATTTTCAGGTTTGTTATTATCGCAAAGGACCCTTGCGCCCGGGTGTTCAGCAACTGAAAGATTATTATATTGTGGGTTCCCGTCAAGCAGGAAGCCGAGAGGAAGTTGATGAGATTGTGCGGAAGTTTGATCGAGAGGAAGACCGAGATTCATTTTATGACTGTCTTCAACGGTCAGGGTGAGAATTTATCCTTTGAGCTTAATGAATGACACAATGATTATTGGTGGTATTGAGATGGGCTCCGTTCAGCATGCAACCGCTTTGGAAACTCGAGATCAATGGGTCGCCATGTTTGGCAGTATCATCTGCACGTGAGTTCCCACTATCACCATCAGGTTTTGATTGGGTGCTGAATCAAATTAATGGCAGCTGTGTATACATTACAAGAAATGATCGGAAGAACTTATTACTCACCAGCAGTAAAAACAAACATGGTAGGAGATAATCTATTGGTGAAACTGCAAAAGAGCACTAATAAGGATCAAGTATCTGAAAGTAGCAGTAAGACCACCGCTATACTACAGAGTTAGTGAGTGGTACACTTATATGGAAACTTATAGAAATTCTTCCTGGAGAATGACAAAGTGTACCCTGGACACTGGGATAGTTTTCAGCTTTGGGAGGGGAGGGGGAAGTTCAGAAAATTGAGGCTATTTGATCAGAATGGAAACTTTATAATAGACCCAGAGGAACTGAAGTCATTGGAATTAATCTATGAAGAGTTTGAAGGATACAAGGTTTGACTCATGTCTATCTTCACATTGATAAAAGTTGACAAATGAATTTAGAAATATGGAGATAGGGAATTCTGTGAAAAAGCAAGAAAATACTGGGAAAAGCATGATATGGAAGGTAAGATCATGTGAAATACACCATAAAAGAATTCATAATAAGTATGGTGGATCAAAACATAAAAGGCAAACAACAATTACACTATGAAGCAATGCTGCATATTAAGGAAAAGGTAGAATTTATTATGGCTGGAGATAACCTTCAGTGAAACATGATCTGATATCTTTATTAGATGGTGAGTGATTGGATGCACAGTTTAATCATAGGAGTTGGATATCTGAATTGAAATTTAAATCAATGTCCACTCACTCTATTGGAACATCCCCCCCTCCCATAGGAGGTGAGTTCCTCATCTCCCATGTTCCCTTGCAAATCAATGTCCACTCACTCCATTGGGACATCCCCCCCCTCCCATAGGAGGTGAGTTCTTCATCTCCCATGTTCCCTTGCAAATCAATGTCCA
>KN834771.1:247953-262928 GCA_000827265.1 Collybiopsis luxurians FD-317 M1
CCCTTCCCATAGGATGTGAGTTCTTCATCTCCCATGTTCCCTTGCAAATCAATGTCCACTCATTCCATTGGAACATCCCCCTTTCCCATAGTTCAAGTTGGTGAGTTCTTTATCTCCCATGTTTCCTTGCAAATCAATGTCCACTCACTCCATTGGAACATCCCCCCTTACCATAGTGGGTGAGTTCTTCATCTCCCATGCTCCCTTGCAAATCAATGTCCACTCACTCCATTGGAACATCCCCCTTCCCATAGTCAGTAAGTTCTTCACCTCCCATGTTCCCTTGCAAATCAATGTCCACTCACTACATTGGAACATCCCCCTTTCCCATAGTCAGTGAGTTCTTCATGTCTTATGTTTCCTTGCAAATCAATGTCCACTCACTCCATTGGAACATCTCCCCTTCCCATAGTCAGTGAGTTCTTCATCTCCCATGTTCCCTTGCAAATCAATGTCCACTCACTCCATTGGAACTTCCCCCCTTCCCATAGTCAGTGAGTTCTTCATCTCCTATCATGTTCCCTTGCAAATCAATGTCCACTCACTCCATTGGAACATCCCCCCTTCTCATAGTCAGTGAGTTCTTCATCTTCCATGTTCCCTTGCAAATCAATGTCCACTCACTCCATTGGATCATCCCCCCTTCCCATAGGTTGTGAGTTTTTCACTCCCATATTCCCTTCTAAGTCAACTTACTTTATTCAAAATTTCTCATTCCATTAGCATCCCTCTCAAGCTTCTAGCTTCTCCCTCTATGATGCTTCCAATGTTGGGCCACATGGTCATCAAACTCTTTTATTCATATTTCAATGCATTAATGCCCCTCATTCTGCAGCAAATAGCTCCAAAGTGGCAAGCAGGTCTTGGGCAGAAAACAATCATGGGACAAAATTGCAGACAGTTGCAGACAGCCACATGAATGTGGTTCCATTTAATGGCAATAGAGGGCCCAGAACTTGCAACCAGACTAAACTTGCACTTGCGGCAGACAATTTTACACCAAATGCCACTACTCCTCCACTTGCTAAGAAGCGCAAGTTCACAGAAACTGAAGATACTGCAAGGCCACATTCAAGGAGAAATTGAAAGATGTATGCATTATATTTTTGTTACTCAGTTGCTTGAGACTTGATCCAAATGATTGTCCATTAGCTTTCAGGACTTCCAAACTTATCCAGCAATACTTGTTATCTGTCAGAAAGATTAGTGACTTAAAGGATATGGTGAGAGGAGGAGTTTGAACAACTGGATAGTGGACCGCAATATTTTAATTTTTTTTTGGTGTTTATGTTCAGCTTGGATTTTTTATTCAATGGCCCAACTCCCTATTTTCTGAAACTAAGTATGCAATGGCTGGCTGGGACAGCAAGTCACACAAGTGGTTGCCAATTATGCAATGTGGGCATTAACAAAAATTCCAGGTAAAATGCTTTTGAGTCCTACTCCACTGTACATATAAGACTACTATAGGAGTCACCATTGAAAAAGTGATTGATGGAAGGATAGGTGCTAAGAAACTGTCTATCATCATGTCAATACTGTCCAGGTCAAGCATGATCATTTTCTTCAATGAGCTCAACATCAGAAAAAATAGTCTGGGCCTCAGGTTACCTAGGATGCAACCTGAAGCAATCTGAGGGACCTGGGTGACCTGGGTGAACCTCAGGTATCCCAAGGATATCTGAGGAGTGATGCTGTAAATATTACTAAATAAGGCAAAAGTATATTGAAGATATATAACTATGCTTTAATCTATCCTAGATGCATGACAAGAACACCTTCTTAATTGCAGATTACTCATAGAAACTGAAATTTGACATAAGTCACATGATGCAACTCCGTGAACTGTCTACAATCAAAATAATTTTCACATGGTCAAAACAAATATATCACAATTATACTATACTATATACACACTATATATATGTATAAGTTCTTTACTGTACTGAAATATACTTGAGTATATTAGGTTAATACTAGTATACTGTAATACATTATAAAGTATAATACCTGATAAAAATGTACACTATATATACTATACATAAAATATATACAAGTACAATAGCTTACTATATACAGTAGAATAGAGTACATACAGTAATATATAAAGATGAATTATTTTAACTTATTAATCCTTTATGCAACCTGAGGCAACCTAGGACAACCTAGGGCACCCTAGGATATAGGGGTTGGACTGTGGAAACCTAGGTAACCTAAGTGCTTGAAGTCCCCTATGCTTCTTAGGTTTCTTGAGGTTGTCATAATTTAACCACAAGCTCAGGCTACTTTTCATCAGGAAAAATGCCCTATAGCCCAGGCACATATGGGTTGTTATGGGTTGTCCTCAGGCAGTTTAAGGCTTCTCAGGAGTCCTGGGCTACATAGGCTGCCCAGGATGCCAAGGGACACCCCCCAAATCCTGTGGAGTCTGAGAGTCCCTGGGGATCCCTGAGGCTGCCCTGAAGATCCCTGGGGATCTTTCAGGTGTCCTAAGGCTTCAATATATAAATGTGAAATAATAAAATATACTTTCATCTGTTCTTCTACTTATTCTACTCTGTATATCCTACTCTTGTAGAGCTTTTTATGTACTGTAATATTGTATTTTATTATATAGCTGTAATGGTTTATTATTACCTATTACTTCAGTATTACTAGTCAGTTATTATACTTTAAGTACAATTTATTATACTAATGTAAGCTCTGTATTGACTTTACATACTCGAGCACAGTATATTTGTATAGTACAAAGCCTATACATATGTACATAGTATATATACAATAAGTTATAATAATATTGTGCATGTTTGGACCATGGGAAAATTTTTTTGATTGTAGACAGTTCACAGTGAGCTCATCATGTGATTCATGAAAAAAATGAAAACCTCTGCATAATTCTCACCAAATAAATGTTCTGGTTGTACATTTACACAAGAATAATGCATAACTGTATATTTGCAATGTAATTTGCATGATTTGTAGCATTTAGAATATTTCTGCTCCTGGAATCCTCAGGGAGCCCCAGGGAGCCCCAGGAAGCCCTCAGGGACTCTCAGGTTATTTTCAAACATCTTCCAGGGAGCCTAGGAATTGGCCCAAAACCTGGGAAGCCTAAGCAACATAAGCAACTTGGAGTACCTGAGAGTGCCTGAGGGTTCCTAGGATTTATCCATTTTCCTGGGCACCCTCAGGCTTCTTGTATTTGCCTGGGCTTAAGGTACTTTTCCTGATGTTCCTGATGGAGCATCCACCAGTCAGAGGTGGCAGACACAAAGTTACTGACCATATGGTAAGATTGACAAAGAATATGTTGCTCTCTCTTTTCCTTTTCCAATGTTGCAGGGTGCTTACTATGTATCCATGACATATTGAGAGGAAGGGCAAATTTACAAGTGCATGGAATGAAATGAAATACTGAGTTTTAGCAGTGGTGAATTTGGTGCCTGATCCTTAACAGGCAACTTTATGTCATTCTCATTCTTCATTACTCAAATTGAATAGGGGAAATAGGTAAATACTACACACTTCTGTCATTGTAATTGCATCACAATTCAGTTAACTTCATCAGAAGACCTACTGTGGCATTTTGAGCACTTTGTAAGGGGTGGGACAGTGGGACAAATCATACGAAATTTATTTTTCGTAAGCACCTGTTGGATGCTGGGACATCAAGGCAATTACGAAATTTAACTACTATAAAAGGCTAAGTGCCCACAGGCGCCTGGGAAAAAATTTGTAAAAGCTTGATTGGACACCGGACAGGGTGGGACATTTTGTTTCGTAAAATGCCTTGCAGACACAGGACATACAAAGTGCTTAAAATGGGACAGTAATCTAATGGAATCAAGGCAGCATTGATCACACCAAATCATAGCTCATGATACAAATGTCTATGATGTCTCAAAATGGGCATGATCCGAAATAAATAATGCCTTATCCATGTGTCCTATGATGCATATGATGTCTCACAAGTCAGTCACTGCATGCCGTGATCCAACGTGCATTATGTCTGCTGATCCCCAGTGAAAATTGGACCTGGGGTAACCCAGGCGAAACTGAGCAATTCTGAACTTTTGCTGCCTTGCTATACTTTAGACTTGTTCAAGACATTCAGATCTAAACTTTACTCAAAATGGGCACAAGTACTGCCACATGTTGGCATTGGCCCACTAGGTGTCAAGTCTGTTGCAACAAAGATGATTCATAGAAGCAATATTAATGAACACTATTGTGTCTTCAACCCAAAGTTTCATTTGTAACTCTTTGCAATGTTCAAGCTGAAGAGTGCAATGGGTATACTGTGCAAATTCAGGCAAGTTTCGAATGTGGTACTCAAGTGGTACTTACCTAGTGGCAATCAATGGATGAGCGTCTAATTTTGACACTGGCACAAGCACTTGCTTACCTTCCTTCCTCGAGTGTAGTCCTGGGCTGCCCATTGAACAGAGCCAATTACGGTTGCTGGCTCATAACTGGACCAAGTTCACTAAATTGGGTTGCTCAGAATGTCCAGCCTAACAGTTTCATCTCTCCGGCTGCTACCTGCTTTAATCTCAGTATCTACATGCGGAAGCTTGAACACTTGTGCCTCTACCTCTGAGCTGTTAATGCACTCGGCACATTCATCTGCAGTGAAGAAAAAAGGGAATATTAAGTTACCATTGATTTCATTCCAAAATCATGCCAACAATTCAATGCAGAAATGCCAACACGATATGGGCTGAAGGCTGAAGCTAGTAAACCCTCCAAATTGAAATCTTCTTCCCCCTCCTCTTTTTCCTTGAAAAAGTTGTTCAACTCCAATCGTACACCATTCGGATTGAAATCTCAACATCAACATATCTCTCCTTCTCCTCCCTCTCCTTCTGCAAAGAAGATTTCTCTCAAACAGAAACAAGTCGAGAAAAAGCAACAGCTGTTAAGAGAACGCAAGGAGCAGGCAGAGCAACAGCGTCATTTAGAGTTGTTGCAACAAAAAGAGGAACGGAGGAAACATCAAGAAGAGTTTGATGCAGAATGGGACAAGGGAATGGAAGAGTTGGTGGCAAAGGTGCATAAGGAGAGTAGGCAGGAGGAATTAGTTGCGGAAATGAAGGCGAGTGTTTTGGAAGTACTAATTTTCTTGGTTGTGGTTTTTGACTCTACTCGTGCTTTTTCAGGCAAAAATGCAAGCTTAGTTATGCGAATGGAAACTTGAGAGCTTATAAAAAGAGAGGAGTGGATGGAAAGATGAAATCGAAGAGGTCATTCAAACTGGAGCCGAAACTCCGTCGTATAACTTCCAATCTACTCCAGGACTTGGAAGAACTGAACTTCGGAGGGGACAAGCTTGGAGAAACTCAAATTGTTCTCAGCCCTCATTAGGGCTCAAAAAGAATGTGGCGGAGCCGGCAGGACCTTCATTTGCATCTTGGCAGATATCCAGAAAACCACTCAGGTTGATGTTGTTGTCACCTACTGTTTCTATAATATCCACCTTGAAGTCGGCTCGGGCATGATTATATTCTTCCTCTGCATTTAAGAGACCTTCCTGGTCAGATGTATCATCCCCTTCCACCCCGTCTTCCGCCTCTTCTTCTCATCGTCCTGCTTCCTGTTCGCCTTCACCACACTCGAAACCAAAAATCCCCATCAAGGCTGGTGGTTTGCCTCGGTTAAAAGAATTTTATAACCCCCCTCCTTCACTTCAAGCTACAACAACTATATCATTTGTAAGTTACCATTTCCCATTTTACACACTAATCTGACTAATCTAATTGTTCCTCCAGACCCAAAGAAAAGGCAAACTGTCTCTAGTGCCCAACTCTGCAAACTCAAAAGCCGTCTTCACGTTCAACTTGTTCACAACCCCGCCCCTCCTCCCCGGACTTGTTTCCTGCTTATGCGGCATGTTAGGTCCCCAGGCGAGCCCAATGGAGATTCAGAGAATGAGTATTGGGAAAATCATCACTGGTGCTTCTGTCAGAAATTAGTAAAGCCCGCAGTGAAGAGGTTGTATTTGTTAAAGACCCGATACTGAGCGCGGAATGTTTTCCTGCCCTTCCTGATTCTCAAGACGATGACGATAGCAACACCTTCTCTGTCTGCCATCTCTTCACCCACTTCCACTCCATCTGCTACCAGCGCCAGAGCCACATCCACCACCTCCATGTTCCCTTTCAACCTCCTTCTCATCACTGCAACCATTCCCCCAGCTCACTCCTCTAACCTCAAATGTTATTTTCCATTGATGGTCCAACCTTCCTCATATAGCTTGCACAAGCTCCCTCGGAACCTCAAAATTGAAAGGTCGAGTGGTCAGTGGGAATAAGTATGCAGTATTGAGAAGAGGTTGAAGAAGGTGTGGATGGTGGATGAGCAGAGGTCTGCAATTGAGCTTGGGGCTGGGTTTACAGCTGGGGGGCTAGGACATTGTATGGACTAGAGTCGGAGTCGGAGTCAAGGACTGATCTCAGCAAAGTGATCATCTTTTGTAACAGGTCCAATAAGGTTGAAGACCTTGAGAAGTACCTTGAATCAAAGGGGGTCAAGACTGTTACGTCGACTTCTCGAACCCAATCAAGGTTGCATATGGAAGAGAGGTGGAAGGAGGGAGAGGTCGTTGTGGTGGACAAGAAGGACAACGACAAAGACTGGGGGAACCGCAAGACCTCCGAACCATGTTGAGGGTTGAATAAACATTTGGTGGAGCTCTTGCAGGTGAGGAGTGGCAGGAATAAACCTCCTGGAGAAGGAGAAGAGTCAAAGCAGAGACCTGGACTGAGCAACCTCCATCTCCATCCCCTAGGCGGTTACCCTCTGGTATCAACATCCTCGGTGACGACGACAACATATCAAAACCTTCTCTATCTCCCCACATGTCTTTCTAACGACCTCACTTCTCTCGAGGGATTTAGATTTCTCGCCATCAGCGAGACATGTGTTCACCGTGGATGAACCACAGAATGTGGTTGAATTTTCACATTGGGCAGGTAGAACGGGGAGAGCGGGAGGTAAGGAGATTGTTGTGGTGTTTGGAAAGGGAAAAGAAAGGAGAATAAGGGGAAGGAGTTTGGGTGTGGGTCAAAGGGTGAGGATGTGCTGCAGAAGCTGCAGGAGTGAATGAGGAGAGGTGAAATAGAAGACGGTGATCGTGTTCGTGCTCACACTCGATTCTTCCGCCTTGATTTAGGGCTCGGATGACCTCTTTCATGAATCATTGAGCATGCATCGAGGTAAAGATGGTAAGGGTCAAACTCGAGGTTTTGTCAGCAATGTTGGCCAATCATACTAGTACTAGTCAGTCCAGGACCTGCGGTAGACTCCTTCTCAGAATCCGGAACTGGATCTCTCACCTCCTCCTTGCCCTTAGCAGCAGCTTCTCCTCTCTGTCTCTCCCTCCCCCCGCGAGACTTGCGTCCTTCTGCACCAACTGCCACTCCGTTGCGTGCTCTCTCGAATTGGCGAGAAGCCAATGAAGGTCTGTTTCAGAGTGAGAATGGGTTTTGGAGCGATAGCAATAGCTGCCGGTGCCTCCGTCGACGAAGCCGATGAAGCTGTTGGGTTTGCGAGTACCTTCGCTGGAGCCTGGGGTGGTGAAGCCTGTCTCGCTGCAGCTTTGAATGATTTCGGTGGTGGTAGACCAGTAAATTCACCTTACGAAGCCGATCCTGGAACGAGTTCCTTGCCGGCCACCTTACCCACAGAGGGAGGCGGCTCGCCCTCCTTTCTTCGCAGTATCGTGAACTGCATTGCGCATGATGGCGACGTTTTCTTTCATCGGACGTTTCTCATTTGCGGCTATCTTTTCAGCTTTGAAATATTGAGTGCTTCGAAAAGCGATGTAGTCTTAGGCCGGGTGGATGCGACTGTGGCTCATATGTGAATAAGGAAACGGATAGCACTGCATTGTTCGTAGTATACTCATAGAACATAACGAAGCGCAATAGATAGCTCCTACTATCCAAACTTCCCAATAACCTATAAAGCCCGTGGGTGCCAAGAAACTACCCCTCGTATGCTCGTAATTTATTTTTCCTGAAGGGCCTCCAAAGCCTCGGTGTGGTCAGGCTTCGCTCATTGAAAGAGGAATGTTTTCCTTCCGAATATAGGGTTTCACTGTGTAGAGGTACGAGGATGATTAACATTCCAAGTACGGAGTAACGAAGGTAAATGACGTACCGAATGAAAGATCAACCTCGATGACTTTATTGACATCCTTGGGCGCCTCTAGGAAAGCAGCAAGCTTGATGTACGGAATAGCACGATTGTTATACCCTCGCGGGTTCGAAGAGTCGCGCTTGATGGTTTCTTCGTATAACTTGACGCGTTATATTGTGTAGAAGCCAAAGCCATGGGTGCAGGTGCCGCCGCTGACAGCGAAGCCGAGGGGACTGGTAGGTTTGCGAGTACTTTGACTGAAGCCTGAGATGTCCGCAGATTTGGATGATTGAGTTGATGGACGGGAAGACTGAGTGCTCGAAGCCGACCCTGGAGCGAGTTTGTTGCTGGAAGCTTTCCAGCGGAAGATGGAGAAGGTGTTGCTTCATTGGTAATTCTCCCTCTCTTCCTCTTGGCAGCCATTGTGCAAAATGGCGACTTTTTCTTTCGTCGCAGTTTTTTTCCTTCCCAGCCATCTATTCAGCTTTGAATGCTTCGAGAAGTGGGATGGTTTTGGGCCGGGGTACTGGCTGGATCGACGCGACTGTGGTTCGCCGTGTAAGGGAGTGATGGTGGAAGAGAGCAATATGAACAGACCCGTACTGAGCGCTTCGATGGATATTGATTCGGGGTTTGTAGCTGCCGTCGAGGATTCGATGAAAGAGATATAATTCTCATCTGACATGCTGTCAAAAAGACGTCTTTTGAATCGAACTCATGGTAAATACCTTTCTTGATTGTCCCATTGCGTGTATCCGGCTTCCTCTTGTCCCGTTGAGCCTTGTTATGAAGCGAACTAGTGCAGCTTGCGATTCATTTCCTACGAAGACCGATTGAGATGAGACTGAATATCCTCCCTGAGATGATACGCCAACTCTACAGCTTTGTCTCGAACAAATGACCATCGTATTCTTTACTGAAAAAAGCCTACTGCTCTTCACCTTGAAGAAAATATACCCGAGATGGGACGTCCTCCGTGCCCGGGCTGCAAGCCACGTTAATAACAGTCTGCTAACCCAACGCTATCCCGAAAAGCGGACTTACCTGCGGTACAGCATCCGTAAAGGAAGTTGGGTTTGTGTTTGAATGTCTTGGGGCATCTACCACGCCATCTACCGGAATGCTTGATTGGCCTCCATGGTGTTTTGATCCACCACTCTATCCATACTCGAACGCCCCGAATGATTCTATCGGAGCAGGGAAGGACCTCTTGTCCCTTGTATCGTCTTTTAAACTCGTTCCTTTACTGTCACCGATGACGCAATTTTCTTGATGAGGGTGGATATCAGATTCATCTCTGCTTGCAAAGTCCGAGTTTGGGTTCTGTGAGGTTATGGAATGTCGAGGGAAAGAAGGATAAAAGTCACATGCAAACCTCGGACTACGCCCACGAATATCTGCGGAGCTCTTTATGGATGACTCCCAGCTACTCCATGATACGCGTATCCCTTTTGACCGTAAACTTATCCATCCTCAAAAAATATACAAGACACTCATCACTACCCTATTTTAGAAATTATTGACATTCACCTTGAAATCATCCAAGACTCATATCTCGTTCTAGCTATAACACGCACTGTCCCCTTCATCCCTGTACCGTCCACTTGCCATCCACACCGGAATAAAGACCGACTATAACAGATCCCACTACTCTGTCCAAAGTCACCCTCAGTGCGTCACTGTCCCAAAGACGTGTTGGATTATAGAGACGACCCCCACATCATAACTTGTCCTACGCGGACAAAGTCCCTAAAATCGCAACATACTAGCCTGCCTTATTAGCCATTCGCCTACTCGTACATGTTTCTTGTATGTACTGTTGTTCTCATGTGTTCTTCAACCTGTCATAAGTAAATGCTCCTCATCCGCATTGTCGACCGCCTTGAACTTCCAGATGGATCTGTGGTGAGAACAAGGAACGGTCTCTGATGCAGTAAATGACCATACCTCCTTCCAGGGATATCGGAGACTGTTACATTCATAGAGACAGTCGATTGATAGCTACAGCTTTTATGTACGTTCATACAGCTTTACTACGAATCCCATCTCCACTTAATACCGAGGATCAGCCTATGACACCTTTATACAACTGATAGCATTCTTTTGCGTTCGTCACTAGGAGTTGATTCACTTCCGGCGCTGAGTATGTACGAGAACATGTCAAATCAAATACGAATTGCATAGGAGGAACATGGGAAACGGCTTCTAGGATCGCACTGTCAGGATGGCGAGTGCTGTGTTATATAAAAAAGAAAGCTCATGTCGTAGAATATAGCGACCAGCTATTCGACAGGAGTTCAATTGATATTCCATCACGACACCTACGAAGGAGTTAGTTTGTACAATCTTGACGAGGCAAAGACAACCTCACCATCCGTTGAGTACCAAAAGACCATGAAACACCACTCAAAATCCCAGACGTATCATAGTTTCTACTTCCGCCAGCGTTGACAAATCCTCTACCTGTACCGCGTGCATACCTTGCCCCTGATGCATCTCTAAAGTAATTGTCCTAGCGCGTGTGTCGAATAATGCGAGGGAAACATCCGCCGAAGTCTCCCAGCTCAGCACTGGCCTTGATCGTCAAAGGCAGGGCTACATTGCTTCTGGCTAACACCTGCACTTGCGACTGTGACAGAACAGAAGATGAAGAGTACGTGTAGTGCATGAGTGACCATCTGGTGGTACGAAGGGTAGGACTTTATCGCGATTCCAGCGTTGCAAACTGAAATAAGTGATAAGACATATGCAGCACGAGGAATGCCCGATTAACGTACCAAACGAGAGGGCGCATTCTGAGAAAACGTGAGGGTAGTCAAAGTTGAGAGAGTTCCTGTCGACTAAAATAAAGATGAGAGGAAAATAACGAGGGGCATGATTCACACCTGAGAGCTTTGCGTTGGCTTCGATCCTCCCGCAGACATTACGGAATGACGTCGCCATTCCTAGCGAGAGAGTAGACTTGGTAATGTCGGTGAGCGTGATAGGAAAGGTTCACGCTTGTTTACGATTGCCTTGAGTTCATTGACTATGTCGAAGTAAATTTCATTTTTATTGCATCGTTCTGCCAAGATAATAGAGGTCCACTGTAGCAAAGCCAGAGTTTCCGGTGGAGAAATTTGTCCCAATGACACTGAGTAGCTTGTCCAGAAAGGAAGGCGGAATCACAATGTCGCAGAGGGCGAGGGTGGCCTCCAGCATCGAGTCTCCTCGCAGAGCTGACCCGCATAGAAGTTAGCGGAATATAATAGCAAACGACAAAGCTACGCACTTGATAAACGACGTCAATGTTATCTTTGACAGTAACAGCAAACATTGTTTCGAGATATTCGCGTCGCGTATCGTTGAAAATTTGCAAGGAAGCAGATGCTAGTAGTATCGAGCAATAAACAGAATATTCTTGGTGCGAAGCATTTTCGATGCTCACCGTCGCCGCCCGCAGGACACAGAAATCTCGTATCTCCAGCTTGATCATGACACCATGCGCCTGAAGCGTTGAACGCATTGTAGGATGTTCCACAGATTACCGGGTCAAAGTCTACGGAGTATTCTGCTTCTTGAAGAGCGTCGTTCACGAAGCCAATATGTAACTGCGGGTATCTTTGGGGTACTAGATCGATAGCCTGACTATGATAGGTTGTCTGTGTTGGTGTTCAGAGCCAGTGATGAGGGCGAACGAAGGAAAGAAGAATGACGGTCACATGCAAAACTTAAAACTTCAACACCCATTGGGCAACTCCTCGCTACTCACTGACACTGACAGTATGTCGCTCTACGCGTATCCCCTTTCGCCGCAAACTCGTCCAGCTGCCAACGCCGTTGTCTTTCAACTAAAATATATATTCGCTGAAGGCCCATTCCCAGTACTACCAGCAGCCTTAGAACTTTCAGCATCTTGGATTCTATCGACATTCACCTTGAAATACTCCACTACCAATTTTTTCTCCCGACAACGCTCTCATCTCGTTCCAACTAGCACACTATCCCCTTCATCCCTTGTACCGTCCACACTCAAATCACAGACGCTGATAACGGATCCCGCTACTTTGTCTAGACTCACTCAGCTCGTCATTGCAAAGACGTGTCTGATTATGGAAATTACCCAGTTCATCACTCGTTATGGCGGCAATGTGCATTGTCCGTACAAAGTTCCTAGGAACTCCACATCCAATGTGTATTGTCGTAGGGTCACTCGTATGTATTTCTCGCATGGATTTCTTGATGTACTTGGGTTGAAGCTGTAGACATGATTTTCTGATCGATAAAAATGCTGTTGTTGAGGATAGAATTGAACTTATCGGCCTGTCGTCCTTATCTCCACATGTTCTCCCACCAGACCACATCCACGCACTGCCTGAACGTTTCTCATCCGCCTCGACATTTCTGGATGGATCTGTTATGAGAACAAGGAACGATGAAACGTCCATCTTTCATTTAGCAGATCTAACTCTTCGGTAATGACTTGAAACTCCGAGACTGTTATGGGCGCCACTGGCAGCTACGTGCTGTTCGCGTGGGTCGTGCCTGCGACGGAGATGGCTTTGGGTCCAGTGTTCACGACCCTTGAAAAGGATAGTCTTTCCATTTTGCCCTGTCCTCGCTCCTAATTCCTCCATCTCGCCCAGAAGAGAAATATGTAAAGTTATTAAACTTCGCTGCTCACAACTTCTCGATCTTTTTTTTTCTGCTGAAGACCATGCTGAAGACATGAGTTGCCACATTGCATGTAATACACGAACTCGGAAGGACCTTCAGTATATTCGAGTGAACGTATGATATGATGAATTTGGCCGGCAACAACACCTGCTTCATGGAGAACATGAGTTACCCAGCAAGTGTCCGGGCTGAAATGCGCATATAGAATAATCGAGTTCAGTTCAGAGCGCATGCGTTTTGTGGTACAATACCGCAGGCTGTACAAATGATTCAATGATCTATCGGAAATACTGTAAGACAAACTGCAATGCAGTCGAAGCGTGTTTTTAATATGAGCTTGAAGCTGTAGTGGGTGTGACCACTCCGACAGCAATGCTGCAACACCCTAATAACAATGCAGATACCCTCGAACTCGAACACCCCCCCCAATCGTCGCTGCTTTCTTCGACACCTCCTTCCATTAAGCCTCTCTAAACCATCTCAATTTGCACACTCAGGCTGTTATGGCAAACTTTCAGTCCTGTGCTTCAGCATCCGGCTCTGGTCCAAGCTTTGGCCCCTTTCAATCTGCACACCACTTTCAGATGATACAACCTAGCTTTACAAATGTTGGCCGAGATCAGATTGTTCATTACAGTCCAAGTGAGTGCCTTCTCTGTGTATCTGTGTATCACTTTGCCTTCATCTCAAGCATTGAATAGGGGTAGGCTTTTGGATTTTCATCTAATATAGCTAGGCATTCAATGAGTATAAACAGGTTGGTTATGATATCAAGGGACGTTTGCGTGGTGATGTTGTAGAACTGCAAAATTATTTTATTGTGGGTTCCCGCCAAGAAGGAATCCCAGGGGAACAGGTTTATATTATACGGAAGTTCGATCGAGAGGAGGACCGAGATTCATTCCACAACCGTCTTCAACGGTCCAGGTGGGAATTTGACTCTAGACTCAATGACTCACTCACTTATCAAATATGGTATTAAGTTGGGCCCCGTTCAGTATGCAACCACTTTGGAAACTCAACATCAATGGGTCGCCATGTTTGGCAGTATCATCTGCACGTGAGTTCCCACTATCACCATCAGATTTTGATTGGGTGCTGAATCAAATCAATGGCAGCTGTGTATACATTACAAGAAATGACAGGAGGACCAGTTTACTCCAAAGAAATACGAAAAAACATGGTAGGAGATATCCATTGGTGGAACCACAAAAGAGTGCTAACAAGGATCAAGTATCTGAAAGTAGCAGTAAGACCGCCACTACACTACAGAGTCAGTGAGTGGTACACTAATATGCAAACTTATAGAAATTCTTCCTGGAGAATGACAAAGTGTATCCTGGACACTGGAATAGTGCTCAGCTTTATGACGGGAGGGGGAAGTACAGAAACTTGAGGCTGTTTGATGAGAGTGGAATCTTTACAATAAACCCAGAAGAACTGAAGTCATTGGGATTAATCTATGAAGAGTTTGATGAATTCAAGGTTTGATGTCTATCTTCACACTGATGAAAGTTGACAAATGAATTTAGAAACTTGGAGATAAGAAATTCTCTGAACAAGTAAGACAATACTGGGAAAAGCATAATATGGAAGGTAAGCTCATGTGAAATGCACTATAAAAAAATGCATAATAAGTATGGTGGATCAAAACTTAAAGGCAAAAAAGAATTAAACTACGAAGCAATGATGCACATTAAGGCAAAGGTAAAGCTTATTATGGCTAGGGAAAGCCTTCAGTGAAACATGATTTGATGTCTTCATTAGATAGTGAGTGATTAGATGCACAGTTTGATCATAAGAGTGGGATGACTGAATTGAAATTCTGCTGTCACTCGCAAATCAATGTCCACTCACTCCATTGGAACATCCCCCTTTCCCATAGGATGTGAGTTCTTCATCTTCCATGTTCCCTTGCAAATCAATGTCCACTCACTCCATTGGAATATCCTCCCTTCCCATAGTCTGTGAGTTTTTCATCTCCCATGTTCCCTTGCAAATCAATGTTCACTCCATTGGAACATCCCCCTTTCCCATAGTTGGTGAGTTCATCTCCCATGTTCCCTTGCAAATCAATGTCCACTCACTCCATTGGAACATCCCCCTTCCCATAGGATGTGAGTTCTTCATCTCCCATGTTCCCTTGCAAACCAATGTCCACTCACTCCATTGGAACATCC
>KN834771.1:265329-313620 GCA_000827265.1 Collybiopsis luxurians FD-317 M1
ATCTCCCATGTTCCCTTGCAAATCAATGTCCACTCACTCCATTGGAACATCCCCCCTTCCTATAGTGGGTGAGTTCTTCATCTCCCATGTTCCCTTGCAAATCACTGTCCACTTACTCCATTGGAATATCCCCCCTTCCCATAGTTGGTGAGTTCTTCATCTCCCATGTTCCCTTGCAAATCAATGTCCACTCACTCCATTGGAACATCTCCCCTTCCCATAGGAGGTGAGTTCTTCACCTCCCATAATCCCTCCAAATTAATGTCCACTTGCTTTATTCAAAATTCTTCATTCTTATAGCATCCCTCTCAAGCTTCTAGCTTCTCCCCCTATGATGCTTCCAATGTTGGGCCACATGGTCATCAAACTCTTTTATCTATATTTCAATGCATTAATGCCCCTCATTCTGCAGCAACTAGCTCCAAAACAGGCAGCAGGGACTGGGCAGAGAACACTTATGGGACAAAATTGCAGACAGTTGCAGAAAGCCACATGAATGCAGTTCCATTTAGTGGCAATAAAGGGCCCAGAACTCATAGCCAGACTAAACTTGCACTTGCGGCAGACAACTTTACACCAAATGCCATTACTCCTACACTTGCTGAGAAGCGCAAGTTGACAGAGACTGAAGATACTGCAAAGCCGCATCCAAGGAGAAATCATCCAAGGAGAAAGTGAACAATGTATGCATTATATTTTTGTTGCTCAGTAACTTAAAGCTTGATTTAAATAACTGTCTATTAGCTTTCAGGACTTCCAAACCTATCCGGAGATACTTGTTATCTGTCAGAAAGAGTAGTGACTCAAAGGATATAGTGAGAGGAAGGGTTTGAACAGCTGGATAGTGGACAGAAATATTTTAATTTTGTTTGGTATTTATGTTCAGCTTGATTTTTTTTTATTCAATGGCCCAACTCCCTATTTTCTGGAACTAAGTATGAGATGGCGGGCTGGGAGAGCAAGTCACACAAGCAGTTGCCAGTCATGCAATGTGGGCATCAACAAAAATTCTAGGTCCAATGCTTTTAAGTCCTACGCCACTGTACATATAAGTTTACTATAGGAGTCACCATTGAAAAAGTGAATGATGGAAGGATAGGTGCTGAGAAACTGTCTATTATCATGTCAATGCTGTCTACATCAAGCATGACTGTTTTCTTCAGTGAGCTCGAGCACCTGCCAATCAGAGGAGACAGACACAAGGTTACTGACCACATGGTGTTAAAGATTGACAAAGAATACATTGCTCTCTCCCTCTTCCTTTTCCAATGTTGCAGAGTGCTTGCTACGTATCCATGATATATTGAGCGGAAGAGCAAATTCCATCGCAACAAAGATCATTCATAATAACGAGCGCTATTGTGTTTTCAACCAAAAGTTTCATTCATAAATGTTCAAGTTGAAGAGTGCAATGAGTATACTGCCCAAATTCGGGCGAGTTTCGAACGTAGTACTTACCTAGTGGCGATCAATGGATGAGCGTCTAATTTCAAATTTTATCGACGCTGGCGCCAGCGCTTGCTTGCCTTCCTTCCTCGAGTGTGATCCTGGGCTGCCCGTTGAACAGAGCCAATTACGGTTGCCGGCTCGTAACTCGACCAAGTTCACTAACTTGGATCGCTCAGAATGTCCAGCCTAATAGTTTCATCTCTCCGGCTGCTACCTGCTATAACCTCGGTATCTACATGCGGAAGCTTGAACGCTTGTGCCTCTACCTTTGAGCTGTTAACGCGCTCGGCGCATTCGTCTGCGGTGAAGAAAAAAGGGAATAGTAAGTTACCATTGATTTCATTCCAAAATCATGCCAACGATTCAACGCAGAAACGCCAACGCGATACAGGCTAAAGGCTGAAGCTAGTAAACCCTCCAAATCCAAATCTTCTTCCCCCTCCTCTTTTTCCTCGAAAAAGTCGTCCAACTCCAATCGTGCACCATTCGGATTGAAATCTCAACATCAACATATCTCTCCTTCTCCTTCTGCGAAGAAGATTTCTCTCAAACAGAAACAAGAGGAGAAAAAGCAACAGCGGTTAAGAGAACGGAAGGAGCAGGCAGAGCAACAGCGTCACTTAGAGCTGTTGCAACAAAAAGAGGAACGAAGGAAACGTCAAGAAGAGTTTGATGCGGAACGGGACAAGGGAATGGAAGAGTTGGTGGCAAAGGCGCATAAGGAGAGTAGGCAAGAGGAATTGGTTGCGGAAATGAAGGCAAGTGTTTTGGGAGTACTCATTTTCTTGGTCGTGGTTTTTGACTCTACTCGTGCTTTTGCAGGCGAAAATGCGAGCTCAGTTACGCGAACGGAAACTCAAGAGCCTACGAAAAGGGAGGAGTGGATGGAAAGATGAAATCGAAGAGGTCATTCAAGCTGGAGCCGAAACTCCGCCGTATAACTTCCAATCTACTCCAGGTGTTGGAAGAAAGGAGCACGGGAGGGGACAAGCATGGAAAAACTCAACTCGTTCTCGGCCCTCCTTAGGGCTCGAAAAGAATGTGGCAGAGCCAGCAGGACCTTCGTTTGCATCTTGGCAGATATCCAGAAAACCACCCAGGTCGATGTCGCTGTCGCCCTCTACTGCTTCTATAATATCCACCTTGAAGTCGGCTCGGGCACGATTATATTCTTCCTCTGCGTTTAAGAGACCTTCCTGGTCAGATGTATCATCCCCTTCCACCCCGTCTTCCTCCTCTTCTTCCCATCGTCCTGCTTCCCGTTCGCCTCCACCACACTCGAAACCAAACATCCCCATCAAGGCTGGTGGTTTGCCTCGGTTAAAAGAATTTTATAACCCCCCTCCTTCACTTCGAGCTACAACAACTACATCATTCGTAAGTTACCGTTTCCCATTTTATACGCTAATCTGAGTAATCGTTCCTCCAGGCCCAAAGAAAAGGCAAACTATCTCTAGTATCCAACTCCGCCAACTCAAAAACCGTCTCCGCGTTCACTTCATTTACAACCCCGCCCCTCCTCTCCGGACTTGTTTCCTGCTTACGCGGCATGCTAGGTCCTCAGGCGAACCCGACGGAGATTCAGAGACTGAGCATAGGGAAAGTCGTTACCAGCTCCGAAACGCTTAAGGTGTCGGAAGGGGGATCCGGAAGGGACAGGTACAAAGAGTACATCTTGGCTTCGGAAACAGGCTCTGGTAAATCCATAGCCTACCTTCTTCCGCTATTGCAGTCCCTCAAGATATCCGAACTTCGTGCATCCCCTGCGTCTTCTCCAACCTCTGATGCTGCTCTCAAAAGGGAATACAACCCCCGGTCAATCATCCTCACGCCGACACACGAACTCGCTCGTCAGATATCTGGGTTCGCAAAGACGCTGTCGCATGAAATCAAGTTGAGGGTTGTGTGTGCCAGTCGGGCGAATGAGAGGACGAGGAAGGGTGCCGCTTTGAAGGATTGGGATCCCGATGTTTCCATGACACCCACTTCCTCCTCCAAGGCTATAGAGAAAGAGGGTGAGAAGATTAGTGAAGGGGTTACTGAGCTCGATGTTCAACCTCTGCAGTCCGGCTCTTCGACAAATTTATTGGAGCCGACTGGACGTCCCGTGGACGTGATGGTTGGTACGCCGATGAAGATGTTGGAGATGGTGTTTGGACGAGGATGGGATCGGGAGGATAACAGGCGGAAAGGGAGGCCTGAGATGAGTTTGGGTGATGTCGAGTGGGTTGTTGTGGACGAGGCTGATGTTCTGTTCGGTAAGTGTCGTTCTCTATGCGCCGGTTCCTTTTCTATCGATTGATTGCTTCGATCAGATCCCGACTTTAACTCCCAAACTAGACTGCTTCTGTCGGAAATTAGTAAAGCGTGCGGTGAAGAGGTTGTATTTGTTAAAGAAGACCCTACACTGAGCGCAGAGTGTTACCCTGAAGCTCCTGACTCTCAGGACAACGACGGTGACGCTTCCTCTGTCTCTGCCTCTTCACCTGCTTCCCCCCCGTCTACTACCAGCGCCGGGGCTACATCTACCTCCTCCGCGTACCCGTTCAACCTCCTTCTTACCACCGCGACCATTCCCCCCGCTCTCTCCTCCTACCTCGAACGTCATCATCCATCGATGGTCCGACTTTCCTCGTCGGGCTTGCACAAGCTCCCTCGGAACCTCAAAATCGAAAAGGCCGAGTGGTCGGGTGGGAATAAGTATGCGGATATTGAGAAGAGACTAAAGAAGGTGTGGATGGAGGATGAGCGGAGGTCTGCGATTGAGCTTGGGACTGGGTTTACGGCTGCGGAAGCTAGGACGTCGTTTGGGGTAGAGTCGGACTCGGACTCGGGGTTGGGGGAAAGCGGAACTGGGACTGAGCTCAGCAAAGTCATCATCTTTTGTAACAAGTCCAATAAGGTTGAGGAGCTTGGGACGTACCTTGAATCGAAAGGGATCAAGACTGTCACATTGACTTCTCAAATCCAAGCGAGGTCGGTTATGGAAGAGAGGGGAAGGCAAGGAGAAGCTGTTGGGGCGGACGAGACGGACAAAGAAAAAGAAAATGGAGACCGCAAGACTTCTGAACGACGTCGAGGTTCGAATAAACATTTGGCTGGGTTTTTGCGGGTGAGGAATGGTAGGAATGGATCTCCTAGAGAAGGAGAAGCGAAAGCCGAGCGACCTGCTTCTTCATCTCCTAGGCAGTTGCACCCTCTGGTATCGAAATCCTCTTCTACTACGACGACGACATATCAAAATCCCGTCTCTACCTCTCCGCATGTCCTTCTGACGACCTCACTTCTCTCGAGGGGCTTAGATTTTTCGCCGTCAGTGCGACATGTGTTCATCGTCGATGAACCGAGGAATGTGGTTGACTTTTTGCATCGGGCGGGTAGGACGGGGAGAGCGGGAGGCGAGGGTGTTGTGGTGGTGTTCGGGAAGGGAGGGAGGAATAAGGGGAAAGATTTCGGTTGGAGGGGTGGATCAAAGGGTGGGAATGTGTTGCAGAAGCTGCAGGAGTGAATGCAGTAAAGTGAGGTGAGGCGAGATGAGGTACTGGCGCCCCACTGGGGCGATGATGGGGGTCATTACCTTCAGATCTAGGATATGCAATGCTATAATCCACACCTATACTATACATCGTGTTATACTGTATCCCAATATCATCACAACTCTATAGAAACTTCACTAAAGCGAGCAAGGTAGCGAGTTGCCGGTCAGTATATCATTAGTCAGCACCGACCTGGCCCCGGAACCGTTTGGGCGTTCCTGGTTCCCGATTCCGAAGCAATAATGAGCTCAGCATTGGCTGCTTCTTCTTCTGAAGCCACCGAATCGACACAATCAGTGATCCCAAGAAAGTCCTGTGCAGAATGTAGACGGTTGAAACTAAAGTCCGTTTACTATGTTCTATTTACTAAATTCAGGCCTTTTAACCTTTAGTACGTCCTGACTCTTGTCTTTGACAGGTGCGATAGAATATTCCCCTGTTCCGCTTGTATCAGGCGGGGGTGCGGAAATCTTTGTCGTGAGTGTCCCCAGAAAAAGGCATCTGACGCGTTTTCCTAAAGGCAATTTATACGATAGCAACGGGGACATTGGAAAAAGGCAAACGAGGCTTTTTGAAGAGACTGGAGCAGGCCTTGCCACCCAAATCCAATGGTGGCGATTCTCGAAATGGAGAACCATCTGGCCCGACGGAAGTCGCGATGTTTATTTCTCGAGATGCAGCAATGACAAAGCGCATACAGGAACTCGAAGCTGCACTGATCGAGGCTGGCGTGGAGGTACCCGGGGCCCCGATGAGAAGCAAAAAAAGTTCAAACTCAAAGTCAAAATCTAATAAACGAGTGAGGGAGAGAGAGAGGACTGATGATGGAGAAGCTGGCGACAATGGTAGTGGAAATGCTTCAGATTCGTCTGCAGGTTCAAAAGTGAATGATGTCGTTGTTGGGTTTGGGACTTTGACTATTGACCCTCGGAATCGGTCGAGATATGTGGGTCTGTCTAGTGGTTCAGCTTATTTGGATGATGATATGTGGGGCTCTCGCGTGAAGGAGGTAAGTAGGGGTTCATTGTGTTGCCTAACCGGAGTAACGGACTGATAAACATCTCCTTCTAGGATCGATGCTCCGCCACCAGTGAGCAAGTTTTTTTTAAGTCGCGTCGAGCATGGGTTGACCAAAATCAGTCGTTGAGGAACAACTGAAACGCGATCTCGAGAATCAGGTTCTGGCTCGTTTGAACGCTCTTCCACCTTATAAGGAAGCCATCCGCCTTGCGAACAATTATTTCGATAACATGGCATTTATGTAGGCGTTCAAGTAAATTTATCCTTTTCTTTACTTCCTGAACCTCATCACAGATACGAAATTGTACCAAAAGACACCTTTTTTTCCACCCATTTACCGGCACTTTATCGCGACTCAGTTGAAATGCTGGGTACACCGATTCTTCAGGATACTGTCGGTCTGGTTGGAATGATCTTATCTCTTGGCCGATTTATGGATCTTGATCAACCCTGCATATCCGTTCGAGGCCCGGCCGGAGAACTCTTCCGCCTTGCAGCGTTCGCTTTGAACAGTCATAACGTTATTCATGGAGGTTTGCGAATCCATACGGTAATGGGAGTGCAGGCTTTGCATTTAATGGCCTTGTATAACCTAGTTGTCAAGGACGAGCAAGGAGCCGAAAGTAACTGGCAGCTGATTGGCTTAGCTGTACGGTCAATGCAAGCGCAGGGACTCCATATGGATGGGTCTGCATGGAATTTACCACCCAGGGATCTTGAAGAGAGACGGAGGGTTTTTTGGGAAGTATTTGTCTATGACCGTCTGGTAAGTTTTCTGCAGAAGTATATCCAAGGCCATTCTTCAGCTCACTGTTCAAAGCAATCGTTTGATGTTGGTCGTCCCCATGCTCTCCACGAAGCCCAGTTTGATTGCAAAATGCCTACTACGTGCGACGATCCCCTCCCCTCTGACTCGGATGCTTCAAATAGCACGTGGTCCTTCACCCAGTGGCATACCTACAAATTCAAATGGGCTCTGCTTCTAGGCCGCATAATGAACAATGTCTTTTCCATCAAGCCTCCTACATACGCTGCCATCATGGAATACGACCGACAGATTAACGATTTCTATTTTTCCCTCCCTCAATGGATACTTTCATCCTATGTTACCTGTCCGATCGAGCCTTCCCTTTGGAAGCATCTATTCCCTGAGGGACCTGATGGGAAAACACAGTTCGATCTGTATAAAGACGGCGGATTCAAGGGGATGGGGAAGCCGGAATCGAAGAAACAGATTTTGCAAAGTAATGCTCTGGCGACCATGATTTTCTGCACATCGTTACATCTGCACCGCGGACCTTTTTGTAGAGCGCTCATGATGGATCCTAAGAAATTACTCAAGTCTCCGTACGAGAGAAGTATTGCGAGAGTGGTTTCGGTATGTCCTTTCCCGTGAAACAGAGTTCTGTTGTGATCTGACCGTCTTCATCCAGTCTTCAACGGCGTTGATCAACATCGCTCGAGGAATGTTTGTACTATGGCCAAGTAAGCATGTTCCCTCGAACCCATCGTCGAGCATTCCCTGATTGGGATTTGCGCGCAGGTCTAACATCCCGCATGTGGCAATGGATATTCCACACATTCACCGCAGCTGTCTGCCAAGCCATTTTTGTCATCATTGCACCCTTCCATCCTCTCGCCTTCCATGCATTCCGTAGCCTTCGAGATGCTTTAGACTTTCTCAATTTGGCTGACAATAGGAGCGCCAGAATCGCCGTAGAAAGGTTGTCGCTTCTGGTAGAGAAAGCTACTAGGTCCATGGCTGCTTTCAGGCAAACCGCTTTCTCTGACTGGCAGTCGGGGACCGAAAATAGTGACCGAGTAATCAGAGGGATGCCATCAGGTGCTAGTAACGTCTCGGGAATCGGAGAAGCTGGGTCAGCTTCTACCCAGGATATAGGTTCGGGGATGGCTCACTCGGCCAGCAGCAGCGGCCTAGCGGGATTCAGTCAATCCATGCCAGAGGAATTTCTAGGTGCTTCGACTAAATTGGTTCGATTGCCTGAGGTATTTTCGTCGCAGCGACCACAGGCCCAAGAGCTGGAGAAAACCCCTCCGGATTCATCTGTGGCTTTTGACGATCCGTTCGCCCAACTGGTGGGTCTGTATAACAACAGTGGTTCATCAAATCTTAATGTCGAGCAAACGGCGTACATCCAACAACAATACGCTTCTCTCCCCATAACATCCGAAGCTCATGCAGAAATGCTTCCCATGCTTCGATCGTGGATCCAAGGTGCGCTGCCAAAGGAACATACCGACGGCCAGGTTCACCTTGGAGGCACCTCTGCCAATTTCCCGTACAGCAACTCCTCCTCCTCCTCGTCAACAACCTCCGTTGCTCCTGATCGATCTTCGACTCTTGGAGACTGGAGAAACCCGGTTGGGTTTACGAATACTGGTGAGGGCGGCCCGTCTGCCATGGGGCATTCTTCGGCGAATGACTACCAGCATGATTCCGGTGGTATGTATGTTGGGGGAGTTGAGCCTCACCCTCATGCTACGACTACGACTACGACAGCACATCCCCCGGATGGATACACGCATCATCCTGGAGTGCTCTTTGAAGATGTTACAGAATTTAATCTGTCAGGTTTCATACAACATGGGGCGAGAGCTTGGACCTCTGAGCCTCACCATGGAGCTCGGTATTAGAATTTAAAGTTTTAGATGGATCATTTATTCGCATTACCATAAAGTAGGATATGGACTGTGTAATAACCGTAGCATTTTTGTATGTACTATGTATCAGCGTGTACGCGTGTACGCGTCTGACTCTGATGTTTGAACAGCGCTGTACCCGATCTCGTGACGCCGACAGCAATGTGCATGATCTCTCTATACATTTCTCGCCGCGTCTTATAAAGACTGTATAGAGCCTAGAGCCAGGGTAAACAGGGTAAAAGACGGGGATTTCCCCCAAAACAGTTCATCTGTATCATGGGGTAACGAAAGACGCGATCCATTTATGGTCTTCTACTATAAAATCTGATGATCTGGACATCTTGATTCGTCACCACCACCATGTCTGCGGTTCAAAAACGAGTGTTGTGTCTTCATGGGTATGTTTTGCGCACAATCTATGCGTCGAGGAACAACCATTCCTCATTCAACCCTTCAGGTATTCCCAAAGCGCGAGCATGTTCGCAAAAAAGGTACCGTAGTCGTCGTAAATTGGTACTTGGACGCTCAACTTGGCTTGCAGCTCATGGCTCTCCGCCAACAATGCCCCGAAGTCGAAATGGGTACGCCATCTCCACTGCCAGTCCTCCCAGCTTGACCTAAGACACCTCATAGTTTTCATCGATGCGCCTCATGTTCTCCAGCCCGTCGATCTACCCGCTCCCTCCCAAATGGGCTACTTCGCCGGATTCGATTCAGAACCCCCAAGTAAAGAACCGCAACGTGGATGGTGGAAAACACAAAATGTGCAAAGTATAGCTGCGGGACTGGAAGTAACGTTAGCGCTGTTGAAAAATGTGTTGAAGGAGCAGGAAAAGTTTGATGTACGTTGTCTGGCCGATCTGCTGAAATTCCGAATCTGTTGACACTTTGGGACGCGCAGGGTGTACTGGGATTCAGGTATGAATGCCAGTTGGATCGATGAAGAAGCGATGTTGATTTTCCTGCTGAAATACCAAAGTCAAGGAGCCGTATTAGCGGCTCTGCTAGCCGGTCTTGTACGCCCTATATTTACGTTGACGTTACCCTCTCGGCACTGACCATCGATCTGACTGTCAGCTCGAAAGACCAGAAAAATATCCCTCATGGTTTGAAGATGGCAAAGCTCCACATCCGCCATTGTTCGTACATGCTCTTATTGCTCTCTTGACCTCGGATGAATTTGGCAATATTTAGTGAATTCTGCATCGCTGTCGCAGGATACAAGCCTCTAGATCCCTTGGGTGCATCGCTGCTTACCCCGGGCTACAATACGCCTACTCTCCATATCGTAGGCAACAACGATATTATCGTTACCCCCGAAAGATCCCAATCTCTAATAGATGCCTCCATAAATGGACGTGTAGAATTCCATGAAGGAGGTACGTCCTTTTTTCGACTTCTCTTCTCTTTGCTTGGGCCCTGACTGGTTTCCCTGCAGGTCATTTCGTGCCCTCAAAATCCGCGTGGCGCAAGTTCCTCGCCGATTATATGCGGAATCCCAGCGGCGATGTGCCTAGTCCAAACAAATCGGCTGCCAACAACAAGCTACCACTGGACCCGGACCCATCCACACCCATTTTGGAGTGAGAACTTTTTCAAAATTCGGAACGGGTTGAGTTCCATTTAGGTTCCATTTAGGATTTTGGGATTTAGAGGAGAGTTTCTCGTAGAGCTAACGTAGAGGCAATCGGCAACGGTAGCAATCCAATCATTCCAAGAACGTTAGATGGCTGAAAATGTACCCGTATCTTTGGGCTAGGGCAGGGCATAGGTCGTTTCAATCGCTATTCGATATTGTACAAGGGCTTTTTTTCACAGTTACTATTCACACGTCGTCTAACTCCTTCTCAAGATCGATGGCAGAATAACCAAAGCTTTACTTTCTTGTCTTTGAATTTAGACCCTGGCGGCAATGAAAGCGGCAGCACCGGGAGTATCCATCTCGTAATCCCTGCAAAAGGAAAGAACATATGTAAAATGGATGGAGATTTTTTTGAAACAAGGGAGAGGGTACTCACAAATGAGGGGGCAGGACCAAATCTCCATGTGCGCAAATGTCGTCGCCAATGTGACAGATAACGTCGGTGTTGGACGCGGAAATGCCAGTGACGGGCTCTCCATCATCAGGGTCGCCCTGTCAAAACAGATAAAATCGTCGCGTCAATGTTGAGCGATAGCCTGGCATGTCTGAGAGCGAACGAGAGTGAGAGATAACACGTACGAAAATGACTGCAGCATTGATGCGAGCCCGAACACTAGAGGAGAGGAGGTTGGCTGAGTTGTGGACGAGTTGGCCACCTTGACTGTATCCAGAGGTAACGAGCGCCGCCTAGAGTGCGTATATATGTCAAAAAGAAGTGTTCTGCCGTCTTTGCGTTCAACTCACGTCAGGGCATGAAGAAGCAGCGCTGGTAAGCATGTTGGCCATGTTCGTAGAGCCCTCTGGACTACCACCTTCCAAGAATCCTGGAATGTCAGCGGGGTAGTCTACGCCTTGGAAGGAAAGCGACTTCCCGCCCAGGACGGCGAGGAGGGATGCTTGCAAGGCAGGGCCGACCTTGGAACGAGTGGGCATTGTACATATTACGCTTATTGTCATGGTTCGTCGAGATTAGAAGCGACTCACGGTGGTACCGATGGGAGCAGGCTCAGTAGTACCTCGGGCATAGACCACCTGTACATTAGAGAGAGACGGTGAAAGCTCAAATACGCTGTCAAATAATACAATGCAACGCTACTCACAATAACATCTGCACAAGCTTGACGCGTGTCAAAAGCAGGTGCTGCAAACGCAGAGAGAGAGAGCGCAAAAGCGACAAAGGAAGCCTTGATACTGATCATTTCCGTTCAGCAAAGAGTATCTCCAAAAGTGTTTTCGAGGCTAAGCCGACCTCTGAACGACGAAGAGCACTCAGTTTTTATACTTTCCCCCCCCCAACCCAACCTTTGGGTCACAAAAGTATTTACTATACAAAAGTTTATTGACGCTTGATACCTTCCCTTGCTTTGACCTCCATTAACCATTAACCATCTCTCTCAGGTCATGGAGAAGGAAACACCAAGGTTCTTCCAGATTGCACCCGCTGCGGGAACAGCAAGATAAATATAGTCAGGTCACCAGTACGAACGAGTCAGCAAGTGTTGAGAAGAAAGTACAACATTAACATGCGCTTCCCTGTTTTCAATGCAAGAACAGGCTTCGGTCTATTCACTAACCGGTTTAAAGTTGCGTCAAGGGACAGCGAGACATCGTTGGGAATCTATCAGACTGACCTATGACTGTCGAAAAATATGAAGAACCAGGACACGGATGCAACAGCTTGACGCTGCCGAGCATACATCGAACAAACGTACATATGACTGGCAAAAACATAGAGTACCAGAAAACGGAGAACACGGATGTAGTTGTGCCATGCACTCAAATGCTGAAGCTATTCCCAGCCTGGGTCCTTGGCTCCCTCGGGGCCGTCCTTTCTACTTGCTGTCTGCCCGGAATCATGAACGAGTTGCGATCCTGTGACTTTGAGACGCACGCAGACAGTTTCGCTAATTGCCACGAGAGAAGGCTTCGGGAACCCAAGGATATGCAGGGGAAGGTACGGGAGCTGTTGCTTATTTACCGTGGTACGACTGTATCGAACTTCAGGGGCGAATACACTGACTACTCTACATGATAGTTACACGCAAGAACCAAGCCTAATTTCTAAATTGAGCGTCCCTCTCACTGGAGCTAACAGCCCGCAGCATATCGTCCACCACTCCCATGAACGAAGCCCAGTCTTCTTCATTCCTTTGCGTAAGAATAGAATGCGTCAAGAACCACTGCGGTCTAACTCTAAGCTGAGCCTATTACTTACCTAGATTCAAACACCCTAGCTCCTTGAGCAGCGAGAGATGCTTGATCATGAACATCACCTGGAAATTCGACGCCAGAAACTCCTGCATCAAATATCCTAGTAGAGGTAATATTTCTTTGGTCCCAAAATTGCTCGGCGGCCGAGAAAATTGACTCGGTAGGTAATGGTTTATGAATGTCCAGGTGATGGTTGAAAGCTGGATACGAATCTTGTAGACCAACTAGTTCAACCTGGCTTTGAGACCGTTTCAAAGACGGTTGCTTCGAAGGTAGGGTGACCCCACTGGCCGAAATCATCGATCGTAGAATATCGCTAAAGTTTTAGGGTCAGAACGAAATGCAGCGATCTTCAAGGAGCTTACTGGAGACGCCCTGCTACTTGATACCTATGCGAGATCATCAACGATCGTTGTGGTATTAGACGAAACAAGGAACATACCTTGGCTCATACAAGCTCAAATAATGCAAACATTTGTACACCTGCTCCGTCTCCTCCCTCTGAAATCGCATAGAATCCCTCCATGTCTTCTTCCAAAGATCTATCAATAACACCATTCCGTACATAAATAGATGATGCTAGATGGAAAAAAACGTTTTAATGAACGATTGTTTGGCGCGAGTCCCGTAGGTGAGTCAAGTGGACGCACAATCAAGTGTGGCAGGATCAAACAATCAGGTCGTTTATGCTGGACTTCGAGAATTGGAAGACAGGTACGCGCCGCTTTGGCACAGGTCGTGACCGCAGAGAAATGCATAGGTCCAGGTCGAAGGAATTGTCGAAGTATTTGTATCTACCAGACCAAGGTCATCCAAAATCACCCCAGTTGAGATGGGTACTCAAGAGGTGAAAACACTGACCTGGACCTGGCAATAAGTAGTCTGAATCAATATCGATTGATGAAAAAAAATAAGATCTGCTCTGCGAGGGTCCCATCGGACTGGAAATCCCGAGTCAACGTCTATTCGTTCACCAGCAAGTTAAAAAGAGCCTTACGATGAGCAGGGGTGGAAGAGAACCATTCTTCCAAGATCTCCATTCGAATTTGAGCTATACGTTCTGGACTGGGCATCCCCTCAGGACCATTCGCAGTAAGCTTAAGAGCATAAAATTGAACTCAATAAGAGCAGTCCCAAAAGATTGATTGATCAAACAACTCACTCTACGACGAAGGTGACCAATAGTCACCAAATACTTTACGATGAAGACCCAATAAGCCATGTAGGAAGGTTTCCCTCGCGGTTGTAAAAACCAAAGCTCCGAACTGGACTCATTGAACCAATATTCATCGTCGCATTCTTTAGGTAAATCGAACGCGAGCCTGCAAAAGTTTAGTTCATTGGGATCAAGCTTTAGACTTTGCACGTACTGCTCCGGCGTTAGAAACATTTTCTGATCTGTAATAGCCGCTCTGACGAGCTCGAAGTAAAGGATTACCCAAAAGGCGCGTTTCCAGAGTTCACATTCGACCATATCGCGGTAGCTCAGCTTCCCGTTGCAGCGCTGTTGAATATCTGAAACGGTTTTCTGCGCTAGCTCCATACAAGGCTGAGCCATATCCCATGGCCATGCACCTATTTGGTTCGTCACTGGAAACAGAAACGTGATTGACAACTAAGGAAAAGAAATCAGTGTCAGAAGCCCGTCTGAATGGAGGAGAGAGTACCGCGTATAGTTGCACCTCGAACAACGTCATAGGTTGAAGGTAGGTCAGTCGCAGGAATCGCACTTGACTGAAGTACTTCCATCCTGTTGAATGTTCCGATTGTGAATTATGGTACAGATTTCGAGGATCATTGAGATGCCGCGAAGCATTGGCGCACACTGCGAGGAGAGTCGCACCGAACATTCGATCTCGTAGGTGAAGTTTTTCCTCGAATACTTGCCGTTCAAAAGTGGGTCGATGGAAGAGGGGAAAAACATAGTGTAGCTGGGAGAAGTATGCCGACACAAGCTCTTGCAGGAGATCTTCTTCAGGAAAAATGAATGGAGGTTCTTGGTCAGGTTCATCCCACTGTTAGAATAATCTCGCTAAGGGAAAATATATTAAGATATTCAGAAAGGCAATCTTACGGGAACTGGATTCCAAAATTCCGGACGTTTTTGGAGAACGATAGTCCCAGTGCTTCCACCGTGCATTTCATCTTTGATGTCCAGTGCTGTCTGCAAAAGCGTGACCTGATTAGGTTTGGAAACGCCGCTTGAGTCGAGATACAGGCCGTGAATTCGAGTAGTCAGAGCTTCCATATCGACGTGCAGAGGTCGGGGCGTTATCATCTCTGCAGAAGCCTGAGCATCGGAAGTACCAGAACACGGAAGAGACCCTATTTCATGAACCGTGCGGCCTTGATTCGAAGGAGCTGGCACATTGCTGAGTTTATCGCTCAAGGCTCGAGCATGAGACGCGAGGTCTATCAGCATGTCGCGTATAGCTCTTGCATCCTCTGGCAGAGCAAAGCTCTCAGGAGCAGATAGGATAGTGTATATGAGCGATGAAACTGCAGACGGCGGGCGTCGCTTAGACCTAAGTGTGCGGTAGGCGACGCGATGACATGAAGCGGTGAGGATAATATAAAAACTCACCCGGTTTTGGGACCGCGTTTCTTTATTATTGTATCAATAAGCCGAAGGCACGGACAGACCCACTCAGAGACTCGTACCTTCTTTTCCATCGGACGTGTACATTCGAATCCCCAGCTCTGGCAATTAGAGCAGATACCGTCTGCTTTTGACGTTCCATCACCTAGCGAGGTAAGGTAAGGCACCCTGAGTACCAAAACTAGCTGCAACGAGTTTTTAGCCGTACATTTCACTTTCCGCTGATGACACTGGTTGCAAGCTTCAGAAGCCCTTTGTCTACGAGGTTTGACGGAAGGATGAGTGCGAGAGTCTTCGTCAAGAGGCATTATGCGTCACCGGGAAGATTATGAGTAAAGACAGAAGGCGCTCGCCATCTCAGACGTCTTTCATTTCATTTTTATGTTTGGGTGTACCGTCGATTTGGAAGCCCGTGAGCCCCTATTAACTGCGACGACGGCGTGGCGTTGAGGGTGGAAGAATGAACGTTTTACGTTCAAATTTTAATGACTAAGTATGAGATTTTTTTTCCCTGCCGGCATCGTCTTCTGCGCATCGCTCCAAAACATAAAAAATGGGGTCCCGAAGGAGAAAGCGGTAAGCATGAGAGAAACGGGACCGAGAAGATTCAAATTCTTTTTGGAAGACAAGCGCCTTAGCACCGCAATACCAAACACTGAAATACCTTCCTTGTCTCCCATCAGAAGTGAGTCTACCTGCATTTGACTATAAATCTATGAGTCCCTAACCTGCATTCCGAAAGAATACCACTTTACTCCATGCAGCAAGCCACAATCCAGCCCATCTATGTATCCCTTCATGAAATGACGCCGCATAATCCTGGCATCGGATCTTACCACTGGGCTATCGCCATCCCTAGACCCAGTGAAGAATACCGACTAGACCGCCCTCTCGATATGTTCCAAGTTTACGCCTCCGATTCTACCGACTATGACAATGACGACTGGTGTTCCGACCACAAGACCGGGACAGAGCCCATGTATTTGGATCGACTGGTTGGAGTTGTGAGGCTTCCGCCGTTGGTCGTCACGCATGAAGAGGCGTGCAAATTTCTTTCCAGCGAACCTTCAAATCGAGAAGGCACGACGCTCTTGCGAGGCCGTAGCACCTGGTCTTGTTCGCAATGGTTAATTCGCTGTTTGAAGCGCATGGAAGAGAAGGGGTGGTTTTCGAGTCCTCCACCATTGGGGATTGCAACTGGTAACGGTCAAGCTTTTTATGATGATATCAGGACCAAGGGCATCACGTACGAAATAATGATCATGAATGGATTTGCCGGCAACTCTACTCTGATGGATGGTATACGCGTACTGCTGTAGGCTGATGCTTTTGGACAGTTTTTTTTTCTCTCACGCATCATTGTGGCGCAAGCACTATCGCTATGTTTTTCGTTTTTTTTTTCTTCACAATGTCATCCCCTCAATTTTTCCAGCATCTTACCCACTGAACGACAGCGATATCCATCCATTATCTGGGGGAAAGACCACTTTTTGCTATTATGCGCTATATAAAACCTGATCGATAACAATAATCTTATTCGGCGATGGGCCAAGTACAATATCTTTTTCGTCAATGCGTATGGGTCCACTAGCACATCCTGGCTTATTTAAGGGTCCGAGGTCCAACAACTCATCCTCAGTTCCACCGCTGGTTTTTCCCTCAGTTGCTGCACTCATACCTGCATCTCGCAACTCGTAGGTGACCTTCACCCATACAGCTCTCCCTCACTGACCTCGTTTGGATAGTGTATAGCCAGCCTTGTACTCTCCTACCTGCTCTGATAAACTTCCACTCACTTAAATACCGTGGGTAACTCTCCAAAAGCTTCATTCAAAGAACATGAATTCCATTTTATTACAGTACTTCATATCGTCACGCTGAAAACATGCAACCCATCTACATAGGTCTCTACGAAATGGGCCGACACAACACCGGTTCCGGCTCTTTCCACTGGGCAATTATCCTCCCTCGACCCACCGAAAACTACCGCCTCGACCGGTCCCTCGACATCTTCCAAATCCACCACCCTCGAGACGAATGGTTAGGTTACCACAGGACCGGGCAACACCCCGCTCTTCTCTCGCACTGCGGAAAACTCGTAGGCCTCGTCGAGCTTCCTATGCTAAACGTATCATACGACAGAGTAGTCCAGTATCTCTTTCCTCAACCTTCGAACCAAGGAAACACGCCAATTTTCCGATCTCGTCGAAACTTAGGCTGGTCGTGTGCGCAATGGGCTATACGTTGTCTGCAAGGGATGTATAATCTAGGATGGTTCGCAAATGCCCCGCAAGGCCTCGATCATCATGGAAACTGGGAAACTGTCTTTGAAAGTATTCGCCAAACAGGTGTGCGCTTCGAAATTTACGCAATGAACGGCTATAGTGGGCAAGTCAAATTCGTGAATGGTGTGCGGATTTTGCTCTAGCGTCTTGCAATTCATGTCATCTTCTCATTCTGCGACGTTCTTGCTTTCATATTGCTAATAACTTTGCTGTCCAAACCTCGCTGTGTATTTGTTAGCCGTCCTACATAGACGTAGATAAGTGTCAAGGCATAATGTATTTGTACTCAAACATCATCGTTCCAAGCAATGATATCTGTGGATATTCTTAGTTCTCAGGCGCAAGCAAATAAATACCAAGAGTGAAGAGAATGTACTCAAACTAGATTTTTGAATGACAACAAGGACAGAGCAATGAATTCCGTCGATGGAATTGCCAAGCGCGAAGCATCTCGTATGTGCGACCAAGAATTTTCCTCCGTATCATAACCTTCGACGAAGAAGATGACGACGAGATGGAAGTTTTATCACCCGACAAGCCACCTTCCTTATTTTCAGCATTCCAGCGACCCGACCGCGTCCCATTTCTTGTACTGGACGGAGTGGAAGCGGAAGCGGTCGTGTTCTGAGGACTACCATAGAAACACTCAAACAACCACTCCCTTCCCTCCAACTCAACGACATAGTCTGCCCATTCATACGGAGTGACCAAAATGTCCCCTGCATCGGCATCAGAATTATCTTCGTCCATATCCTCCGTCTGCGGCTTCTGTAATCTCTCTAGCCTCCTATCCAACACTTCATATAGCCTAATACGCGCCCGAGCGACCCTAGAAATATTCCCCGTGATGGTCGTCTGTACAGCTTTCCCAAACGGAGAATTTGAGTGAAAGATCGGGGTGGTACCGGCGATGGAAAAGACCGAATCTGAAGGAGAGGCAGGAGGTGGCACGGGAGGTATTCCCCCGCGAATCATAGGTTGGCTCGCCAGACATATAAACTCCGGAGCCCTCAGCTGCGCTAAACAATGCATGATCTTTAAAAGATCTTCATCGTTGTCGTCGGCATCATCCGCAGCGCTGTTCGTACCGTTAAGTGGTCGAGAAGACGGCTGGGGCTCAGCGATTTCCTCGCCATCGACGTCCATCGAGTCCACAGCTTGTCCCGAGAGCCGAAGAGACCGGCGTCGCTTTCTCGGCGATTCATCATCGATATCGACATCAGCGTCCTTCCTTGCTCGTGAACGAGACTGACTCCTCAACTTCTCTTTGCCCTTCCTCCGTTGACCGGCTGGTGTGTCTGCGATCATCAAGTCTCGCAGCACCTCCAACTCTTCCTGCTCGCTTGTCCGCGCCTTCCGTTTCCCTTTCTTTTTTGGAGACATGGACGGAGGCGGCTCCTTGGCAGCGCTCGGAGGATCCAGGGGCGTAAGCACGGGAAATTCATACTGCCCATCACTCACGTCAGGATCCCTGGAATACCCAGGTGGAATGGTAGACAGGAGTTCCAGCATCCTCGCCACTTGCATCTTCTGAGACTCGCTCATCCTATCCCATCGTGCTCGAATCTGTTGATAAGTTGGCGGCGGCTCAGTCTCATTAGCTCGGTTCCTCCGATAACCTTGAGAGAGCCAGCTTCCCAGATTCTGCAACGCCTTAAAACCATCGAAATCCTCCTCGTCTGCTTCAGCATCGCTAGGGATATTGGGTTCTTCTCGAATAAGACACGACCGATGCCACGCCCTCCCGCGCGGTGCAGTACACTCTGCTCGAGGACAAATGTGCATCGAGAGCGTGTCCTCTTGATACACAGCCAGCTTCAGTTTTTCGAACAATTGTTGACTGGCAGTCACTATCAAACTTTCCATATTGTTCGTCGAGGATTTAGCGAGTCCGTTGCGTGTTCGTTTTATGGGCGAAGTGGATGAGGGACGAAGAAGCGCAGATGCAGAAGCTACAGGAGACTCCACTCGGATAGCTCGCGATCGGGTACGTGGGGTGATCTGAGCGTTAGAACTCATGGAAGGTGTCGTGTTACGAGTGATTCTGACGCTGGGTTTAGAAGCGCTCTGAGAAGAACTGCGAGTATTAGAAGAAGGTCCCGGCGTAGATGGATTGACTGGAGATGCTGGAACTCCTTCTCCGCGTCCAGCCAATGTCTCGGAAATCAAAGAGACCTGGCTTTCTAGATAGTCCCCCGCTTCACGTACAAGCCGGGCGACTTCCCGCCCGATCTTTTGAGCACGGTCGGAGTCCGGAGGGAAGTATAATGATTCGGAAAAACAGGAATTATGGTTTGTGCGTGGTATTGAGGTGTTCGTCGCAGGTTTTCGGTTTGACTTGGATGGCGACTTTGAGGCGGAATCTGGTCTAGACGGAATCAGCGATTCGTAATATGATTTTGAAGCCTTTGCACTGAAACAGTTGAATTGAGAGGCGTTGGGCTGGAAAGGTGAGATATTAGTCCGTGCAAGCGACTAGAAAAGATAGAGGATGCCACATTCCAAAATGGGACCTCGAAGCGCATGACAGCTCAAACTTACAGATAATTGCTTCTTTGTGACCTCCAAGTCATAGCGATAGAAGGTAACAGGGTATTCATCCTCAGCTTCGTTCTTGGCACCGCTCGCAGCACGGATCCTGTCCTGAAGAAAAGTGAGATCCAGCATCGCTTCGCTGGGATCTGGAGATGAAGATGTTGAAGTTTCAGTGGAATTAATATATGTAGGGTCGAAAATAAATCTTTTTATTGGGACGACGTCTTTGAAGTCGAGATACGAGTCAGCTTCGTAAACTGTACTGTCATGAAGAATCCGTACCATCGATACAAGTGTGGTGAACGTAATCATACCAATCTGACAAAATCCGTTCATTCGCTGAGAGATGAGCAGTTGGGCTGTTCTCACTGTATCAATTTCCTCTCACTTACTATAAACCAAAAACCTTACAATTTGGGTAGAACACTCGAGAGATCTTTCTTGTTATAAAACCACTGAACACGGGCCCAAGCGTCCAGCTCTTCTATAGGCTGATCGGTTTGACCAGTTCGTATATCCTTGATGATGCCTAACCACATCAGACTCAGCGGTGGAGCTGGTCCGTCTTCAACTCCGTATCCGTTTGGAAGATTCGGAGGTAACACAGAAACACTTGAGAGATGTGAGAACGCGTCTCCAGTAAGATAAAGCAACATACCAATCGCCGACCTCAAAGAGGTGCTCAACATTTTCTTCGTCTGAGGCAGGTTCTGTGATGATAAACTTTTTGAATGGTATCATTCGGTCCCATTCAGCATCTGTTGGCGGGACTGGACTCGGATCCACCTGAGGTACTTTTTGCTTCTTGCGAGCCATTGTACATGATGTCGGACGGGAGTAAATTCAAGGTCAAGAAAGAAACCCGCGCCCCGAACTGTGGGAAGCGCCAATCACACGTGACATACGCGTCAAAATGACATTTGCGCGTCTTGCCAATATAGCATACGCGTGAAACAGCTTGAAAAGTTATATGGCCTTATTGGGCTTGTGTCTACTGCCGAACCATTCTGCACAGTTATTTTCTACTTTAAAGTGCTGACCAGGGGTGGCAGTGGTCATTTTCTTCACGAATCCCGAATACAGCTTCTTGAACTTCCACTTTGTCGTCAGGACTCAAGAGAAGCCCTGTACAGGCGATTATCCACTGATTCGCATGGCGTAATCCTGAACCGTTAATTGAGTCGAATCATCGGCTGATCAGATGTTACATAAGACTAAAACCCCTCTCGCCGCAATTTTTAGGGTCTTACCGCAAACCACCATGTCTACCAGCATTGTTGAAGGTCATCCTTGGGATGAAAGGGTTATGCGGTCGTTCGACTTGGCTTCTGGGTTCCTAGCGGATAAACGCAGATTTTACGGCGCATGGAACCGATTGCTGGGCATCCAGTTCCCCCAGCTTCCGACTTCGAAGTGACACCCCAATTCCCCACTCCTACCCGCGACTCTATAGACTTTGCAATCCTCTTCACCTCGAAAGACGTCGGGGTCCCGGTTGTTTTCCTTGCAATCAAACCACCCCGCCAGTTGAACGACAAATCTAGTCGTGCCGACGCAGATCGTGAGATGCGAATGCAATTGGGAGATTTTGGCCCTCCGTCCTCGTTCCCAAAGCTTCATGGCATATCTGCTTTTGGGTCCAAAATGTGCTTTTACACTTATGATTGTGAAGCTCGTAGAATTGAGCCTTCGTTAAAAGGATTAAACCGGGTTGAGGAAGATGTCACTCCCGAGGAGTGGTGGTCTGAAGATGTTCTGACGAATGAAGGGGCAAAGAAGTTCGTCGACCTCATGAGAGAGGTCAAAGATATGTGCATGAATGTCAATCTGGACCAGAGTCACCAGTAGGATCAGTCCAATGGCAAGTCTTTCCATAGATAGGACTAGTGTAGAGGATCGTTCCTGAACTTGGTTAGATTTACTCTGCCTACTGCTGTCACTAATGCTTTATGTACCCTTTTTCCTCCTTGTATGGCCATACAAGTGTATTCTATCTATTTTCAGAACGGTTGCGCTTTTATAAAGTGATGGATAATATGTTGTCCCTCCTCCAAGCGTACGTGAAATAAGACAGTTAGCTTAAGATATGGTTGAACCTAGAATTTCTACGATGGAAATTCGATGAAGCCACCAAAAATAGGGGGAAGGGAAAAGTAAGAATGACAAGAGTGGGACTTGAACCCACGCGGACATACGCCCATGAGAAGGAAGCATTTTCAGCTTGAGTCACACGCCTTAACCGCTCGGCCATCTTGCCCTTCAAACTTAGGCCTACAATTCCAATAGAACGAGTTCCAACGCTCTGTCTGCTCTTCGACATTCAATGAAGCTAAATCATTTGCTTATTTGGAGTGGCCCATAAGTTGAAAGTGAGTACATTCCACGAATACTATTCCTAATACAATTCCAAAATCCGGGTATGCGATCCAGAAAACACCAAATCAAAAAAATCCAAAACCAAACTTCTTCGAGTCAATTTGTTTAAGCGGGGGGGCAGAAGGTGACGGTGTAGCCAGCCGATTTGGATGCGGGGCAGGTCCAAAGCGCGCTTTCGCTGGACTCGTCGTAGGCATAGGCGTAGGCATCGGGGCATGCGTTCTCTGCGGTAAATTAAGTGGAGACACCGTCAGTATATGAATCCAGAATGTAATGCACTACGTACTGAAGTATGAATAGTCCTGCACGCCAGAGGGAGGGCAAGTCGCGGGTGTTGAGTGGCTACCCGTGCAGCAGTTGGCGGAATTCTCTGAAGTAACACATAAGTCAATGGTGCAAAAAAAAAAAAGCAAGTTCAAAGCTCTACTAACGGGGATTTCCGTCTAGGTTTGCGTCGCAAGCTGACTTGCAACCAACGGGGAAGCCGGAGGAGTCGAACGGCCCTTTAAGGGGAGCAGGGCCTATGACACGACGGAAACGAATTAAACCAAGAGCAGAGCGACGTACATCATTGACTTACAGTTGGGGCCGAGATCAACCGCACAAGTAGGGGAAGGGCAGCCCACGTTGTTGGTAATGCTTATGGGGAGATTGTATCCATCGACGAAGGAAACTGGGCAAAGTGATTTAAGGGAATATCGGCCAGGACGAGAAGTGGTTCAGGCTTACTGTCGTAGAAATCTTGATTTCCGCCGGCCGATAGAGTAAACTCCGCAAGTGAGGCTGGAGGAACGCCCTGGAACAAGACTGTTAGGTCCAAGTTAAGGACCAACGGCGATTTCGCTTACGGTACCAGTGGTAGGATTGCAAACCAAGCCACCCTACAATAAATACTTCAGATGTGTTTCAAGGATAGCCTGGTAGTTCACGTACATTGCATCCCCCATCAAGACATGAATTAGGGCCGGGGTTGGTGCTGAAATCGCAATTTCTTCGAGCCTGTGAATAGAGGTCAGACTTTTTTTAAAGGTGAAGTCCGATGCTAACCCATATACGGCCAGAGGTCCAGTTGTCAGGTACTGAGAACGACACGTGGGTAAATGCGGCAGCTTCCCAGCTAAACGAAAGTGTACATTGTTGAGTAAAGTCTACTTCTTAACGGAAACCAAGTGTTTTCCTACCCAGTTGTGAAAGCAGGAGAAGCTGTCGCCTGGTTCACACCTGTGAACATTGCGGGCCTTAGGGAGGGCTCCGTCAGGTAACGTCCAGACGATTGCTGTACCAACGTACCAAATGGTGAAAGGACATCCATTATAGACCTAATACCGAAAAGCCACAGTTAGAGAAAAGATCGAGAAGCAAAATATCGGCAACCCACCGTGAAAGTACGAGCAGCATCGACTGTAGTAAACAGACCAGCAGAGACAACAGAGGCGGCGACAGCGAACTTCATTTTTCAAAAGACGTTATCCTGAAGATAAAGCTAAACTAACAACCCAAGCTGTTTTGTAGATGAGGAGCTCCACCGTTGGTTTTTAAACGACTCCAGCTCATGAAGAATATCACCGTCATAATCAAATTAAGCACGTTTGCATCCTTTGAAGCTCCGAGTTCTTCAATAGGTTGATGCGCTGTAGAATATCACGATGTAGAACACCACGCGCGACGCAAGAGCAGTGATCTTCAAAAGATCCGAGCACCCAAGGTGACAATGCAAAGGAGCTGAATCGATACGGCATATTTGAGGACAATGTTGACAATTTTCAAGAATAATTCTACCTTCGAGCGTCTTGAGACGAGTGATTTTGAAAATCAGAATGATATCAAGTCCTTTACAGCAAGGCCTTTGACGTGCTGGCCAGGAGGTAATACAACAGAAAGATGTGTGGTACCGAAAATTTCCCAACGGGGAATCTGGCTTGATTTCGATTAATTCGCACCACGCGCTTGCGGCGGTGCCTAGCTCGGTATGTTGATGATGAGTAGCATGCGTCGTCTCCAGAACGTCCAGTAGTAGCTCTAAACAGATATATACAATTGATGAATAGCACGCGTCGTCGTCAGACAAGACGGAAGCCAAGCTGACCGTGAGATCCTGGGGTTGGGCTTCGAAGGCTGTCAGAAGTCATCACCCCAACTCCCTTTCAGACGATTCAGACACTCACTTACCTTCTAAGTATCAAGCGTATGGAGCTGAATATCACTGGGGTAAATACCTCGCACACTATGATAAGTCCGTCAAATTGAATAGAGGGCCATCCACTGCAGCGATGTCATAGAAAATGACAAAAAAAAATGTCCGCGGAAAAAAAAATTATGGTCAGCATGTTATTGAAATCAGGCGATAAAAAGCCTAGTAGGATGTTCATGATATTGTTAAAGTCCAAGACAGAGTTGAAGTACCGGCTCATCTGAAAGATGGCAGCTGAGGACCACAAACTCAAGCTCGATACCTCCATAAGTTCCTCTGACCAGTTTGGCGGCCGAGGAAATCTGTACGGCGTCATACATGACAATAAGACTCGAAAAGTAGAAAAAGCGAAGTTTAAGAGCAGTCAGTTTCGGTGTGAACGGGTTCTTCTCAGTCGCATAACTTGAAGGTTGGAGGGGAAGAGCCGTCTTAGATGCTGGCTGTAGGAGGGTTGACTGTACTGGTGATCAACGCGAGGCAAATCTTGCTCTTCCGTTTATCCATCCCTGTTTCATACCTCTGACCTTGAACTTTCCCGGCGTCAGGTTTTGCAAGCTAGTACCCCACCTCCGTCAGTGATTACCAGCATCAACAACGGGGATACCTGGATATTGTTGTACATTTTTGACATTTGAAAGCATTATATCTGCATTGACAAATGATGGTGAGATTGTCCCGTACCTGAGAGCGATAGCCCAACCCGTAAGTTGAAGAAGGGCCAAAACGCTTGCCTATGTAAATTGACCCATAAGTTTGAAGCGAGCACATATTTTTTATTCCACAAAAACTAGTCATAATAAGTACGAATCGGATCTGAGTATGCGATTCAGGAAACACCAAATCAGAAAAAATGTAATATCAAATTTCTTCGAGTTTTGTTCAAGCGGGGGGGCAGAAGGTGATGGTGTAGCCAGCCGATTCGGACGCAGGGCAAGTCCAAGTAGAGGTTGCGTCGTCGTAGGCATAGGCATAGGCATCGGGGCATGCGTCCTCTGCGGAAAATTAAGTAGAGCCATTGTTAGCATTTGAATCCTGAAAATAATGCACCACCTACTGAAGTATGAGTAGAACTCCACACCAGAGGAAGGGCAAGTCGCGGGCGTTGAGTGGCTACCCGTGCAGCAGTTGGCAGAATTCTCTGGAGTAAATCATCAGGCAAAGGTGAAGAAAAATGAATTAAGTCGAAATCTCTACTCACGGGGATCTCCGTCTAGGTTTGCTTCACAAGCTGACTTGCAACCAACAGGGAAGCCGGTAGAGTCGAAGGGCCCTATAAGGGGAGCAGGGCCTATAGCACGAAAGAAACGGATGTAACTAAGAGCAGAGCGACATACAACGTTTAACTTACAGTTGGGGCCGAGATCAACCGCACAGATAGGGGCAGGGCAACCCACGTTGTTGGAAATGCCGATAGGGAGATTGTATCCATCGACGAAGGAAACTTGAGCAAAGATCATTAGTAACATCGATCATGAAGAGAGGGAGCTCAGGCTCACTGTCGTAGAAATCAAGTCCACCGGCGGCCGATAGAGTGAACTCGGCAAGTGAGGCGGGAGGAACACCCTAGGTTTTGTTAAATTCAACTTTGTGAACAACAATTATTTTTCTTACAGTGCCAGTAGTAGGATCGCAAACCAAGCCACCCTAAAATGAGGATTTCAGATGTGTTTCTAGGATAGCCCACTAGTCCACATACATTGCATCCCCCATCAAGGCATGAATTAGGGCCAGGGTTGGTGCTGAAATCGCAATCTCTACGAGCCTGTAAGTAGAGGTCAGCCTTTTTTTTCAAACATGGAGCCTGAGGCTAACCCATATACGGCCGGCGGTCCAGTCGTCAGGTACCGAGAACGTTACATGGGTAAATGCGTCAGCTTCCCAGCTAAACGAATATGCACATTGTTGAGTAAGATCTACTTCTTAACAGAAATCAAGCGTTTTCTTACCCAGTTGTGAAATCAGGAGAAGCTGTCGCCTGGTTCACACCTGTGAACATAGCGGGCCTTGAGGAGGGCTCCGTCAGATAACGTCTAGACGGTTGCTGAAGCAACGTACCAAATGGTGAAAGGGCATCCATTGTAGACCTACATGAAAACCACATTTAAGGACAAAACCGATGAAGCAAAATATTTGCGACCGACCGTGAAAGTACGAGCAGCATCGACTGTAGTAAACAGGCCAGCAGAGACAACAGAGGCAGCGACAGTGAACTTCATTTTTCAAAAGACGGTTTTTTGAAGATAAAGCTAAACCAACAGCCCGAGTTGCGATGTAGGTGACGAGTGCCACCGCTGGTTTTTAAACAGCTCCAGTTCATGAAGAATATCACCGTCATAATCAAATTAAGCACGTTTGTATCCTTCAAAGCTCCGTATACTTCGATAGTTTGATGAGCTGAACAGTATTCCGCCGAAGGAAACCATGCGCAAAGCTGACCAGCCGGTAAAGCAAAAAGATCCGAGCATTCAAGGTTACAATGACGCGCTCTATCGATTCGGCATAGTTGACAACAACATTGACAATTTTCAAGGATAATTCTATACTTGTGCTTCTCTAGTTGAGTGATATTCGAAATCGAAATGATATTAAATCCTCTTAGCAAGGACTTTAACGTACTGGCCAGCGGGTAATACAATAGAAAGGTGTGCGGTACCGAAATTTTCCCAACGGGAACTACGCGTTTGCGACAGTGCCTTGCTCTGCTGATGATGAGTAGCATGGATTGTCCTTTAGTACTAGCTCAAAATAGACTACGTGTGGTTTATAAATAGTACATATTCTCGTCAGAATAAACACAAGTTAAGCTGACCCCGCGCGCCTTCTCAGGCGATTCAGGCACACACTTACCATCCAAGTATCAACAAAGGAAAATGTCCACGGAAAAATCATAGTTAGCACGAAATCAAGCGATACAGTGCGTAGTAGAATGTTCATGATATTGGACTTTTCCAAAGGGGAGTTGAGGTGCAGGCTCGTCCGGAAGATGGCAGCTGAGCGCTGAGGATCAATCACCACCTATAAACTCAAGCAACTAAAATGGAGGTAAGGCAACCAAATTGAATTGCAAGTGGTTGGTCGACTTATACGCGGCTTATTCACTTACTCTTTCTGAATCCCAAGTCCCGACTCTGACTCAAATAAATCGTTCCATTCGTCGCAGCCGATGTACACCTGTTCCTCGGCGAGTCCTTCGTTCACGCAGTCGCTGAGTGACGCATTCGAGGCTTGACAAGGTTTTGAGGTAACAAGCACTTAGATACCTGCATAAGTTCATCTGTCCAGTTTGGCGGTCGAGAAAATCTGTACGCTTTGAACATAACGGTAAGACTCGAAAGAAGGATGAAAAAAAACAACGAAGTTTGAGAGCAGTCGGTTTCGGAGTGGGAGAGTTCTTCTCAGTAACATGCAAGTTGGAAGGGAAGAGCCGTCTTAGATGCTGGTTGTAGGTGGGTCAACTGTACTGGTGATCAACGCGAGGCAAGAATAACCTTGCTCTTCCGGTTGTCCGTCCCCGTTTCGTATTTCTGACCTTGAACCTTCTCGGTGTCGGGTTTTGCAAGCTAGTACTACCCCGCCTCCGTTGATTACCAGCATCAATAACGAGGATACCTGGATATTGTTGTACATTTTTGAAATTGGAAAGCATTGTATTGACATTGAGAAATGATGGTGAGATTTACTACCCGTACCTGAGCGCGATGGCCCACCCCGCAAGTTCAAGGACCATAACGCTTGCCTATGTGAATTGGCCCATAAGTTTGAAGTGAGCACATATATTTCATTCCTCAAAACTATGTATATATATAGTCATAATAAGTACGAATCGGATCTGAGTATGCGACTCATAAAGAAAAAAATCTAATATCAAATTTCTTCGAACTTTGTTCAAGCGGGAGGGCAGAAGGTGACGGTGTAGCCAGCCGATCTGGACGCAGGGCAAGTCCAAGTAGAGGTTAGGTCGTCGTAGGCATAGGCGTAGGCATCGGGGCATGCGCCCTCTGCGGAAAATCAAGTGGAGCGATTGTTAGCATTTGAATCCTGAAAATAATGCACCACGTACTGAAGTATGAGTAGAACTGCACGCCAGAGGAAGGGCAAGTCGCGGGCGTTGAGTGGCTACCCGTGCAGCAGTTGGCGGAATTCTCTAGGGTAAATCGTCAGTCAATGGTGCAGAAAAACAAGACAAGCTCTACTAACGGGGATTTCCGTCTAGGTTTGCTTCACAAGCTGACTTGCAACCAACGGGGAAGCCGGTGGAGTCGAACGGCCCTTTAAGGGGAGCAGGGCCTATGGCACGGAGGAAACGAATCAAACTGAGAGCCTGAGAGCAACGTTCAACATGAACTTACAGTTGGGGCCGAGATCAACCGCACAGATAGGGGCAGGGCAACCCACGTTGTTAGAAATGCTTATAGGGAGATTGTATCCATCGACGAAGGAAACTGAGCAAAATCATTAGGGAAAATCGGCCATGAAGAGAGGGAGTTCAGGCTCACTGTCGTAGAAATCTTGTCCGCCGGCGCCCGATAGAGTGAACTCGGCAAGTGAGGCTGGAGGAACGCCCTAGGATGAGACTGTTAGGTCCAACTTTGAGACCGACAACATTTTTTCTTACGGTGCCAGTGGTAGGATTGCAAACCAAGCCACCCTACAATAAACACTTCAGATGTGTTTCAAGGATAGCCTGGTAGTCCACATACATTGCATCCCCCATCAAGACATGAATTAGGGCCGGGGTTGGTGCTGAAATCGCAGTTTCTTCGAGCCTGTGAATAGAGATCAGACTTTTTTTGAAAGATGGAGTCCGATGCTAACCCATATACGGCCAGAAGTCCAGTTGTCAGGTACTGAGAACGACACATGGGTAAATGCGGCAGCTTCCCAGCTAAACGAAAGTGCAAATTGCTGAGAAGGCTCTACTTCTTAGCAGAACCCAAGTGTTTTCTTACCCGGTTGTAAAAGCAGGAGAAGCTGTCGCCTGATTCACACCTGTGAACATAGCGGGCCTTGAGGAGGGTTTTGTCAGGTAACGTCCAGACGATTGATGAAGCAACGTACCAAATGGTGAAAGGACATCCATTGTAAACCTATCACCGGAAAGCCACCGTTAGAGAAAATATCAATGAAGCAAGATATTTGCACCCGACCGTGAAAGTACGAGCAGCGTCGACTGTAGTAAACAGACCAGCAGAGACAACGGAGGCAGCGACAGTGAACCTCATTTTTCAAAAGACGAATATTTTGAAGATGAAGGTAAACTAACAGCCCGAGCTGTGATGTAGGTGCTCCGTCGTTGGTTTTTAAACAACTCCAGTTCATGAAGGATGTCACCGTCATAATCGAACCAAGCACGTTTGCAGTCTTCAAAGCTCCGGGTCCTTCGATCGTTTGATGAATTAAAAAATTTTACGCTGAAGGGCACTACGCGCAAAGTTGACTAGACGAAAGCGCAGTGATCGTTTAAAGATCCGAACGCCCAATTGCAAAGTTACAATGCAAAGAAGCTCTGTTACTCGGCATAGTAGAGAACAACATTGACCATTTTCAAGGACAGTTCTATAGTTCTGCTTCTTTAAGTTGAATGATTTTCGAAATCGGAATGATACCAAGTCCTTTTAGCAAGGACTTTAACGTACTGGTCAGCGGGTAATACAGTGCGATTCCGAGGTATTCCCAACGGGTAAGCGCTTGCGGCGGTGCCTACTAGCTCTAACATTTATTGATGATGAACATAGATCAGTAGCAAGCATTGTCATCAGAACTTAATAGCTCCAAGCAGACAAACAGACATGTGCGACTGATAGTTAGTACACATCATCAAAATAGACGGAAGTTAAGCCGACCGCGAGATTTTGGGCCATCAGAAATCATACTGCAATACGAGCACCTTACCGGCACTCTTTCAGACAACTCAGGTATTCACATATCCTCCAAATATCAAACGAATGGAGCCGAATATTACTGCGGTAAATATCTGGTCGTACACTATGATATGTCCGTCAAATTCAATAAACCAAAGGGCCATCCACTGCAGCGAAGTGACAGAAAATGACAAAGGAAAATGTCCACGGAAAAAAATCATAGTCAGCATGAAATCAAGCGATACAGTGCGTAGTAGAATGTCTATGATATGAAAAATGTGTAAAAGGGGGGTCGTAATGTGATGAGGTATCAGTCCTTTAAATATTGTTGCACAGCGAGCAGTTGAGGTGCAGGCTCGTCCGGAAGATGGCAGCTGGCAATCAATCATTATGAGCACCCACAAACTCAAGCGAATACCGGGAATACTCACGTATAGCAATTAGCGCGACAAAGACAGCGATGACAGTAACATAAATAGCACCGTATTTGATAATCTGAAAAACATACAATTAGGTTCTACGAAGATGGAAGAGGAAAAAACGACTCACGATCCAACGACGTTGTCTCTTTTGTTTGATGGAGTAGAGCGGTGCCCGAATCTGCTTCGAGGGTCGTAGCCAGACTGAAGCGGCGCATGAGTTGATTGATCTTGAAAAAAAAAAAAAGCGCAAAGGACTCACAGAGCAAGGTGGCATGTATGCGATCAAAGTATGGGACGCACACAGCGGGTGTCAACATAAAGAGTAGAAGGTGCGCGATAATCAGATCCGAACTCCATAGTGAGAGTTCGATAATCTTGACTACGAATTCACGAGCAGGCTGGGACATGACATGGGCTCCCAAGCCTCGTCCGTACCATCGACCAGTCCACCAGGCACGGTTAGTCTCATCATGCTTGAACTCTCGGGAAAGGAAGACCGCGATTAGAACCTTGTGAACAGCTCGTTGTATCGCAATGACAGCGATGAGACCAAGGACAGCATGTGAAACATCCCAGAGCTCGAGGAACCACTAACAAGCAGGGGACAAAATATTAGCACATGAGCACACTTACAATGAAGGGGAACTGACCAGGAACTCGAAGAAACCAATCATACCGAGAGCGCCAAGAGCATGGGCTATAAACGCCATCACCGAGCCAAACAGCGGGAAAAGCGGATCTAACATTGGGCCAAGGAATAGTGAAATGAAAAACAGTGTCAACAAGACAGCCGCATTCCACACAATAGGTCCCAACGATATCACGGCGATACGGACTAGGGGCGACGGTGGGAAGTTACCATCTACGGGGAAGGACTTGACGAACATGTACGCGACGACGAAGAGGACGGCCATAACAATGGGGAAGACCACTTCAGAAAAGAGGACTGCTCTCCAGGTTGCGCGAGGAACATCACCAGATAGTTTCTCTGAAGGATGTCCGAGCCTCTTTTTCTTGTAACCGGTAATCATCGTCCGGGATAGACGACAGTAGCCGATCCAAGAATTGTTGTGCGAGCGCGAGTTACCACGAGACATCCAACGGAGGAACTCCCTGTAGTCAATCACAAAGTCGGAGAACACGAACTGATGGGGATTGAACAGGAAAGGCGCAACACAGAGGGCCAAAATGGAAATCCAGAAGTAGATGATCCACGGCGTCCAGAGAGACAGCGTAACGTAGAGAAGCATGATCAAGGTCCTCATCCCCAAGTAGATACTGGGGCCAGCGAATCGCGAGTACAGAATACTGAAGGATATCCGACTTGTTGCGAAACCACGTCCAGTAGCGATATATCGCGCTCCTCCGAACGTCAAGTTACTGAGAATAGAATGAGTGTAGATCTGGGTTGAGAACACTTCAAACACGGGAGACATAGAGCCGAACTGCTTCGCCAGTCGCAGGATAGCTTTCCAAGTACCACGTTCAATAAGTTCTGAAAAAAAGCTGAGAAACCAAAATCAAACGATCTAGTTGGTTAACGCACCTTGTAGGAACAGCGGCAAGAAAGAGATCATGAACACCAAGAAAATACTAATGATTCGATGCTCGATCCACTGGTAAACCGGGAACAGATTGTAACACCCAGCTTGACCACCGATAAATTGGTTGGCGTCCGTATACTGACAAATATTGACAGATTTGAAAAGAGTACCAATGAAAACCACTGCAAGCGGAAAACCATCAGTGAGTCGCCGAAAAAACAACAATCAAAAGAACGTACTAGTGACCACGAAGATCTGCACAGATAAGATGACCAACATATTGTTAATGTGGAATCCAGGATGCCCATAGTAGAACGTCAAGAAGCGGTCGATAGGCAATTGGGTCCCCAAGTAATAGTACTCTCGACTGAGCATCTGTTCACCCATACCAGTCCCAATCTTGGTTTGGAAGTTCAGAATGGTGCCAAAACCAAGATCACGACCTTTTCCACACTGGTAGTACTCGGTATGCTTGATACGTCCACCGCGTCCGAAAGCGTTCATACCGGCGTAGATATCTTCGTTCAGATGTAGACCCTTTTGAGCTTTAGATACCCCACCACGGGTGTTCATGTAAAGAGCGTTTAGGAAATCGGGGTGACCGTAGTGAAGCTTTCCACCAATCCAAGCCATAGAACGAGCGAATAAGGTACCGAATGTTTGTTCCTTTCCAGCAGCGAGATCACCAAGGATACCAATGTTTTCCGAGAAGATGTACTCGCGAGCACCGACGATAGCGACAGGAGGAGTCTTGAAGTCCTTGTGTCCCCATTGCGCATACGGACTCTGACTCGACACGCCCAGTTCCTCGAACTCTCCCAGGATATTCCGGATTTTCAAACACTCCTCCAGATAGTTATCCTGGTTTGCATCGATAAGTTGCAGGTACTCGCCGCGGTAGAAGATAATAGCATGGTTCTGGTTATCCGATTTTCCATCTCCGAGAATGGGGTTTCCAGGCAACTCGATTCTGAATTTCGGTCGGCGCTTGTTGGTATCCGCAACGAACTCACTATGCCCATCGATGAGCGCAGAGAAGATCCGTGGATCACCACCCTCCTTCCGAGGAGGCTCTTCTTCCAAGTACGCTATGTTGAGGTCCGGATACGCGCGAAGCAAGAACTCGGCGTTCTCTTGCTCCTCCTTGTTGAACTTCGAGTACCGCTGCATGGACACGACAAACTTGAACTTTCTACGAGCCATGCGTTCGAGCTCTCGTTCAAGTTTGTCAGTGTTACCGCCGAAAACCTGGACAACTTCGGGGTTCTCGACACGATACATGAGCTTGATCGCTTTGGAATAATTCATCATGCCGGAAACTGTACGGTATAGAGTCTGCGCGCGAAGGGAAGCCCAGATACGGGTACGAAGAGTGAACTCAGGAGCTGCACTCTTGAAACCGATAAACTGGAACGGAATATCGTCTACTTTGGATTGACCCTTTTCGTCGCCGCTGAATGGATGAGCTCCGTTGAACATCGCAGATTCCTCCGCCAGAATTTTGGTATCCTTTACAAAGTTCTCCCACTCGATAGGATGGAGTTGCTTCAAGTAGTCCAGAACCGTGACACGCGTCATCTTATCCTCCTCGCGAATAATCTCTCGAAGGGAAAAGAGAATCTGGAAGAGGGCAACTTAGCATGGCTGAAAGCAAAAAACAAACACAACTTTACCTTTTCGCTGTAATGCGGAGTTAGAACCGTGAACGTGGGCATCGCATCAACAGGAAGGGGGGGAGGCATCTCGGTGGTCATTGACTGAGCAAAGAAGGAAATTCGACGTTCAGCCTCGCTGCCGGGAGGGAAGAATTCGCCTTTGAAACCCTTGTCACGCTGGGAGATGAAGAACGGAGGAGCGCGCAAACTTCGTTTACCGCCGTCGCCGGTTTCGACCTGGTGATAGAGCAGTTTCTGAACATGGTCGATAGACAGCAGGTGCTCTCGATACATCGAAATGATGATAGCGTTCCAGATTTGCGAGACCAAGACCTAGGATATACCGGTGAGCCATGCCCGACATAGACCTACGATGCAACTCACCTTTGGCTTGTACTTGACCTCCATATCCTGACCAGCGAGCAGCTTGGAGTAAATCCGTTTCGGCAGCCTAGTGTAGATATCCTCCCAAGGCGTCCAAATACTCAAACCCAGGAAGAAACTCCGTCCAATACTCATGATGGTGTTCCAAATGATATACCACAAGAAAGTGTCCAGGAAGAACAGCACGAGGTCCATGAGATACATGATGGTTAACGTGAACGCAGCCTGGTTGGTACACAACGCGGTCCCAAAGTACTTGTCGTTACAGCCCTGGATCTTCATATTGACCATAACGCGGATGGGATCCCGGAACGAAAGAGTCAGGTAAAAGTACGATTCGGTAAACTTGCAGCCGAAGACGAGAACCCAGAGAAGAAACGATGCCGCGCGAGGTCCACTGTCGAGCGAAGGATAGGACGCAGTAAATGTCTGGCTGGCAAGATACTTTCGCGACTTTCCAGCAACACGATCCCCGAACATCCTCCCAGAAGGCATGACTGCAAACAGCAATACGGCAACCACGGAGATGAAGAACTGGACGATGCCGAGAATGAGCGCCAACTGTCCAGCGGAGCCGTTATGCACTGCGATAGCAACGTAAAACGTAGGTCCACAGGTCAGGCCGAGAGTTACCAGAAGGAAGACAAGCCGACGAGTCAAATGAGAGGTATTGTTCCAAGTCGTAGGGATGTAGGAGAATTCCGCGAGCGTGGCAAGAATCATGATGATGGATGCGACAGCGCCTCCAAGCGCCACGGCACTCCATGTCATGGCTGGCGTTGATTGTCCGTCCACTGCATAAATAGTGGGTGAATTGAAGGAGGTGTAGAAGAAGAACATCGAGATGTGAATGACCCATATACGGTTGAAATTGATTAAAAGATGGCCGAAAGAACGCTTTTCGTAGTAAGTTTTGAAGAAGGCTCTGTTCCAGTCGATCCGGTCAAACTTCATGAACCGTTGGGAGGGCGGAAGATCGACAAGGCGGGTTTTGTCGTTAAGCACTATCCGGGCGATTCCCTCGGGATACCAGAAGAGCTGGTTCACATCATCGTAACCAATAATGTCTTCGTGATCCCTTTCCCTCCGTACAAACTTGCCATCCTGCACCTCGTAACCCTGATCACGAATAAACCGATACAACGGCTTAATGACAGCTCGCAAATACAATCCCTCCGGAACTGGCTCGATCCGATTTTGACACTCGGGTGATCGGTAGTAGTCGTCGGCACATTTAAAGATAAAGCAAAGACATTCTGGGACGAAACGAACTTGGGCGGCCTCACCCCAGCAGAGCAGATAGAGTGCAATTTGGCGAAGACGGTCGTACTGAGACATATTGTTCATTGCCTGACGCCACCGCTCCAAAGCAGTTGAGAGAGATTTTTCATGAGGGGGCCGTTTACCGCCGCCTCGCTTTGACTTCAAGCGGGTGAGCCCAGGATTCTGCACTTGACCTATGGCATCGTCGAGGTCAAGTTGAGCGGCGAAATACCATTTCCGATAGTTGGCATTATGACCACCAATATAATCGGCGTGCAACGTGAGTAAGGCCTGATTGGGTGACATTCTGGAGGCTCTACTGTCAAGTAGCTGCATTAGGAAATCGAACTACAGAAAAGGTAAGAAGCACGCGAAACATGAGGTTACTATTCAACTTGCCATGTTCCGCATCGAGTCCCGCTGGAAACCAAACTTTTGAGTAAGATCCAAAAATATATCCTCTATTTCTTCCTTGGACAAGGGAATTTGCCTGTCTGACGACCAAGCTGGGTATGAATCACGGGAAGCAGACGAATAGTCCATAAAGGTTGGGGTTGAAGCAGCATCCGAATTTGCCATTCTGGGACCAAGTGACTCTGCCGAAGGTGCAGAGCGTTGACCATAAACATCACCATCCGAATCAGTATCTTGTGAAGCTGAAACTGGGAGGTGAGAAAGCGTCGAAAAAAGAGAAAAATCTTATGCAAGGCTCACGGTATGGGTCGTAAGGCGTATTGTGGTCATAGAAACCAGATTCATTGAGAGGCCCAACACTATTATCCGAAGTATAAGTGTCCCTTCTGCTGAAATCTACAGAGTCATTGTCGTAATATCTTTGGTTTGACTGAGCGGCGTGAGCTGACGTGGTGAAAGGATCTAGATGTTGACCGTCAACTGAGGGCGACGAGGACGACGGATAGCCCTCTTGACTGCCCCGCGCTGGTCTGGCGGGCATGGATGATGGTAGGGAAGAAAAAGATAATATGCAGCTGTTTATGACGTGCGCCAAACATCCAACATCGCTTCCGATTATGTAAGCACGGCAATTTTCACGGCCTGGTGGCCGCTTCTAAATTTGGAATCTCGGGTCCTTTCTCTTCGCCTCGATACCATCCGCAGTGACCCTGTAATTATTTTGTGAATTTTCTGAGCTCTGTACTGACTGTTTTTTCACTCAGATATTCAAGTCTTATCGACGCCCAATGTCTCTACTAGGCTGCTTTCATTTCATATGACAGACAGGAGATTCAAAATTCTGGCTGCCGGGTTTCAACTATAGCCAGTGATAGAATATGTAAGCTTTTAGCGACGTTCCTGGGTTGTGAGGTTGTTGAATTACCCGCTCTCAATCCAATTGAGGCACATCAATACGACGCCTCGTCTTGTCTTCAAAGACGACCGTGTCGGAGTTAACGGTCTAGGTGAGTCGAACGGAATCGAAAACTTGGTAACTAGTGCCAGCTAGTACTTGTCTGGAAGTCGAACGAGCAAGATGCGCGCCGATTGTTAGGCAAATAGGACCATATGCAACTATGGTCATAGGTTTTTGAATCGAGGCTAGAAGCCTTTACACTCAGAGGCTTTCCCCGACCAACCTCCGCAGCATAGTTTGCGGGTGAATCCCACCGCAGACTCAGATTCCAAATATCGTCCAACCGAGTTCCGTGCGGAATAATTCATATTTCGCCAAGACAATTCGAGCTTGGGCAGAGAGGCCATCGATAGATAAATTGTATTTCCTTATACAACGCAGTGGATTCATACCAATCCGATAAGTCTGGGAACATGGAGCGCTAAGACTGACACCCTCCTTGAGATAGCATCTGACAAGCACTGAAGAGACACAGCTTGGACGGTGGCGTTCTTGCATGAAATCAAGTACATATAACGCAACTCGTTGACGGTCCGTGGACATGCGGATACTAGCTCTTTCCAAGATGATTGTATTGTTGAGGGACTCTTCGGTCGATAAATAATATAAGACAAGATTATATTTGTCCGACCACTAAGATAAAGCTTCCTTAGCTCAGTCGGTAGAGCGCGAGTCTCATAGGCGTATGAGATCCGATAGGATTGTAATCTCGAGGTCGCAAGTTCGAGCCTTGCAGGGAGCATTGACACAGTCTGTCTTTGATTTTTTTCAGTGTTTTTGATAAATTGTCACGACTTTGAAGGTTGCAGGGAATCATTGAGGTTACGCGGAATGCGGAATAATTACATAGCAAAGGAAGTTCGAAATTAGGCATCGGGATTCGGGCACCCGGCGGCCCGGCCAAGAAGTATATCTGCCTCTTTGAATCTTTCCTCTGACCATCATCTCTGCAATGCCGCCACAGCACCCATAATATCCCAGCCCACCAAGCGTCTTCTTCGAGGTTCAAAGCAGACTCTCAATATCAGCCGGTGTGATTGCAGCACTGGGGAGAGTAGCTGGATACACAAGAAGTTCAGCGTCTATCGTGAGCTTTACAAGAGAAGGAGCGTTTGGGTATCAAAGGACTATGCAAGGATATAGGAGCTCGCAAAGGTGGCGTGGAGGCCGCTCTTTTGCTACCAATCAATTGGCAACTATCCCCTCAGGTAAATTCATGTTTCTTGTGCTCTGGTTTGCCACTCGGCTCCCCCTGTATGAGACTAGCTCTCCCTGGTACAACCAACATTTTTGCAATAACAGGACAACAATTTATTTCACGAGACCGGCGCCTATAAAGTAAACAGCTCCGGAACGGATTCCGTACAATTCGTAAATTTCGATAGACTCGGAGTCCTGACCCTCTTCAAGTTGGACTTGGATGTCAACCCGCTTCCTTCTAGGTTTTCAAAACAAACCGAGCATTTACTTGCGGTCTTGGCGTCAGCTCTCAAAGAAGCAAGATGCAAAGAACGGACAAAGCAAAATGAGTTAATAACAAGGCTAGTCGCCAAAGCTCCCAGTCTCGAAGAGGAAGTATTTTGCTCCAAGTTTTGTTGGTTTTTGACTTTACACATCAGCAGGCGCTCTCAACTACCCAACGTAGATGTCGCAGCTCAGCAAGACATGATAGCATCTATATGGGAGAATTACGGCCCTAGCCTTCGCTTTGGGATTACGGTCATTCAACAGGGCGAGACTGCTACTCATGGATATCACGCAGACCTATGTCTAGCTTTGCCAGTCTAGCATACGGAGAGATGATGAAGGCTCTCGTGCAGCCTGATGTCGGACCAGGTGTTTCCTATCTAGTTGTCCACACGTATTTTCCACTGGAGAAGCCTATGATTTTGAGACACAATAGGTATAATAATGTGTCTACTCATTGAAACCTCTCAATGGAAAAACTCGCAGGAGTGTGCAGAGCTTTTTCACTTCATTCAGTATTTGCTGGGTGTCACTCCATCTGTCAGCCTATGGCTATTGAAAAACCAGCAGGCGGTCTTTCCGGCAGCCTGCATTTACTAGAAGGCAATTTCGACAGGCAACTGAAATTAGAATCTCTGCTTTAGCAGTTCCATTCACCCTCGAGTGGAAGAAATCCCGCTTGGAAGTTGGCAGTTTAATGTGAATTTGAAAGATCTCCTGGGTCATGGCCAAACACTCAGGTGCGGCGGGATAAATCAGACCTTGCATAGCCCCTAATGCCTGAGGTTTGAAGCCTGAGCGCATGCTTGCTACTTAAGGGGAGAAGTGCCAGCGTCCAAGTAGTTCTGGCAATTCAGGGTGTCTGGTGATCGTTCGCTGGATGATGGTCACTAGAGAATATCTGCTAAAATTCGGGTTCATTGAGTGGAGTCCTTCCAAACCCTAAGCCTTGAAGGTGACCTTTCAATTTGCTGCATTTTTGAAAATTGAGCCCACAGAAAACTATGTTCTCGGTGAACTGTTCTCTTCCTTTCTCAATGCAAGACTCGGCACCCAAAAGGATTAAAATTTTGCATATATTCCCTTCTCGTTCGAATAGTATTTGTCTCGAATTCGGTGTTCTCCGGTGAAAGCACCTAAATGGTACAGTAAATACAGTAACGAAATATTAGTCGACGCTGGCACAAGAGGTTCGAGTTCGAAATTTTCCGGGTTAAGCAAGAGCGTCCAAAGAGCATCTAAAGCGGATGTACGATGCCTACGCCCAACAATCAAACTGCGTTCTAACACGAGTCCCCTGATAATTAATGCAACTTTGCATGGCAGTCAACTTCACACCCAGAGCTAAAATTTTATTTTCTATTCCTTGCTCCGACAATGTCTCTGGCAACTTCCCTTCACTCAAAAGGTCAATTCTTTAGGGCAGTTCATCACAATCGCATTATTTCAGGAGTGTTCATCTTGGAGTGCCACTTGACGGACAAACCAACACATCTTCGTCCTTGATTCTGTCATGATATCTGATGGAGGGAATAACATTTTGTCCCTGCACCCAATCTGACAACTCTTGAAATCTGCTTGCGTCCTTCCAACACCTCTCACTCTCCTTTTACTTCGAACAAAGTCAGATGCACGCCAGCTTTGTTATTGGCTGCGACATAAGTGTAATTCATTCATCACACTTTCCGTGTCTTGGACCGACTCCATCTTCGGTTCCATGTATGTTTCGTCTTAGTTCAGGAGAATATATTCTTCGCAGATAGAATCACGGCACTGAAACTTGAGAACCTTCTACTTTCCGTCGTCCGATGTTGAAGCTCTCGATGTGGATGAAACTATTTGGCAATCCCGTGGGAACTCAGTGGTTCCGGAAGAACACGACACGTTTCGGTGATGCCTCCAGATCCAACAAGTTTAGCAGGCGCTGGATGTTTAGAGTGCTGTCGCGGTATGCGAGATATACTGTACAGACTCCACTGTGTGTGTATAGGATAGAATAGACTAAACCGAAATCCTTGACAGTCTTGGAGGTATTTTTTTTTGTCAATCACACTCTCTGTACTGAGCTGAATGAAACTTGTATGGAAGCTCAACATACATTTGTGGAAAGGAAAACCCGTGGCAGGCTATCCAAGGTGGAACTAGGCTTATGATGCATCTTTGTTACCTTTCACCCTTTCAAGCCGCGACTTCTGTCCTTCCTTCGGTAAATCTCTTCTCGACGCTATGGGCAATGCTGCGTTTATCAAGTCCGAGTACATTTTTCAGATTGTATGTAACTTTGTCAATGCCCGGAAAGCATTCGACAATCCAACTTGAAAAACAAAAAATGACATGTTCAAGAACATGTTCTGATGCGTTTCTTGCCGGCGGTGTACATACTTAATCCATTTCCTGGCCTAGCAAATCATGATGTGCTCAATTTACCGGCGCATCAAAGACACATCCATCGGAGTTGCTCAATGGATCCTAACTCAACTCTTAATGAGCTTATATATTTGGTATTGCTTTAAATCGTACATTATGAAAAGAGACTGGATTCCTCACTCGATAACCACAGAGGGTGCACAACCTCGGAGAGGATCGCGTTCTTCCGGGATCCACCGAGTTCCTGTGTGGTTGCCAGTTAAGCTAGCGGTTTCTGGCGGCCAAATTAGTTTCATCCACCTCGAACTTCATGCCGGCGAGCCTTTCCTTGTTCTTCTTCCGAATCTGACTTACCTGCTGCTCAGTCGCGACAAAATCTGTTAATTGCCACGATTTGTCGGCCCGGCTGCACTCGCCGGTGAGCATTGCTTGCTTGAGATCGACAGGCTCTTGTAGAGACAACGCATAAAGTGGGATTAAGAGTGTCTGTCCGCGGAAAGAATCGCACGAGGATCTAGGGCTAAGTATAACGTTTCATGTATCAAGTTCTACTCTAACTTCAAATGTGCATGATACTGATGATAAGTATTCTATGTCCTCGGTGCAGCCTCGGTGCTTAGGTATCGGAAAATGAAGTGACAGTGATCGCACTTATCGGATATCCTTGCTATAAAGGTTGAACTGCTTACCAAGATTGCTCTCATTTCCCTCAAGGAGCAAAGTCTTCAAGATGCCAATCACAGAACCTGCTTTATGCTCGTTTGGCTTGATTCTAAACCCTTCACTTATTATGTTGGTTGTGAGTAAATTGATGGCTAGTCGGTGTCACTTCCGATCTCAAAAATTGTTTCAATCAGTTCGAAGCATTATTTTATGGTCAGCCCTGGTAACGGAAAATCAACCTGGGCATTCATACTTATATGATGAAAATCTTCAGGTGCATACATAATCATCTTAGGTCTTTACGCGTACCTTCAGGTTCAACAACAGGGGCGGCAGCGCTATTATCAAATATCCCTTTCCCTCCTTTTTCTCCTGAGCACTGCCTCTATAGCTATTTCAATTTTGAATTTTCAACAGCTAACCTTGATGTGCTTCTACTCTTCTCTTGAAAGCTATGAGGTACTGATGACAAAAATTCAAAACCTTGAGTATGTGTACAGTGTTTCTTTCATCTCCAACCATTTGCCATAGATTCATACCGTGATTTGACCACTTTAGCATTGCAATGGAGGGTATTTATACTACCTCCAAGTAAGTTTGAAACAGTAGGGTTTTCTCTTCAATATCGGATGCTTAATGTTGTTCTGATCAATGATAGTATTGTGGCGGATAGCTTACTTGTCAGTCAATATACACTTTTCCTACCACTTCTCCTGGTCTTCTAACTATACCAACCTTCTTCCAGTTGTATCGCTGCTCTGTCGTGTGGACCTCCAAAAAATGGGTCATAATCGGTCCCATTATACTATCTGCAATTAACGCCGGTGAGTAGTGGACTCCATACTGAGAAAACGGATGGCTCTAAAGGTTGGCTTAGGAATGGCGATCACATCAGTTATTCTATTACAGCACACAATCGAGTTTAAACTGTCAGCATCTTACCAGGACCTGTTCATAACAGGGACATATCTCTTTAAAGCATTCTTGGGAGTGAACCTTTTCACAAATTTGATTCTGACAGGTCTCATAGGTAAGTCCATTGCACTGTATTGAAAGAAGTTTGTCATGCATTTTGTAATCCAGCCGGAAGATTGTGGTGGATATCTCGTGCCACTCGGCATCATTTAGGGCCTGATTCAACTTATAGCAAGAGGATGAATAGAATTATTGCGATTATGTTTGTCTTAACCCTTTAGGTGTTTTTTGAACTCATGCTCATATACCATTTCTGGACTAATTTGTCAGTCTTGAATCGGGTCTGCTGTGTCCTCTTGCATTAATTGCCAGTATTATTGTCACTATCATTCTTCCAGCAAATAGTTATGCCACATCGGTGAATCCATTACTAACTGTCATTGAGGTAGAAATTTTAACTGCTCCGCTGTAATGATTACTGATCATGTAATAAACTTAGGGAATCGCTGCTACAATGGTCATTGTCAGAGTCAATTTGAATATCAACAATGAGACGACCTCTAGCACTGACAAGAGTGAGCATGACGGTCTGTCCAATCTGGAAATGTAATGATTGTCGCATTCACATTGACATTTCCTAGATTTGCTGACATCCCGATCGGTTCAGCTTCTTTTACAAGAAGATTATAGAAATTCTCTGCCCTTATCCACGATCAACACTGTGTCGGATAAGCGTCGCGCACCCGCTGGAAGACAAAATGGTTCATCCAAGGATACATCCAGCAAACACTCTCCCAGATAATTTTCAAGATGAATTTGATATCTTTCCATACATCACCAACAGTCGGCCCCCATTTCAATCTTCATTACCATCTTGTTGTCTATCAAATCTTGGCTGATACCAGCTGAAGTTTAGGAGACTTTATATTTGGTAGTACCGTACGGTTAAAGATCAGCTTCTAATATGAGATCACTTGGAAGCTGCGTGCTATCTATGGCAGTTGGATATCATTTAAGGGTATCGAATAAATGATTCTAGCACAACAAACCTTATTCACAATGAGTACATGAGTTGCCAGGTAGATGCCGAAAGAGGGGGTATCTGATGTGAATGAGGTCACTTTGTCATACGACATTTTCCTTAGGTTTTGTTGCAGGGAATTTTTGTAAAACTCAGAAAATATCTACTAGAGAGACTTTGTAGGATATTTTGAGCATTTTATTCATCGGGACTTCTGGCCAAAGCTCAGTTTCTCTTCTAGTATTGTAGAAATCTGAAACATTGATCTGTTATATAAGACGCTAGTCTTCTACTGTAAATAATTTAAGCAAACTGTTGATTCGCTTAAGATTGGTACAAAAGTAAGAGATGGACTCGACTCAAGTACTGGATATGTCGGGGACAGTACTCGAGTAGACTCTATGGCAAAGAAGTGAAGACTCAGTAGAGTCGACGTTGAGTACTTATTGGGAGCATAATAGAGGAAAGATATGTTAACGTTTACGAAGAAATATTGAACAAAAAATATCCAGGATTCTTGATAACACTGAAAACCACTAGATTTGCAAGTATCTACTATCAACTCTACTCCTGGATTTTTAGAGCGCTAAATACTTGATGGATTGCCACCAAATCTTGGATAGTTTGTCTAGATTCTGTTCATATTTCTAGATAGTAAGGTGCCAAGCTACTGGACATGGCACAAACATAGGTCAAATTACAAGAGGTTTAGTTATTGAAAATTAAGGCCTATCGCTTCTACCGCCATGTCCAAGTTGCCACCCGTCATAATTCCGGAGGAGCATTACATATCTCCAGAGCTCAGAGCTTAAGTTTTGCCTCAGCAAATGGAGTCTTGAAGAACAACATCTGGCTGATATGGATTCTGGATCTGTTACTCCTCAGGTCCTCTTTCACGTTGCTGTTGAAGCCCCTTCCCCAAAAGCTGTTCGCTTGGCCAACGATGAGCTTCATGCAGCTGTTCAGTAACATCCCAATCGTTTAACCACTTCGTCCAACTCTAAGGTCTCATGAAACCAGCATCAATTATTTGCGTCAATAGTCGGTTTAATGATAGCATATTTGTCACCTTTCTCTCCATGCCCAATTCTTGTTCGATACCTCTTGTCAGATCGACAACGGTTCATAGATCGGAGTGACCGTCCGTATTCATTTCTTGTTTCTCGTGCAAAATTACGGCACTAAAAAGTGATTAAATTCTGCTGTACAACGCTGTACATATTCATTTTCGTATTCCAAACTTCCCTCTTATCTCGGGATTGGCGGTAAGTCTTCGGTCATGCGTTTTTGAGTTCTTATCAGCCTAGAGCAGTCTCACCAGCTTGATTTTCCCTTTTTTCTTCGTTTCTGCTACCTATCGATGTGAATTGAATCACGAGACATTCATATGGTCGCGTCGTGCTGGTCTTCTTGAATGGCCTCGTTCGTCAGCCCAGAAGGTGTAGAAACTTTGAAGCAAGCTGTGATGAGATTTTTGGCATGTGAGATGGACGACAGTGCGTAGTAATACTATTTGTGGAAATGTATCAGATGGGGTTGTGGATTGTTAACGGGAAAACTTGGAAAGGCATTTAGATTAGATTACTATTTTGTCTTCTCTGAAAGGTGTCAGTGGAGAATGCTAACGTTGTTGTGATTTAGGTGCAGTGCCGTAACAGCTTATAACCTGTTCAATCAAAGACCTCCAGATGTACAAGATACAGAACTTGAATGCTTTCTCTTGGCCCGTGTCCTGTACTATGATTGATAGCTAATCTCTAGGCATGAATAATGGGTACATATTCAATCTTCGTTCATGTTGATGTGCGAAAGGACCGCAAACTCAAAACAGGCTCGGGAAGGAAGATTTATTACACCCGGTGCTGACCCGAACATCATTGCCTCTGGGACTCCCGCAGAAGGAGAAGACGAGCTTGATGCAGCTAAAGAATACGCCGCCGCAAAAGCCCTCGCTCTGAAGTACGTATGTACTAGGCAGAGTGGGCGAAATCGATGTGAATTTGAAGCGAGGCTCGTATAAGGAGCGTCTACAAGTGAATGTCAAATAGTTCAGCGATTTACATAACCTAATGATCTCCCTAGAGAGACTAACGCAATCAAGCAACTTGATCCAAGGAGTCGTAATGCTTCCCTTGACCTTCAATCAGGTTGTATGCATAATGGCTGCAATCCGGGAGATTCCTGAATGCGCTTTTCCGAAAAGTGCGGGAATCTTTTTCAATAAGTAGGTTTCCATCTTACAGCCACTGAATGATTCACAGCTGACTCGATGTTCTGCTCCAACTGCAAACATCCACTGTTCGAACCTCGGATCCTAGATTTCTTCAAGTTTCAGCACGAGCTGCGTTCGAACTCTGAACTCTCCTCGTTGAATCTGCGAGAGATTGACGAAACTCTTCATTTATGCGACCTAGATCTAAGCGACTACGAGGACGAGCTCCTGCGACTCGAGTCTCGAATCGCCTTCATTTGGGAACAGAAGGAGCGAGTGGAAAAGTACAGGAGTAATGTGCGCTCTCTCACTTCCGCTATACGAAAATTTCCCAACGAAACCTTGGGATTGATCTTCGATTATACCTGCGAGTGGAATGACTTTGGATATGACGGTCCTACTTCACCGACGATCAGTTGCCTCCCAGCGCTTTCCCTCAGTTCAACTTGCTCTCGATGGCGCTCAGTGGCAACAAGACTTCCGAACCTTTGGTCGAGATTCAAGATGGAGGTTACAGCACAGGAATTACAAGCATCTGGTCGGTTCTACGAGGCCTATATTGCTACCATTAAACTCTTCCTCTTACGCTCTCAAACTCATCCCCTCATGATTGACTTGAGTTTCAACCGGAATCTACCAATGCTTCATATTCCTCTTTCACTGCAGCTCCTCCATGAGCATACGCAGCGATGGATGTCTTTGAGATCTAATTATCCATTTCCCCTCATAGATGGTGACTATTGTAACTTCGTTGCATTGGAAACGCTGGATTTATGGAAATGCCCATATCCAGGGACAAAGCTGGATCGTTTCCGGAAAGCTCACAAGCTCACCCAACTCAAGATGCCGATCATTGTACCATTCGACAGTTCCTTGCCTTGGAATCAAATTACCTGTCTCGACATTGGCACCGTGATTGGTTCAGTGGGTGACATTATCGAACATTTGCCTAATCTCACTACTCTCAAAATCATCTCAAACTCTTCCATTGCGATATATCCTCCTAGGTTCTCAGATAAAGTGACAAAATTGGTAGTGACATTCGATTTGGAGACTGTCGTTGATGGCATATTCTCGTTCGTCACATTCCCCGCCTTGAATACACTTCATCTTCGGTGTGACTCAGCATGGAAGGCTCACAATTGGAAGTGGCCAGGGGATGTTCTGGCTGCATTTATTTTACGGTCTACGTGCAAGATCACAACCCTGAAAATCGACGGAGTTCCACTTTCCGACGTAGAACTCATTGCCGCACTTCAACCTCTCACTTCTCTTGTCACACTAAAGATCGCTTATTCTACCGACGTAACCGACCCGATAACTACAAATTTCATTCATGCTCTCCACACGTCAAAACAGAGAGATTTACCCTGCTCGAAATTGAATGTCCCCCTCATTCCCCATCTCCGGTACCTCTCGATAGCCTGCGGTGGCAATGATTTTGATCACGGGGAATTCATAGCTATGATTTCTTCGCGCTGGCTTCCCGCCGCGCGCACGCTGGTCACCTCAGAAGGCGTCGAGATTGACTGTTTGCGATCGGTTGTGATGGAGCTTTGGGTATGCGAGGTGGACGAAACGGTGTATGGGCCTTTAGTAGAAATGGATAGAACGGGATTGAGAGCGGTTGTGAGGGGCATGAATGGAACGCAGATTTAGGATTTCCCAAATGGTACTAAGAGATAATAAAGATAATCATTACGCCAGCATGAGGAGTGATATTTGGCCTCTGCGCCCCAATCTACTGTTATTGGTGGACAAAGTGTTTCTAATAATGATTTGAAAAGACAGTCCCAATCATGATGACTGTACATTAGGGTCAATTGCAACTTGACGATACAACTGATTATGAGTCTTCATAGCTTCACAATCTGAATTTGCTTGTAACGGGCTACGACTCACAATATTCAGACGAACAATGGGCGTATTATTATCCAAATCTGGCAAGGCCATGTCCTTTCCAGCCAAAGCGCAAAGAAGTACCATGATGAAAAGATCAGCAGTGAATTGTCACCTCGTCGCTGCCAGCACTGCTGCACTACGCAGAACCCAAAAAATTACGTGCGAAAAATGATGCGTAAAATATATAGGAAAAAGTATGACTTTTTCGACATATTTTTCGGACCCAATTTCGCTCGACAAAGGAAAGGAAATTGAATTCCTATTGCGGTGTAAATCCCGCCTGAAAACAATGTGTTTTTACGCATGTGAAAGAAGCCCTTTTACGCGCGTAAAAGCATATCTTTTACGGCTGAAAAAGAAATTGGAACCTTATCAGGACTTCAGGTCCCGATAAATGGGTCATTGTCGGGCCCAACTTCCATTCTTGTTGGGTATTTTTCCCATTATGCGGTAAGTTTCCGGTAAGTTTAAAGAAAAGATAATGCCGTGGTGGTGGCGGGAGGCGCGGGAAAGTAGCTACATGATGTATATATATGTAATCAAGGTAAGATAAAAGATAACGCAAAAATAAAAGAATGCCACTCAACCATATACCAAGTATTATCGAGCTAGAGCCCGCTGGCTATTCAGAACCACTCATCTCAAAAGTAGCCTTTCGTCATTTGGTGTTCATTTCATTTCCGACTGATTTTTGTTGATTTGTCCCATCTGATGACCTGATCATTTTCTGGTAGC
>KN834771.1:313738-335639 GCA_000827265.1 Collybiopsis luxurians FD-317 M1
GTATATATATGTAATCAAGGTAAGATAAAAGATAACGCAAAAATAAAAGAATGCCACTCAACCATATACCAAGTATTATCGAGCTAGAGCCCGCTGGCTATTCAGAACCACTCATCTCAAAAGTAGCCTTTCGTCATTTGGTGTTCATTTCATTTCCGACTGATTTTTTGTTGATTTGTCCCATCTGATGACCTGATCATTTTCTGGTAGCCTAAGTACGCCTTGATAAAAATGGCAATTGGGCCCGACAATGACCCACTTATCGGGACTTCAGGTCCCGATAAGGTTCCAATTTCTTTTTCAGCCGTAAAAGATATGCTTTTATGCGCGTAAAAGGGCTTCTTTCACATGCGTAAAAGCACATTGTTTTCAGGCGGGATTTACACCGCAATAGGAATTCAATTTCCTTTCCTTTGTCGAGCGAAATTGGGTCCGAAAAATATGTCGAAAAAGCCATACTTTTTCCTATATATTTTACGCATCATTTTTCGCACGTAATTTTTTGGGTTTTGCGTAGTGCTGCAGTCCTGGCTGAAAAATCCGAGAGCTCTGGGGATCGCCATCACGTGACCGCGAACCTATCAACACCATCAACGCCACCCAAGAGATTGGCGGTATCGTCCTTCTTCCACCACAAGCGTCTAAAGAAACACCTTGGAAATCTCGGACAACAGATTTACCCGAGCTCCAGTCTTGCTCGCTGCATGACAGAAGGGAGAGTGTGATTAGGGATCTGAAGGATATGGTGCCGGAGGTCGGGCTGGAATGGTTTTTCGACAATGTTCTACCACAGCTTCCTGAAGGAGTCAAGATGGAGAAAGTGATAGAGGAGCTGAAGAAGGATAATGCACTTAATGACCATGGCTGGACTCAATTTCCGGTGGATCCAAAGAAAGAAAGGCGCCATGAGGATTTAGTCTTCGCACAACTGGAACCGATATTCGAGGCTGTCGTTCGTGCAGTCAAGACTATCAACCCTTCTCTCACCCAGCAATTTGCTCTCCTCGTTAAACCAAAGACTGCCCCGAAATCAGAGCGACGGTCGAACACCAAGCCGGATAATTGCTTCATTCCAGTAACTGTCGACGAACGTATCAAGGTTGATTCCACGTACCGGCGGAAGACAAAAAGAAGGCGGAAGAATCTATTGCCGCTAGGAACGATGTACGTTTGTTTTCAACTACGAATATTGTTTCTAACATTGATTGGTTTCGTCTGCAGAATATTGCAAATATTATATACAGCTTACAGCATATCATGGCGCTAGACCCTTGCCGTCGGTTCACATTTGGCACAACGACGCAAAATCGTTTACTTCGAATCTGGTTTGCGTGAAGGGGGTGGGTTCTTACTACGGAACCTTGCGATTATCTCAAGGTGCGGAATATTCAATTTCTCTCGCGAAGTGCGCACAATCTGACTGGAATCTTAGGACTGTGAACGGCTTATTCACCTCTTTATTGCCTTCGCCTATTCTTCCCGTACTGCTCTCGGCTGGGATCCTACCGTGGAGTGTATCAATACGCCTGACCTCTCCAAAGGCGAGAAACGCCGATACAAAATTAAGATCGGCGATAGAGTCTTTACTATCCTCGCCACTCTTGCAGATTACGCCGCCGAAAGTCCTGTCAGCCGTGCCACCCGAGCTTGGCTGGTCGAGGACGAAAGCGAAAAGGAATATGTCCTCAAAGACATGTAGTTTGACGAGGATCGACCTGCAGAGCATGAGGTACGAGAAGCTCTGCCGGAAGATGTTAAAAGAGAGCGTGAAGAGGAGGACGTAGGGAGGCTCAAAAGATATATACTAACTCCATTTTGCTTCGAAAGAGTGCAGGTCGATGGTCGGGTCGACACCGCGAATGACATGATGAACGGAAAGGTCTCTTTTATCTTCTCACAGTTTTCCCTCAAAATCGTTCCACCTACAGACCCACGACGTCAGAGCTATCATCCCAGCCGCTCTCACACTGTCAGCTCAACTTCGTCTTACCCTCCTACCAATTTCCCCTTTCCCCTTCCTGAATTAACAAATGTTTCCGAATTAGAGGCGAATGCGCAATCGAGTGAGGATTCCGATTTAGATGAGGACTCGCCCTCTAGCGACGGCTCTGAATCGAGCGATACAGGTAAAAATGAACATGAGGAGGCAGAGAAAGACAACCTCAAGGCCATAGTTATTCGGCGCAAATACCATTATTGCATCGTTTTCGAAGAACATGGCTCCACCTTGTATCAAGAGAGGAGCCTGCTCAATGTTTATGTAACACTCGTTGATTTGCTCTCTGGTACGCAGTTCTCCATCGTGTAGGCTCGAGCTTGAGTTTAAACTAATTCGATTGATCAGCACTTCAAATCATCCATCGAAGCAACTGGGTTCATAGCGACATCAATTGTGGCAACGTCTATGGTTTCCTCGATACCAGCGGACAACCTCGCGGCATCCTTGAATATGCGAAACATGTCATGGAACTACAGGAGCATCCCTTGCGCACGGTATTTTTCTGACCCGCTGTTGTAATGATTACTCAACCAATTAACTGTACACGCAGGGAACCCCGGACCTTATGGCAATTGAGTCTATCACTGCGGAGTGGTACTTTCTACCCCGTAAACGCTTTGTGGGCCAAATTTCAAAGCCGAAACCAGTCGTATTCTCGCATAACGCCCTTCACGACTTGGTATCCTTGTGGTGGCTTCTTGTTTACATCCTTTTTAACAACGATAACGCAGCCAAAATCCTCAAGCCTGACCGTGCAAACGCTCGAAATGAAAAGAGTAAGTCGCTGTTCGGTCATGTTTCTCAGCGCCATTTCCGTTTCGAGTTTTTTCGGGATACCCGCAAAATGACCGTCAAGGAAATGGGCATTCATCGTTCACCGGGTCAGGTACTTCAGACTGTGTCCGATATGGCAGATTTATTGCTATCGGCCTACGATAACGCAGAAATGCCATACTTTTCTATCGACCAGAAGGCCCTATTCATCCATGAAACTCTTTCCTCTTTCTTAGAGGGTCCAAATCGGGTTACAATACAAGGCATACGACTTCAAGCAGTTGAACTGTACAAAGTACAGAAGCCAAAGCCGCTGCCCGGTGAAAGCGGCGCTCGCGTTAATGAGAGGAAACCAGAAAGGTCTCGGTAAGACGTTCCTCTTTTCCCACTTATTTCTTTCTGTCGCTGACATTTAAATCCTAGATCGCATCTTTCGCAAGACGAGTCTGAGGAATCTTCTACCGATCTCGATAAGGACTCTTTATTGTCATTTGGCTCCTTCACTCATCTTTTGTCGCTCCTCATCGGTCTTGCTTTCGGGTTGTGCTTTGATGCTTTCCGACTTCTCCATGTATAGTGTATTCATGTGCTGGATGTAGCGCTAGTGTATTTCGATATATCCTTCTGTCCCGATATAAATTGCGTCTTCGTTCCCGGATAACATTATTGGCACGAAAGGAAAACGTTGTGCACTAGTGCAGGCTGGGCAAACACACTCAACCGGCGACGCTGGAAAAGTTCGCGGTATAAGCATGGGCACTGCGGGAGTTAGGTCGATCGATCACATGCCCTACTTTACAACTCGTTCCGCCACCACGACAACCACGACCACCTAAACGGAGAGTTCCTAGGACAAACAGAAGCCATATACCGGATCTGCATTCCTGCATTCTTGAGACGGTGCTTTTAAAGTTTCGCAGTGCATCAATCTTCCTTCGACCATTTCCGTGTACGACCATGAAATCTCCGATATGATGTATATCCCGTTGGATCTCTTTTTATTTGAGCAGATTCACTCCTACGGGCCGCTCTATGCAAATTTGGTCAAGAGCAGCCATCTCGCATCTTAGCGGCGACATTCGCGGAAAGCCCCTGTAGATGCAAAAGGATATCAGATATTCCAATTCTAACGATCTCTGCTTGAGTTGAAGTATATCTTATTTCGACTATTGCAAGTTCATAGATTTTACTTGGATTCTCAAGTACGGTCTCTTGAAGCTTACCCAGTAGTTCGTCAAACCGACACCCACATATACTTGTTGGAGTTGTGCCTTTCATTCCTCGGGGTGGGTGGTATACATCACTGTGACGTATTTTATTCTATCTGATCTCCTCCAAAGATGTAGCCTATCTTTTGAGGAACCGGCCGCGCTAAGGCAGTCAAGCGGAAAGGTCAGTCCTCCACTGTCGTAAAAGCCAAGCCGAACATATCGCTTCTTAGACATAGATTCTCTTCGTAGACCCGAGTGTTGTCGTCGTCGTTCTAATTGGACAAATCGGTGGAGCTGAGGTGTTCTGCAATACAGAATATCATGAACGCGGGAAAGACTAAAGATTGGGTTAGGACGTATGATACCGCCCTCTCTGCTCGTATGGATGGATATTGCCGTGACACGCATTCACTAATACTACTCGGGCGTCCTGATCATGAAGAGAAATGTCGCCGTTCTATACAGCATGAATGGTCGTTCATTGTGTGTTGCACATGGATCTCGCAAAGATAAGTCAGAACCTATTCAACGAACATGATTGACGCACTCCCAGTAGTGTAGGGACATGTATGCGTCTACTTGAGTTGGACAGTGGTTGAACAGTGGGTCAGAGTCATTTGGCTTCTGCCGTGACATCTTTGTGAATATCATGGTGAGCTGCTTTGCTTTTTTCTTTCTTTCGACCCACCAATGAGATGGAGAGAAAGTCGCCGTCTAACAATTGGTGAGGTTTGAACGGACCTTGATAAAGAGCACAATTTACTATGTGGTTACTCGCTGGCGCATGATGTACAGCACGCAATGGAGCCAAGAAGTCAAATATCGGATCCTACCCTCCTCTTACCTTCCTTTGTAGAATTGTAGCTTTGCAGGCGTCGAGGTACTGCAGGGGTGTACTGGGGCCCTGTGTCAGGTGGGCATACTTTGCCTCTCACTATCTTTACCCTCATCGCAGCCTGACGTTGTTACGTCGAACAAGCTTTGGAAGAAAATATAACTGAATATGTTATGGCAGTTGGTCTGAATCATGTTCGGCCTACTGTCTGGGTCGGAGTTCGAAATTTCTCAACTGATGCAACTCGTGTTTTCCATCGTATTGAAGGAAATTTCCCAACGTTCTCTCCTCTCCTAGGTTACGGCGTTCCTTTCTGTCACAAGTAATCGGTAATCGGTGGAGGGCTGACGGGCATGTAAAGGTACGTGACGACCATAGCTATCCTCCATCTCAGAATTAAAAGCATAAAACAAAGGTGAATGTCATAGCTCGATCTCCTCTATTGAATCGGTGGACTTCCATTCAATTTGACCCATACGCTACATCGGCTCGTGGTTAAAGTTAAATCTTAAATATGACTGTTTCCAGGAATCTGTTTTCTGGAGTGCAAAAAGTATTTTGTTATCAGTTCTGATTGCACGACACTGAGTCTTTTTCCATCCCATTCTATCCCTCGAAACGTTGTCGTAAGAATGTCGAGCAAAGTTCAGGGCGCGTCAATGGGGAATGAGGTGTACATATTTTCGGGACCAATCCGACTTTATAGGAAGCGAAAGTATAGGATTGGACCAGAGAACTGGGATGCGGACCGAGATGATACCGGTCAGCAACCGTTACCGTGGGTTGGACCTGCCAATCAGAGAAAACTGATAGATCTTAACCACGACAGCCATTACTTCTGTGGTCTTAAGTTTCCTACCGTTCGCATCCAACTCTATCTGATATCAAGAACACGGAAACTACTTATGCACTGTTGTACGAAGCTCGAATAGCTTCCAAAAAGTTACCCCGGCCTTTTTGTTTTTTTGTTTTTTTCTCGTAATTTACCCCAGAGCCTGCAAATGTACACATCCGGCTCACATTCTCATCATATCCACCATTATGGCGGCGGGGTATATCAGAATGGTCCTCAACAGCAGATCACTGATGATTCTTTTTCATCGGCAACAGGCCAGTGTTCGTCACCCATCTCATTCGAATGTGGCCAGTTCACTGGAAAAGTCATTCGCAGTGAGCTGTGTGAGATCCAAAAGGCGGATCTTGGCCGAAAGTACGCGAATTTTTACCCTTTTTGTCTTTTGCGGACCTCTGACTTGGACCTTCTCCAGGTACGCGCGCGTCGACAGACGTCCTCTTGATCCTCCACCTGTTGTGAAACTGAGGTTCTTCGAGGTGCTTGATTCGTCGGAACGAGAGCTCACTTATGAGTAAACACCCCCTCCAAGTTTTGCGAGCCATGTAATCGCAGCACTCATTTATGATCCTGCAGAGAAATCCAAATTCTCGGACTGCTGTGTACTGTGGACCTCTTTCCTGTTATCACATCTGACACACCATCCGGATCTCCTGGTACAAAGAATGGCCATAAAAAGTCGAACTCATCTGCCTCATCTACTTCCACCGCTTCATCAGGTCATTACAGTCCGATTTCATACGATACGCATGGATACACCCCAGGCTCTTCCGTTCATAACCTCCCCTTAACTTCCTCCTCTGTGTACTCATCTCGGTTCTCGCACTCGCACCATTCACCGCCGGTACCCAGTGACATCGTTCACTGGTGTGAAAACGTCCCCATCACGGAGAGTTCCAAAATGACTGACGCATTGGTTGGGGCTAAATTTGTGCAACCGCAGTTTATCGATTACGAGGGCACAAGGACGTTGGTCTTTGTATTTTCGGCAAGTTGACCTCATAACAGCATTATTTTGGTTTTCTGTTCGGTGATATTTATATATACGTTTTCTTCCATTCTTCTTTAGGACCTTGCCGTGAAAAATGAAGGCACGTTTTTGCTTCGTTATCGGTCGTTCGATCTGTTCTCGCGGGCCCAAGGGCAGACAGACCACGTCATCCAGGCTGAATGTTATGGCGGGCCATTTCGGGTGTATTCTACGAAGGAGTTTCCTGGATTGCAAGCGTCTACTGAGCTAACAAAGGTGGCCACGTTTCCTTCATCCTGTCCCCGATGTCATTTTTGACATGAGGTTGGTTCTAGCTTATATCTCGTTATGGCGTCCGTCTTAACATTCGAGAGACGGAACGGAAACGACGAAAGAAGGATTCTGGGGGTGAAGGATCTTCCTCGCCTCAAATCATGCGGGGAAAGAGGAAACACGATCGTACAGGATTGAGTGACGACGAAGATTAGACTGCTCGCTCAGGCGTCAATGGACACGTGTAGCCCAGCAGGATCGCGGCCAAGCTCGATTTTCGACCTCGGCTCTCCATGTCCTTTCTATCTTTTTTTTTGCTTTGCTCTGTACAACCCAATATGCTGCCCGTAAGCGGACATATTGAAGACGATCAGCTTCTTCCTGATATGTATTGATAACACGCTCAAGACTGTATATTTACTTTTAGTGACACTGTAGTACCACACACACCACCGCCACCCAAGGTCTTATCTGTGCCTCTGCATGCATATCCCGTACACCCATACATTTCTCCATCTCATCCATGCTTTTCCATGCTCTGCTTTGTTCTGCTCTGTCCCGTTCACTGTCTCCTCGCTTATTCACCCTTTCTCTACATGCATCTTCTCTGTTTCGGACATTGCCAAAGACACTGCCAAAGACACTTTTTTTGGTCCCATGTACATACCGTACCCCAATGTACCGACATTTCCCACCCGTACTCTCACGCTCACACTGTTTCGCCACTCGCTATTCAAGTTGACGTTACATATAAATTGAGTGCCCCTCTCCCTTCCGGAATCTGGGAATCTGAGTCGTCGGGTGCGTATCTAAACTTTCGATACTCATATACCATCTGTGGTAACTCGAGTTGGTACGCGACACCGAAAGATTGGCTCTTTCATATACTAATAGAACCCTGGATGATGAGAATGATTCGAATAGGAAAAAAGCGGCGGTCAATTACCCATTCGAGCACTGGCACAGACACAGACACATATGAGATTGTCGGAATGGACAGAAGAACACTGGAAGATGAGAGTTTCGAGCGCTTGGTTCCTGGAACTCTCTCATGTATAAAACCCTTGGCTCTTTTATAACTTCCGAGGTCGCGGCGCAGATAAAGAAAAGAAAAGAAGAATTTTGGGTTTGATTCTAGTGTACGATGGATTCTAGAGTTTAGACGAGGTCGAATTATCCAAAGATTTGGGACCGTTATAAAGGTATATAATACAAACAATTTCTGTTCTCCTTCTTTCTTCGACGACTTCTTCACAGCCGTTGTTGATCTATCATATCTTGCCCTTGTTCCTCAACGTCTCTTCGTCCTCTCTCTGAAGCTCCGCGTCAATCTGTGCGCCCCTGGAAGGTTCATTTCCATGCATCTGTGCGGGTTTCAGAGGATCGGTGATGGTATCTTTCTCCTTGTTGCTCGTATTGTCGAGGCCGAACTTTTCCGCGGCGGCTAGACGGTTCCCGAGACTTCGTTCGTCTCTGTATAATCAAGAATAATTAGGTTCAAGAGACACGTTCGGGAGATGGAGAGACACGTACTTGGAGTCAAGTCCATTGTGAGCATTCTCAGGAGGGTATTCGAATTTCCCTCTAGGATCGACTTCAGAGGCTTTGTACGTCCTGGAAGGTCATACAGATTAATTCACACTGTACGAACTGGATAAAAAGGCCTACTAACCTCTGCTCGTTAGCTTCATAAAGTTGAGAGTTTCCAACGTTGGATTGCATGCTTCCAGACATTTTCTGAATATATGAAGGTGGGTGAGTGGTAAAGAGTACTGCGGTTGTGTGGGTTATTCGTTAAATGGCAATATTTCTCAAAGCTTTATCGCAGAGAGGTTGGAGCTCAACGTGGCGCAAAGAGCGTCGAAAGTGACGTCAGCCCAATATCCGACCTTTCCGACGTCATTTTCGTATCCGACTCTCATCATACAGCTCCAGAATGGCGAGATCATTGAGAGTAATTGCGGGGTTCTGTGCTTAGAATGCAAAAGGGCAGGTAGCTTCAAGTGTTTTTACGATCTATTAGGGAAAAAGAGTACATAGTTTTCACGTATTTTGAGTTCGTTTGAGTAGAACAATTTACTGTACTTCTACTAGACGTTTCTCGGCTTCCTTGAAGTTGATGACGTTCCAGATTGCGTTGAGGTACTAGGTTAAGAATAAGCCAGAAGTCGAGAGCGAAACTTAAATAAGACACAACTTACATCCGGCTTTACGTTCTTGTACTGCAGATAGAACGCCTGCGAGGAAAGCGTAGGGTGTTAGCATCACGTAGATGCAGCGCAACGAGTATACAACGTACATGTTCCCAAATATCGACACCAATGATCGGAGTGTGTGCTGAAGTTTCAAAGGAATAAGCATCAAAGTCTTCGCGGGTCAGAGAGACACACATAGAAGAGGGTCTTGGTTAGGAGTGGTGACAATTTCCAACTTCTTTGTCGACGAGTTATAACCCTGATATAAATTCCTCAGCGACCCGGGGAAAACCTTGACCACAACAAGCTACGCACGAGCCAGCCCCATCCACTTCCTTGAAGAGCGGCAGTCTTGGTGTTGAACTCCTTTTTGAATGCCTCGACGGATCCAAAGTCCTGCTCGATAGCTTTCTTGAGAGGTCCGTCCGAGAGTTTACCTCCGTCTCCGCTTGCAGGCGCAAGGTTCTTCCAGAACAGAGAGTGATTAATATGACCTGAAAACATCAAGAGCCCAAGCGTCAAAATCAATGGTAAAACTACCGGAAATACCACCGTACCTCCCCCGTTAAACTTCAAAGCAGCTTGAAGCCCAATTTGCTCCTTGATAGACGGAGACTTTGCGTACGCCTCTTCAGCCGCATTGAGGCCATTGACATAAGTCTGGTGATGCTTTTGGTGGTGAAGAGTCATGATTTCGGCCGAGATGTGAGGTTCGAGAGCCTTGGCGAAGCAGATATCAGGTAAAAAAAGTGATAAACGTTGGAATTAAACCGCTCGTACATTGTAAGCATAGGGTAGTTCAGGAAGCGTGTGCAACGAGGCAGCAGCGGTGGGTGCTGCAAATTGACGAGCAGCGCGAGCAGCAATAGAGGGTTTGAGAGCAGTTCGGGCAAGAGACAGCATGGTGGTAGACGAGCAAGGTGAGGAAGAAGCGCGACAGGAAGTTCCTTTCTGTTCCGAGACCGACGTCATCGCGTCATCAGCATTGACTCATTCGCAACGCCATCACGTGCCTCAATTCACATTTGGTCTTCGTTCACACTGCTACCGCATCGACTGCAGAGTATCAGCGTCCAAACTCCTCAACAGGTCTTTTCCTTGAAAGTACAAAGAATCGCATCGAATTCTGACTCTAGAATCCAAATCGAATAATGGGAAAATCATACTCTCTTCCGCAAGTAGATACAGAGGCTACAACTCGTAGCCGGAAGGTGGACGTCCTGAGCGCTCCAAGCTGGTGAGCTGAGTTACGAGCTAACAACCATACATATTGCCTCTATGCGGCCCAAAACCACACTCGAAGAAGGAGGCCAAGCGTCAATCAAAATTTCCAGTTACCTAGATCATGATATTCATTGCGTTTAGCTTCTCATCGCCATTGCAAGTACAATCAATATCCTCCCTATATCCATATCTACAAAATATTAAACCTAGTCTCTCATTACCACCGCCATTAGAAACTACAATGCAGTACCACGCTCGGTACTTGCCCGAATTTCCGCAGTATACTTGTTGTAACACCGTGCAGTCGGCCCTTGGAGTAAACTTGAACCTCGAAAAAATCCGAGTAAGAGTTACAAACCTTCTTGTTAAAGAGACGGATGTGATTGTTAATGTATGATGTATGTAATATCACCTTTGTCTTCGTAGAACCTCTTGCGATGGAATTTGCCTTTTTTTTTTCTTTCTTTTTTCAATGCTGTACCACCACTAGTGGCTGTCTTATGGCAACGACCGAAAAGTAAGAGACAGAAATGTACCCTTCTTGATTTTCAACAGCATGCAGTAAATGGCTTCCTCTAAGGTTGCTCTTGCAATACATCAGCGTGTTAGCATGTAGGTACTGATTCTCTGCAGTAAGGCATCATGTTCAAAGTTCAGAGATTTTTGGGAAATGTTTTCCGTACTACTTCTGATCGGGGGACACTCAAATTCATTGAAGAACTCAAGAACCATGCTCAGCCTGGAATGAGTTGACACCCTTGATAGACAGTTTCCAAGCACTTATCTATCTATCGTCCACTTCTCGTTAGACTCGAGCCAGTATATAGTAGTTAATACTGCCAGTAAGTGTATAACGGAAGGATTACAGCAGTGTTGGGCTCTTCGGGGTCTTGCGGAAGAGCGTGAGTGTCCTGTTAGGCACAATCCGTGGTCGAGATGAGGGATACGCATGGGGCAGTACGTGTAATTAGAACCCAAGAGTACCTCATATTGGTAGAAAGGCTGAACCCGAGGCGACGTTGCGTAGACGTCGACGAGGGTCTTCCATTGCATAATGCACTAATAAGTACATCGTGTTGCGTTCATATCAATTTGTAACTAGAGCTAAAAAAAAAAGATACGAAACCGGTAATCAAGACAAAGAAACGGAGTAAAAGTAAACAGATGGTGGTTCAGGTAATAACGGCGTAAGGAATCGTGCTTCTAGCTTCAAATGTTTATATAGTACTTGCAGAATTCCCACGGACTTGGCTAAATACGGGTGTAGGTAGAGGTTTAAGGGTGGCGTCAGAATTGCGCCGTAGTGATATTCGTGAAAGGGCGCGTCACGGGAAGAGAACTTTGATCGGAAAGAGCGCGGGAACTGTTGGATAGATGGAAGGGCATGCCATAGGTTGTATCCAGTATCATGAAGAGGACTGAAGAAAAAGTGAGCTGGGCATAACACTTCTCCCTTTACTTAATACTTGGTTTGTTTGGATAAGGAATTCAAGGAATAGACAGTCAAAATTGCCGAGAGGCAGAGCTGAGTGCCTGGGCAGGAGACAAAAAAGGGAACCATTGAGATCTACTATTGCATGAAAACAACAATACGCAGATATTAACCTCTTGCATTGCAGCAAACTCACTGTAGATCACCCAAAAACAAGTTTTAATGAGAAGTACATTTTGCCGAGACTTGGCAAGTTAGCTGTCAAGCATAGGAAAAAAAAAGTTACTTTTGTAAGGACAAGTTAGCGGAGTTTAAATTGTCCAAGTAACTTTGTTAACACCCTTTTTATTTGTGTGATGGTACCTCGGGCCCAGGTACGGCACGCCAAGGCCTTTTCCTCAACACCTCCCTCCATTTCCACAGCGTTCCCTGGGAGGCAATTTTCTTCTGCTTGCAACAGACTCTTCAATGATATCAATCTATATTATGCTCTCACCACTTCTTACCTGCATTGGTGGAAATTTCAAGGACTTGAGGATGACCAAGTACCCCAGATGAACATGTACGTCTGTTCACGGAATAGCAGAGCAAGAGAGGATTAGACCAGGATGACTGTCCATTGGCCCAGGGGCTATTCAAGGATTGAGACAGGCACATACTCTAATCATCATATGAATTTATATACATGACTTGTGGGGTGAGGGCAATTGCATGTGGCATGTATGAGTCCGGAGCTTGAATATAACAATCCAATGTCCAATACAGCATTAGCGGCTTTGCATCAGTGAGCGTTCTTGGTTTCTCGACGTTCAACTATTTTATGAGATTATCAAATGATTTATATAATGTGTAATGGTCAATGGACACTACTTTGAAATCTGAATGAGTGAAAGTACATAGTTCTACACTTTTTACAATCAAATCAATCTCATACACATCCTGATCTTCTTGTCCCTGTTCAACCTTAGGTACATCACTTGTGCACCACATAATTGGAGGCTTCAGTCACACCTTCAGACTTGACACAGCTGAATTCTCATTGCATCGATATCCCTTCAAGTCTCACTTTACCGGGTCAACTTTTTGAGAAAGTTCTGAAGCTTGGAGGATGGCATCATACCCCTCCTAGTGGATTGAAACAACAAGTCAAATCTACATTATGTGTTTGAGCACAGATACTGTCATCTGAGGCCATTTGACAACTTTCCCTTATAAAGAATGCCAGTATGATGTAGAAGACTCATTACTTATATGTTATGTGTGCCAACAGCCTACAGGTATAATAAACAGTTATGTAAATAATGTAATGTAAACTCTAGGGGATTGGAATTGCCATTTTATAGTGCCAAGTGCCAAAGTGACATTGTTTATGAGGCAGCTCACTCTCGTTTGGGGTAGATAGCTTAGTGAAAGGTCATAATCTCGGTCAAGATGTAAGGTTCAAGAGCCTTAGTATAGCAAATATCAGGTAAAATTTTTTGATAACCATTGAAATTAAAACTGTTCGTACATTTTAAGAATAAGGCAGTTCAGGAAGCATGTGCAACAATGGAGAGATGCAGCAGCGGTGGGTGCTGCAAATTGACAAGTAGCACAACCAGCAGTAGAGAGTCTGAAGACAGGTGGGCAATAGCTATATGACCATTGAATTATCCAAAATGCCATCACAGGCCAGAGATTCTTGATCTTTGTCCACATTACTACTGGCCACATAGTATCAGTGTCCATATTCCTTAGCAAGTCTTTTGTTCTTAGAGTTTAGACTCTAGAGATTCTCATTGATGACTGACTATAGAATGGAGAATGAGAATCGTGCTCTCTCCTGCATGTTGATATAAAGCTAAGAGGCTACAGGAAAGAAGTTGTTCATGGTGCTAGACATTCTGTGCACTCCGAATTGATTATCTGCTACAGAACTGCAAGATAACCTGGCTAGAAATCTTACAGCTCCGGAAGATGGGGTTATGATTCATTCAATATGCATAACAAATACACTCTGACTGGAATGAGACTTGTATCAACAAATACATCTGTCCACCATCCTATTGTCCAAACCCTTCAATTGACAACATCCCTTAAGTCTCTCAGTATCTCTTGCAATAAATAAGATTTGTCTTCCAACTATGAAACCAAGTATCTCCAGAAAACTTCAAGAACCTCAGGCACTGACAGACATGAGCAACAGAAGTACCAGTCAGCAGAAATATAACACACATAGTATGCTTCACTTCCTCCTTGATCTTTTTGATTTCTTGGTTACCTTGTGCTTCTTAGGTGCAGGAACAATGGCATCTGGGGTGCCGTTATTTGTTGTCAGTGCAAATTGAGTCCTGGGCCAGATTTATCCTCACTGTTTGAAACCATAGGTGCCACAGAATCAGTCATGTTGTGTTCTACCACTGTCTGCGATCCAACACTGTGCTCTTGTTCCCCTCTGTTTCCCCTCCCCGCTTTAGGGCTATTCCCTGTAGTATTCTGAGCATCAGTATATTGAAAAAGAGGGTAGTGAGGGAAGCCAGAAGAAGGAGAATTAGAACAAGTGGAGCCCAAGATAAAACCTCGGGTATCTGAAAAACTAGATTTAAACTGCAAAATCGGCATAATCCAAAGACCCGCTAATGATTTATAATGAAAATCATCATTTTGGGCATTTTTTTGGCAATTATGACAGTGCATAAGTGGCTGTAGACCCTCGCCATAATTGCGTGATTTTCATTACAAACTGTAAGCATTTTCTGGTTTTCTGACAGGAGATAGAAGATCCAGAAGTAGTAATGGAAACATTACCAGATGAAGAGTTCACATTGTTGGATGGAGACTTGGACTTGAGAACATAGCTAGAAGAGTAATTTGGCTGAATAGCAACATATTTGGGATGAGTAACTCAGGGTCATACTCCAAGAAAGTAAGTGACTCACCTTGAGAGTACACAAGCAAATAGATCCAGGTGATGAGTAACTCAGAGTAATTGCAATTATTGTAAGCACTACCTACCGGCTAGCATAAAGGAAAGATTAGATAGGGCAACATGTTGGAGAGAGGCAAAATTAAGAGCATACATCCTGAAAGGAAAGAAGATTGCATTTCAAGATGGTAAGGAGGAATGCACTGAAACAAATGCAAATGACTAGCTTACAAACTAAAAGCAAGTGCAGTATTATGATCAATCAGAATGCAAGGAAACAAAAAGAAGGGAGCAACTTACAAACTAGGTAATAAAGTAATTCCAAGGCTGTAAACATTCATTAATATTAGAAGATGTAAAATACATACATCCTAAAATTTACAAAATTGCAATTATCAGGAGAATTTTTAGGAAATAGTCTACAAAAAATGGAAACTTACAAGCTATAGAAATAAATGACACCTCATTAGCACATTGGCCAAAGATAGGCAAACAATTAACACTTTACACTCTATGCAGGAAGATATGAGTTTAACAAGTACTAAGCAATACCTATACAAAAGAATATAGATGAATGACATACAGACTAAAGGGAAAATTTCCATCCAGTAAATATTAGCTGGCTGGAAGCAAGGAATTGTAAAGGGCTTACTCTCTTTGGGACAGGCAGATTTCCCATACAGTGAGTGGACATTGACTTTCAGAGAAAGTGAAGAACATAAATAAATAACTTACAGACTAAGTGGAATGTCGGTAAGTAAGCATTGGTTTCCAGGGAACATAAGGGATGAACACTCACATGCTGCAGGCAAGGGAAAGCAGGGAATGGACATTGATTTCTGGAAGACATAAGAGATTAAGCACTCACCTTCTGTCAAAAGGTAGAATTTCCGAGAAAGTAAGCAGACATTGATTTTAAGAGACTATAGAGGAGAAAAAACTTACCCCCTATGAGAAGGGGAAATTTATAGGTGAGTAACTAATCATTGAGAGATGGGAGATAAGGAACTCACCCCCTATTGAAAGGGATAGTTTCCAAGGTAGTCAGTGGATGCTGATTTTCCAAAGACATGAGAGATGCAGAACTCACCCCCTGCAGAAAGGAAGATTTTCAACTCAGTGAGCAGACATTGATTTCTGAGAGACAAGGGAGATGAAATACTCACACTCTAAGGCAGAAGGAAATTCCAATGAAGTGAGTGGACATTATGTTTCAGGAGACATGGGAGATGCACCACTCACATACTATTGACAGGGGGAATTTAAAATCAAGTAAATGTACATTTATTTCCACTGTCCAGGGATACAATAGATGAAGCACTCACCATCTATAAGGAGAAATATTAATTGCAGTGAGTTGAGGGTAATTTCTAGAGAACATTAGAAATAAAGCACTCACTTTCTATGGGCAGGGAATATTTTGCAGTGAGAGATCATTAATCTCTTGGTGAAATGGAAAATAAAGAACTCACTGTCTATGGGCAAGGAAAAATTTGCAGTATAGTGAGTGGACATTAATTTCTAGGGTACAAGGGAGATAGAGCACTTACTGACTATGTGCAAGGTGAATTTTTCAGTGCAGCGAGTGAATATTAAATATCTATTGAACATGACAGATGAGGAACTCACAAACTATGAGCAAAGAGAGGTTTCCAATGCAATGAGCAGACATAGAGTTCTAAGAGCATACATGAACCACTCACATCCTAGGGATTAATTTGAAATGCAATAAGTGAACATTAGTTTCCAAAAATTATCAGGCCAAAGGGCCACTCACATGCTATAGGCAAAGGAGATTTGCAGTGAGTGAGTGAACAATGATTTCTAGGATACATGGAAGATGAAGCACTCACCCGCTATGAGCAGGAGATAATTTTCAGTGCGGTGAGTGAACATTGATTTTGAGCCAACATGGGAGTTGAAGCACTTACATGCTTTGGGTCAGAGACATTCCCAATGCAGTGAGTTGATATTGATTTTTAGAGGACGGGAGATAAAGCACTCACATACTATAGGCAAGGGGAAATTTCCATTTCCAGAGTAGTGAGCAGACATGTCAGACATTGGACCCTTACAGACATTGGAAATGGAGCACTCACATGCTATGGGTAAAGGGAATTTCCCAATAAAGTAGAGAGTAATAAATGGCAGATGAAGCACTCACATACTGTGTACAAGGGAAAATTTCAATACAGTGAGCACTGAGCAGACATTGATACCCAAGGGACATGGAATTACATACTATATGCCAGTGAAAATGTTTAATATAGTGAGTGGACATTAATTTCGGGGGAATATGGGAGATAAAGCACTCACATACTGCAGGCAAGGGGAAATTTTCATTGAGAGAACATAAATTTTTTGAGAACATAGGAGGTGAGGTACTAACTGACTATTGGAAGGAAAATTTTTGAATGTAGTGAGTGGACATTAATCTTAAGAGGTTATGGGAGATAAAGCACTCACATCCTAGGGGAAGTAAAATGTTTCATCCCATGAGTTGACATTGAACTTGAGGGACATGTGACATGAAGCACTCACATCCTATGTATCCAGTGAAGTTTTCAATCAAGTCAGTAGACATTGCTTCCTAAGATAACTTCAGAAAATGAGTACTCACCCCCTATCAGCAAGAGGAAATTTGTTTTCAACACAGTGAGTGAATTTTGATTTTCAGGGGACATGGGAGATGAAGCACTCACAAACTAACATGAGTGCAGAAGAATCATGCAGTGAGCATATGTTGATTATGAAGGACATGGGAGATAGAGCCCTCACAAACTATGAGCAAGGGAAAAAGTTCAACATGAAGTGATTGGTCATTGATTTTTAGGAGATATGGGAGATGCAACACCTACATCCTATAGGTAATTTCCAACCCAGTGAGTGGAGATTGATACCAATATGACATAGGAGATGGAGTACTCACATACTATGGGCAAGAGTAATTTTGAATACAGCAAGTGGAGGTTAATTCAATCCGGAGGAAATGGGAGATGAAGGGCTCACATCCTATGAGCAAAGGGAAATTTAAAATGCAGTGAGTGGACATTAATTTCTAAGGACATGGGAGACCAAGCATTTACAATCTATGGGCAAGGAGGAAACTCCAATGCAGTGAGTGGACTCTGATTTCTAGAAGATATGGGAGATAAAACACTCACATTCTTTGGGCAAAGTTTTCATGCCATGAATGGATATTAATTCTAAAAACCATGGGAGATGAAGCACTCACATCCTGGTATGAGCCAAACAAAGTTTTAAATTCATTCATGAGATATTGATTTTCAAAGGACCATGTGAGATGAAGCACTCACAAGCTATCGGCAAAGTGAGTGGATATTGATTTGTGGAGGATATCAAAGACAAACTTACACTCTGGTGAAAGGAACAAATTCAGTTAAAACTTCCATGACTAAACATTACATCTGAAATCTGAATATTCACCATCTATTGAAAATATCGGGTGACATTGGATTAGCACTCTAATCCATCCTCATAACTCAAATCAAATTTACCTCATTTGCTTTAATATGCATCATTGCTCGCTGGGTTAATCCACTTTCACCTTTGATATACCATACCTATTATTAATTTCTTTTATCACACAGTGAGATTTAGACTTGCCTCCCCAAATGTGCTTGGTGTGATATTCTCTGGCTTTATCATAGAATTGCACATCCCCATAGTTCTAAACTCATTCATCAGCTGTTACCCAGCTTTACAGCTGACTTCAAACCTTGAATTCCTCAAATTTATCATGAAGTAATCCCAACAATTTTAGTGTTTCTGGGTCCATGATGAAATGCCCATTCTGATCAAACAGCCTCAGGTTCTTGTACTTCCCTCTTGCATCCCAAAGGTCATAGCTATCCCACTGTCCAGGATAAACTTTGGTATTTCCTAGAAAAAATGCCTGAGTTTGAATATGAGTGTATTAGCCTGCTGACCCTGCAGTGTACTAGTTGTCTTACAGTAATTTTTGCATACTTATTCTTTTTCAGAACTCTTTTACAGTGTCACAAATAGAAAACATCCTACCATATTTTCTTGCACTTCATAAGAAGGAAATTTCCCTATGAACATTTCTTGCAATGTATACACAGCTGCCATCAATTTATTCAGGAGTCAGTTGGAACTTGAGACCAGTAAAGAGAACTCACGTGCAGATACTACTGCCAAACATGGAGCCCCATTGATATTGAGTCTCCAAAGTGGTTGCATGCTAAATGGAGCCCAACTTGATGTATCATGTCACAAATAATAATTGAGTGTGTCATTGCACTCATACAAATTATCTGTGCTCACCCTGACTGTTGAAGGCTGGATTCGAATGTATCGCGGTCCTCCTCTCGGTTAAACTTCCGTACAATGGCATCTATCCCTTCCATTGGGCTTCCTTCTTGGCGAGAGCCCACAATAAAATAGTCTTGCGGTTGCCAAAGATTAGGGCGCAAAGGACCTTTGACATAGTAAGAAACCTGACAAATCTGCTTCATTTCACAATTAGATCAGAGGAAATTTGGAGGCCTACCCCTATTTATGGAATGCTTGAGACCAAGATAGAGTCATATGCAGATAAGGTACCTACTTGGACTAATCACCTCATTCTTATCGATGTATGTAAAACTAGATCTTGTCACCTGAAAGTTTTTTGCATGTTGAAAGAAGCCAGGCCTCAAGTCATATCCCAAAGGTTCAGCAGATGAGATGGAATCCATAGTGACCTGATTCCTGCCGATGTACGTAAAGCTGGATTCTGCCACCTGAAAATTGTTTGCATTTTGAAAGAAGCCAGGTCTTGAGTGAGATTCAGAAGGTGTAGTAGATGAGTTGGGGTTCAATTGATCCATAATGGTCCACAAGTACAGGTGATTCGAAAGATACTTGCTGGAAGGATGTGTTGAAGAGGGCAGCAAAGATGGGGATTCGAAAATCCAATGGTATCTGCATTGCTCTTAACGTGTCGCAGCATTTATAAACACATTGCGTGTTCACACCAGCTATGTGTGCAGCCTTGAGCTCAATTCAAAAACACTTCTATATTTCTGATAGATCGTTACATAAATGATTGATACAATATGATTATTTACGAGTGCATAGAATGGAATGCCGAGTTTCTGAATTTGTGCCTGATCCAAGACAGGCAATTTTGAATTGATCTAAATTTTGTAATTTATACATTTTTAGCTAGTGTTCATTACATTGGATAGTCCGGGAAAGCCCACGACCGAAGGTTTCGGGCAAGACGCAGGATATTTACAGGGACAATCTGAACTCACATTACATAGTTGCAGTTCCTGGATTCCTCCTGTCACCGGCGTGATCGCAACAAACTTTCGCGATGATTCGACCATTACAGTCATTTGCATACAGCTATTTAATTATTTGTAGCTTTGTTTTCGAAAAACACACCTTAGTGATCATATTTACCTACAAACAAACCACGAATTTATTGCTCCACAAGAATGCTGCCAAATATACAATTGTCCCGGCATCGGCGGAGCAATGAATAATATGGTTGTTTGGCCGTAACACGATCATCAAGGTGCGTTTTTTGAAAACAATGCTACAAATAATTAAATAGCTGTAAAGTTTTGTAGTTTCAATTCTCACATTGTGTTTATTTGTATCTGGTATTCTGATAGGATCTCTATATATTCCAAGAGCCGGACATAGAGCCGATGCGTAAAGGAAGAGCAAACTGCTGATTTCGATGAGGATTGACTGATAAGTGGCATCCTCGGATGGTGGTTCCATACGATTCGATGGACCTGAGGCCCGAAATATATAAAGCAAGCAAATACAAGCAAACAACCTTTATGCATACAATTCGACAATCTTAAAGTTAATATTTCTCCTTTGGCTGAAATGGAGGTTGCGGGCAGTGAGAGCAAGTAAAGGACAAATCTTCAAACCCCAGGTAATTTTTGGAGGGATCAGGAAAGGGAGCAGTACAGGCGGTATTGTCGGTTCGCTCAATTAAAGATGTGCATCTCATTGTTCCTCGTCCTTGTGACAAATCCCGTCAGCAGGTTTCAGGCTGACAGATAACTTAGATAGTTTTATAATAGAGCGTGGAAGTGATCCGAAGGGGGAACACATATGGAGATAAGAACAACAGGACAAATAATTCATATCGGAATGTCTGCCATTAAGAAAATCAATTTCGCAGCAGACTGTGTCGCAGCTTCAACCCAAGGACGTTGAGAAGAGAAAAAAATAGAGGGAGACAAGTACACACTTGGGTCTATTCAGATCCTTCGAGCTTTGGCCGCACAGTCAATATTGCTCCTATACCAAATCCAGGTAACTTCGGTCCTCCAGAGCCTGTGACGAACAGAGAGAAAGAGAGTATATGACAAAGTAGCGGGTTGACAAATTATATAGAAGATGTCCGGACAGGGCTTTTAGAATGACTATCTACTGTAGTTTTTTGACGGCAAACAGCGGGATTGGCAGCTGGGAAAACATTGAATGTATATGGCCAAAGGGGTCGAAGGATACCCACCTCGAACTTCTCCGACTTTATGACTTTATGGGCGTTCGGAGCAGCTACATATTGTCAATGATATCCATCCGCAAGGCCCAATATAAGAGCCTGATATGAGTAAGATACCTGGAGGAGCAACGATAAGTAGCTATACGAATTGTCCAAAGGGAGTCAGAAATAAGCATGCGACATCAGTAGGGGATCCAGATGATAGAACAGTTATGTATCTCAGAAAGCCGGTCTGGAAGAACTACGAATTCAGCATCTTTGATCCACTGCCCCTCTACATAGGTCAAGCAAGTCGGCGATAAAGCTGATAGAGTCGGCGCATCATCTCAATCAGGAAATGAATCACAAGCTGCGGTAGAGTTAACTCCATACCGAAATGTTCCACAGCACAGGGAGAAGCTGGATCAGCGCAAGGGGATAATAGAAAGGTATTTCGATTGTGATTCAAAATCCCCTTTGACGGCGTGATAGATGAGAATTATATCTCCTTTATCGAACCGTTGACACGCGCTGGCCCCGAACCCGTGTCCTTCTAAGCGCTCAGTGCGTATCTGGTTATATATAGTTATTGCCTCCCATAGTCGAATCCACCCAGCCGGTACCCCAGCCCAATGCCGGTCCGCTTTTCGAAGCACTCAAAGCTGAAAAGACGGCTGCAGAGAGAGAGAGAGAGAGAGAGAGAGAGAGAGAGAGAGAGAGAGAGAGAGAGAGAGAGAGAGAGAGAGAGA
>KN834771.1:335844-350740 GCA_000827265.1 Collybiopsis luxurians FD-317 M1
GAGAGAGAGAGAGAGAGAGAGAGAGAGAGAGAGAGAGAGAGAGAGAGAGAGAGAGAGAGAGATGGCAGCTGCTGCAGGCGAGGAGAAAGAAAAGCGTCCAGTTCCAGGTTCTGCGAAGGACTCCACTGCGGGGTCAACAAGCAGCAATACCGCTGCCAACACTGCCGATTCAACCTCTTTTTGTTTGAGAGATGTCTTCTTTGGAGGAGGGGAAGGAGGTACGGCTTGGGTACGGGGCATCAATATTTTAATTCGAACAGGGTCGATTAGATTTGGAAAACCCGTATCGCGTTTGGGTTTCTGCATTGAATGAACTTGGAGCGAACCTGATGGTGGAGACGAATTGGCTGTATTCAGCCCAAACTAGACAAGACTTGAAGAAGTAATGCAAGCATTGAAGCAAGCCCACTAGCAAGCCCACTAGCAAGCCCTGGCACGGGCATCAAGTTATTGACCGATTAACGGAAACACCATCACGTGCATCAATTCGCTTTGCGGCGGTAGGGAGTGGACAAAGTTCAAAAGCGAATTGAGCGCCATAGTACCGCGCAAACTGTGGATTATTAGCATCCAAATTCCTCAGCAAGTCTCTTTGCTCTTGCATTCAGAAGAAATGTCTGGATGCTGACTCTAAAATTCAGATCGAACAATGGGAAAACCATACTCTCGCAAAGGTCCTCATCCAGCCCCCGGCACGCCACTCAACATTGGGTGAATGTCAAAGAGAACATTGGAATCATGGGCGAAACGCTATGGGATACGACATCTGGCCCATGATATACCCATCGATCAAGGCGCCATATTTTATCAGCAAGAGCTGCCAAAAAATTCAGACATCGGGTCGAGGATCGGTAGAAGGACAAAAAGTTGGAACGACTCGCGATGAGCAAGAGGGACTGGTCGAATAAGAGGTACAAAAGGGATACGGGACTCGATGTAAATGTCAAGAAAGAGAAAGGCAAAGAGAAAGTGGAATTGGCAGAGAGGGGGTTGAGAAGGACAAACGAGATTGGTGAAAAAGGAAGACATTAAGGTGAAGTCAGAAATAGTAAAGACAGGGATTGACTCGGAAGAACGCGAAAAACACAATGATCACTACGGGAAGAAAGAGGAAGTCCGATATGATACGTACGTGTCACTTAAGGTTTTCTTTCTCTAGATAATAATATGGTATCCAGGAATCCATCGCGGTTCGCCAGCGAGCATATGGTATCTCTGTCAAAATTGAACCAGAGGAGTGAAAGGAATGCTGTAGATAGATAGTTAAATAAATCGCTTATCTGGCTGGCACTGCCAGCTCAATGGACTGAGAACCGAAAACAGTCAAAAAATAGATAGCCTTGGAGTTCTCGACAGAGAAAATAAAGATAAGAGACAAAAGATATAAACTCAAGTGAGGAACACTGCATTACAGCCCTACCTTGCATGGCGAGGATTAAATTTGTCTTGAAGGATGCCGTAGTTCCCAGCAATCAGTGATCACATTGACTACTCGGCTACCATGGGGAAGAACGTAACGACTGGCAGTCAGGATCCCAAATTCCAAATGTCGCACTTCGTTCCAAACTCATATTTAACGGGAAGGTTGCCAGGGACAAAGCGAGACACAGACGTGGGTGAGCTGTCTCTTTATGAAGCAGCCAAACCTTGGGCGTTAAACATGATACCGACGGAGGCATGGTCTCAGTGTCGTTCCAGCTTCGAGTCCTAGCAATCTGTGTTATAACTCGAGTGAGAAATTTGCTATTCTAGAATTAGAATATTCATCAATGATCTACTATGCACGGTATGATAGATTAAACGTGATATATAAGGATATGTACTGATAGAAAAGGCTTTAGGAATATAGATTTCACAGCGCTTTTTATCCGAAGGGAAGTGATGTCGGAACGCTATCTTCACTAGAGTAGTGAAATGTGAGTCATTCCACATCTTTTCATGCACTTTGAAAGCTGATTCTTCCCTCCTTACCCAAAACAAAATTTTTCCCAATTTCTTTCACCTCGGGTGAAAAGAATTGATGTGCAGAGTGTTTGACTTCAGAAAAAAAATTTCAAGGCCATGGACAATGTTATCAAGCTGGGAAGTGAAGTTCTGATACCACGGAAATGATGCAAAACCCAGGCCCTACGCCAGCAAGGGAAGTGAGGATCTTTTAGGAAGAAATGCTGCTTAATACTATGCCGGATAAATGCGAGAGAAAATGAGTGGAATAAGGATCAAACCGGGTAATTCTGATGTTTGCAAGCATGATCATTTGCAAAGTTGCCAAGATGTCAGTTCTAATTCCAAATATTCAGTCGGAGCCCCCTTGGCAACTACAGATACGTCATGTATGAGCAGTATAAAAGAGGATAGTGGCCATGGACTTTATCACTGCATCTAAACATTGAATATGACCCCAGACCAGGTACTATTATATACCTACTCCAAAAGCATCTACCTTCTGGTGGTGCAAGTCATTATGTTTGCGACCGGATACAGTAAGAATTTGAAAATGCTTCTAAAAATCGCTCTAAATAAATTTTGAAATGCAGGAATATTTCTGGGGATGTTTTTTGTTCTTTATATCGTATTGTGAGTTAGGCGTAAGGTCACTATCTCTTAGATATTTCGCTCAATGAAAGTTCTGGAAGGACGAGTTCTGGAAGAAAACTCAACAAAATGATGGTTTTATGTCTGGTAGGGATTTTCATTGGCTTTACTTGGTCAATCTTTTGCATCGGCGGTACTCCCTTGGATCCCATGTTTGATTCTATCAAAGTGATCAGCAACTTGGACCTTATTGTGGAAGAAAATTTGGTAGAGAGAAAGGGTTTTGTTTGGGATGATATGTCAATCTGGTCCGAAACAGTCAATGTCAGTATAGACCTGCTGCACTGGTATAACTTACATCAAACTTTTCATATGCATGTCAGATTGTAATCAGTAATTTCATAGTAGTCTGGAGGGCATGAGTGCTACTCTGTGGAAAGAAAGTATGGAAGGGGATCCTTGCTATTCTCATGGGTGCAAACACAGGCATAGAAATCTCATCTGGTTTTACACTGTTACCTCATTCTGATCAACTTTCTTTTCTTTGAATTGGAAAATCTAGTGATAAATATAGCTGAATGCATATATGACAATGCCCGAAAATCTGATCAAGTCAAGTCAACAGGCAGTAACCTTGTGGATGCAATTTCTACCGGAGTTTCTCTGACAACTAATGTTGTTGCAACTCTGACAATTGTGGTCAAGACTCTGTAAGTACTTATATTCATTCAATGACAATTACCTAGAGCTGGATTTATTGCTTTTAGAGCACATTTTCACTTCATTCGGCAAGCTTACAGTGCTTCCTGGGATCAAAGTCAGGCTTTGCAAGTGATGCTTCTTTTGATTGAATGCGGAGCAGTTTTTTGCTCATTCCAACTCTTTGGTGTCATTGCTTTTGGATTGAACACACATCCTGGAAGTTTTGCAGCTGTATTATTTTTTACTGTAGCAGAGAATCTCTTCAACATTGTTTCAGTAGGTGGCTTTTGATCTTGCCTCAGCTCTTTCTAACTCCTATCTCATAATCATGGCATACTCTCACAGGCCCTATACCCTGTTACAGTGTTTATCTTGATACATACCAACAAGTCGCTTGTGGATCAAACCTTCTATTCCACTCATTCTGTCAACCATACGGACCCACTCGATGAAGTCCGAGTGACAGTTATGACACACTACACTACTACTACGGCTCACGGTGATACTCAAGTTGATGAACATTGATAATTATGACTTAGACAGTAGACAATATGACATAATTTTGAATTTTGTAGAAGGGTAAAATATTGAAACTATGTAGATAGTCAATGGTGTAAGCTTCAGGAAAAAGGTCAACGCTGCATGTAAAACTTTTATGCATAAGGTATCTTGTTCAAGAAGTGTGCGCATTGCTGCGCAATAAAGTAGCAACGTTAGGCTCTGCGAATTGATGAGAAGCGCGAAAAGCAATAGGAACTCTAGGGGCAGTTTGGGCCAGGGACAATATGCTGGTGGTAGCAAAAAAGGTAATAATTCCTTTCTTTTCCGAGATTGATATCACTTGATTCATCCGAACACCATCACATAAAGTCCTTGTCCAGCCCCCGGCATGCCACACAACGTTGCGCGGATGTCAAGGAGGGCAGTAGAGTTATGGGGCCTGAACTCAGTGCAACACCTAGTACAGGATATGCCTATCAATCAACACTGGATGTTTTATTGGCAACTGAGCTTGTCAAGATTCAGAGACTCCTAGTCTAGTGCTGGTGGGAGGACAAAGTTGGGGCGACTAGCGGCAAGCAAGGACTGGCAATGGAACTCAATGTAAAGTGACAAAAGGAAAATAAGCTTAATAAAATAGTGTAAAGGAAAGACCATTGGGTAAAGAGGAAACTTGAATGAGATTAAAAAGACATGGAGCATCTGTTGAAGGTAGACCTGCTGGTCGTGGTTGCTCCGGACAGACAGACCAGGCAGTGGCTTGCAGAAACATAATACTTGTGGTGAAGGGTTAGCCTGCGGGAGTCGTTAATGCTTTTTGATGTTCAAGAATGGGAGTTCTGGAAAAGGGAAATATGCTCACCCTAGAAAAAGGCGCGATGAATGCGCAGAGATCTGTCAGTGATTATTCTTAAGCCAATACCCCCAAATTGATAGTCTGGATATGGTCCTTGGTCATTTGAAAGTAAAAGCTCAATACAATAGCTATGGTTGGGATTCGGAACAGATTGACCTTTCGAACTCTCAGTAGATGAGGAAGAAGGGGACAAAAGTGAAAGCCCAAGTCAGGAATATTGCATCCGACCAAACTACGATACTTTGCTCTGGAATCAAAATTCAACGATTCATCTCTCAGGGGATAGCTTTCAGGTACTAGAAAGTGAGATACATATGCGGGGTGAGCTGTCACTTTACTAAGCAGCCTAATTTTGCATGATACAAGAGGTATAGCCGTAGTTTGTCTTTCTGATCTTGAAATGGGAATTATTAACCACCGATAGAAAAACCGATTGACCAACAATCAAGTATTTTTGCTCTATAGCGAAGTTGTCAGATAGGGATAGGATTATGACATAAGAATGTTTATATATCAAGGAGGTTTGACTTCTTATTCGGTAGTATTCCTGGACCATGGACAGCTACACCTGTGTTGAGAATTTTTTTGTAGAGAGAAGTATCAATGGTAAAGTGGGCTCAGAGGCTTATCATTTGGAAATAAGACCATTTTTAACAGCGAATGGGATAAATTCAGATGTGTGGGAAGATATGCGAGATCACTGGAAAGAGGATCAAGTTCGGATTTACTGTTGTCGAAGAAGAGATATCATGTTCTGATGCTGAGTTGAAATTGATACGGGTGCCAGTAGCTATTCGGCTTTAGTGAAATCTGATAAAATTTGATCTATACAGCTGTTCACGAAACTCTAGCATTGTTTTTGAAAAACGTGCCCTACTGATGGTATTTATGTCCAAACAAATGCACTATTCATTGCTCCACTAAGCTCCACAGATGCCGGGACTTGGCCGGGACAACTGTACAATCTCGTGGAGCAATGAATTAGTGGTTTGTTTGTAGGTAAACACGATCAGTAAGGCTCATTTTTTAAAAACAATGCTAGAGTTTCGTGAACAGCTGTAAGGCTAGATCACCCACAACTAGGTTACAGTGGCGGATCCTATTCAGAGGCTCCATTGATCTATTTGATTCTTTCATATAAGTAATATTTGGAAGCTGCCCAAATTCAGCTCAGGCTCTCTTCATATACTACAATGGTACTGTCAAGCAACTCTAGCGATCAAAATTTCATTTTTAAAAAAAATGTTTTGGTCTTTATCAAGAAACGTCATCAAGCTGTCCTTCCTGTAACACCCATCAGCTCCTGAGAGGAACCCTGAACCCTGTTCGATTGCGCAGTTTAGCCGAGATTACTGTCATGCAATGCTCGATCGGGGTACAATCAAATGCCGCCGAACCTTTTCTGACACTGACTTTGTCATCTGAGCGCTCTGCTCAGGGCCCGCGCCCATCCTTTTTTTAGTAAATGTGGTATAAAAGAAAGCAGTCGTGAGCAATGGTTACATCTGAATTTTTAAATGGCCTCACTCGAGCAGGAACTGCTAATCGCCTATGGTGAAAATATTTCCCTTGTGGTATGGCAAATTATCATATCTTTTACGGGATATGGTAGGATCTCGGACAATATAGGACACCCGAGAATGCTCTCTAAATTCTTAAAAATCCAGGAATCTTTCTAGGGATGTTTGTGGTCCTTTACTTTTCATTGTGAGTGTCGATTGCAAATTTAAAACAATGCTTCTTGCTCAAATTCCACTTCTCAAAGGAGGAAATCTGAGGGTAAACTGAACAAAATGATGGTTTCATGTATAATGGGAATCTTCATTGGCTTTACTTGGACAAATTTTTGCATTGGGGGTAAACTGTTAGATCCCTTGTATCAGGCTGAGGTTGGATCTACACAAAAGACTAGTATAAACCTTCGTACACTAGAAGACTTGGTGGAGAACAAGGGCTTGTTTTGGGATGATATGTCAGCTTGGTCTCAAACAGTGAATGTGCGTGCTGCTTTAGATATCAAGGCAATGGTCCATTTACATTGGACTATGCATATGCCTGGCAGATTATACTTGGTGATTTCATTGTGGTCTGGCGGGCATGGATTTTGTTCCGGGAAAAAATAGTGTGGAAATGGATTCTTATTATCATAATGGGTGCAGATACAGGTATGTAATTTTCATCTGGCCCTTTTTTTGACACTGTCTACTTCTGAGATGCTCTCTGATATGTGTTGTAAAATCCAGCGATCTACATAGCTGACTGCATATACAATAATGTTACGAAAGTCAATCAAATCAACTCCACAAGCACCAATCTCCTTGATGCAATTTCTATTGGAGTTTCTTTAGCAACCAATATTTTTGCAACACTCATGATTGTGGTGAAAGCTCTGTAAGTGCATTCATTCAAACAAAATGAATTTCAACATGGAAAGTTGAAACAATGTGAAGAGCGCACTCTCACTTTCTCAACGAAGCTTCCAGTGCTTCACAGAAGAAAAGCAAGCCTCTGCATCTGATGTTGCTTTTCATTGAATGCGGAGCAGTATTTTGTGCATTCCAGATTCTTGGTGTTATTGCCACTGCATTAAACACACTTCCCGGAACTTTTGGATCAGGGGAGTTTGGGGGTTTTGGGTCTCTTACATTTTGTACTGTTGCAGAGAATCTCTTCAACCTTGCCTCGGTGGGTATCTTTTGATATTGATCTTAGAATAGCTTCTAACTTTTTCATCAATTCCAATATCGTTTGACAGGCACTGTACCCTGTTGTAGTATTCATCATGATACATACCGACAACTCGCCTGTAGAAGAAACATTTTGTTCTACCCGTTCATTACACTTTGCAGACCCTATAAATGGTAGTACTACAATGGCTACCGACTACCTTAGCTCAGCGCACAATGATATCTAGGACGGTGAAGACATATATATATATTCACATATAAAGTTGCTTGGCTGCAACTTGCGGTCATAAGTGGGCTGGCAATAAATTTCATTGTACTGATGTTCTGTAGACATTCATATGTATACTCACTATGGAGATATCCCGTCTAGTGTTGCCGCACTGCAGCTAGCCGCAAGTCGACCCACTTAGCTGCGGCTCTTATGCTTACCCGGCTCGATACGCCGACTTGGGCTGGCCAAGCTGACTTCAAGCTGGAAAGCTGAATGGAAGAAAGCTCTTCAATCACTGTAAATTGTTTCTACAGGACTTGGCGGCTACAATTACTTAGGGTGCAGATGAACGGACAACACAGTGTGGAGACATGGTGTAGTGACATGGCCTGATGGGGTAAGCGACGAAATCTCCTCGTCAAAACCTCCTCGTTGTCCTATGCTCGAGTGCAGTCTCAGAATGGAATTATATTTGGAACATTTGACAGGAGGGAAGATAACTTGACGGACATAGAAAATATCTGCGCAGTTTATAGCTGAGGCAACAATTGTTGGAACATGTTGAAGATTCTGCCCTGTATTGGCAATTGAAAAGGCTGAAGTAGTTGTGAAATATTTTGCAGATGGACCTATGCCCAATCTTGCACACACCGAGCACTCGCTCATATAGAAACAAAACTGACTGGATTCAGACTGTCACGACTGCGAGGAAGGGGCGGAAAGTGAACCAAAAGATGGCACGCAGGACTTGAGTTGGGTTCCTGGACGATTGCAAGTCTTTAAAGTCGGACAAGATTGATGGTTCCTAACCTCGAATATGTGTAGTGAAAGGGAAATTCACACTGCCTCTTGAGGGTAGAAGGTTTTGCGCTTCACTTCCGCCGTAACCAGCAATGAAGTTCGCGGTCACATGAGGGCGCAACGTAATATCTTAAGCGAGGATATTTTTTGACAGTGCATACATCAACATTAGGAAAAAAAAAACTAGTCTAAGTATTCGTGAAAGTATGAGTATGATGCATACAGTCAGTGTTGAGTCCAAGCTGAGTCGGCACTTCTATAGATACAGAATTACTTTAGAGCTTTACAATAAAATGAACGCGTCTTGGGAATCCTATTCTAGGTACCTGTCCTCTCGTCTCATTATTCAGCGAACATACACTCTCAGCCCCATCTTATCCATTTCCACAAGGGGCCCATACGCTGTCTGGTCCGCCTCACTAGCCCAAAATTTCACCACAACCGAACGCAAACAATCAACCTCTACACCCTCCGAGGTAATGAACGAATGCGTTTGGGGCCTCCAGCGCGATGCAATCGTAGCCACAAATGTCTCATGATCAAAATCGTCGCCTTTGCAAACTATCGAAAGGTGGCGGAGGCGTGGAATAAGAGGGATATTCGAGCGGGTAGGGTTGGTCTGGTGTGAAACACGGAGAACGTCAATGAGGTTGGGGGTGATTGGGTTGAGTTCTTCCTCATAACCATCATGGTTAATCTCCAGTGAGACCAGAGAAGGGAGAGGTCGAAGCACGGAAATGAGTGCGCCATCGGATAGTGGAATGCCGTCCATCTGTAGTACCGTGATGCTGCTCGAGGACCGCGAAATAAACGCGGCGGAAGCATCTCCCGGCCACTCCCAAGCAGGGTTACCGACCGTACGGAGATAAAGTCGGCGCAAGGAAGGTAATGTAAAATGGGAGAAGACGCTGTTTTCTTGTTTGGGGGAGGAAAAAGTCACGACAAGACTGTTGATCGAAGTTGAGGTTTTTGGGGTGATGGCATGAGGGAAAGGAGCAGCAACACGAGGACCACGACCAGACCAGACCTTCAAAATAGTGAGATTGGGGAAAAGGTCCAAGAGTTTGCTCATTGCGTCACTTTCTGTGCTGGGAGTGACGACATCGAGACGGGTGATCTGATGCCTTGGGAACGAGAGTGGTAGATCGTATGGTTTAGCATATGGAAAACTAAGACCTGTGAGCCTCGGTGCGTTACCGAAAATCTCCAACAATTTGATGAGATGGATTCCATGGCGAACAGCACCCAAATCTAATGTTTCGAGAGCAATGAGATGACGAGAGTGAGCGTTGGCAATAGGAAACGGATGGGTAGATGTCAAAGAGGCCCAACGATGCATGTGCTCGATAAAGAGGTCCAACGAACGGGGATTTCCATCCCGTACTGGATCGATATCAAAACTCAAATGAATAGTGAGGGGACGCGTTTGAGAGCGCAAAAGCATGAGGGTAATCGTCGCGATATAAGCATCGTATAACGGACTGGAGGCCCCTAGTTCAGAGGGTAGGACGTGCATCCTGAACCTAGACCAGAGACTCGGAAGCGCTTCTGCTATTAGTCGCCATCGAACACAAGTTGAACTGATGGCGAGGGCTGGAAAGTTGGTTATCGTGGCCATGCCTGGCCTACCACTTGAGTCACGTTCGAAGCGGAATTCATTCCACTCGCAGGCATAGTCGAAAATCATATCCAAAGTTTCATAGGGAAGCCTTTAAATGGCAGAGGTAATAGAAGAGGCCATTATGCATACAATGTGGTCGAAGGTCAAGGTAGCAGGTCAAGTTGGGCCTTTGTGACTTGTCTTTGTTATATGGATTCGTGAAGTCACCTGAGCGTCTGAATATGATAGACGTCAGGATCCTTATTGTTCTCGCAGCTCGTTTGTCTCACCTGCCTGTTAGTAAAATAGATTTTTAGAGCATTTTAAACAGATTTCTGACCTCTATTCTTTACGATGACTCTTTCCCCTTATGTGCTAGAGTTGCGCTGGCCCTGAGTGGAAGTTTAGCTTGACATTTGAAGCGGGCCAGAATTTTTCGAGAGTCAAGGCGCAGAGTAAGCTAAACAAAATATTTCTTCTTTGATTTCTAGTGATGCGAGCCCGCGTGTCGCGCGACGCGTTGTCTCATCACGATCACGTGAAAGTTCAGCTTTCGGCGCTTAACATGATTCCGTTCTATTTCCAATCTTATCACCACGTCAACGTCGGACTGAGGTCAATTTCGGGTTCATGTTTGAGCCTTCTACTCAATTTTTTTCGTCTTTACACTCATGGTTATGAACAAGCTTATAAAACGGTCCAAAGCAGAGTTTAGCGCGGGGGATAGCAGTCCTTCCAGACCCAGAACTCAAAGTGTCCCTTCTTCGCATTTATCTACTGGTATTACGACCCCTAGGTTTCATTCAACGCCTAATTCGACTACGGAGCTGGTCACACCAAGCGCCAGTGCTATTCTCAAGTCCTTCCAGGACGACCGCGGTCATGGACGGGAACAAGGAAGGCTGATTTCTCATACCATGAAAATGGCGTTAGTTAGTAGCGGCGGAGACTCAGCAGCTTTGACGGACTCTCCTTCCTCGTCCTCATCGACAGAAATGCCTCAATCAAATCCTTTTGTGCGATACGCTCCCCGTACACGAGCAGAGCAGTACTGGGCGGCGCGGGCGTTGACTGCGGAAACGTTGCTTGCGGCGAGGAAGGAGCATTATGAGGATGTGAAGAGTATGACGTTTGTGCATGAGACAAAGAGGGTGGTGGGTCTGGCTCTCTTTACCTGTTCGATTGTTATTGAATCGTTCCTTTTACAGAATGAAATCGCTCAATTGACCAACATGTATGATGCAAGGCAGATGAAATTGGAGAGATTGCTGGTATGTTATCTGCCGTCTGCTGGCTCACTATGCTCTTACTCCGTCGTCTAGGCCATCCTCCTGGGCGCTTTTTTGATATTTTCGTTCTCCATATTCGTCTCTCAGATTTCATTAGCTCATACTGGCGGTGGTGGAGGTAAGAAAGATTCCTGGGCACATTTCACCATTCCAATCTTGTCCCCGTTCGCTTCTGTGGTGAGTCATGCTCGCGAACGGTCGAGAAACCGTTCGTCCTAACTTTTGTTTTTTTTTTTCCCTTCTCAAGGTCGAACACGAATCTTCAGTGATAGGGTCCAAGACGATAGTCGGAATATCTCTCGTCATTGCTGGCCTGGTATATTTGTTGCTGAGGCATTGGATGACGAGAAGCCAGCGATGATCTCTTGGGCTATTTTGAACCATGTTTTCCGGATATGTGTCCAGTTTGCTGAGACGCAAGGGCTGAAGTTAGCCCGCGCTTGCGCTCGAGAGGACCAGAGCGATGTGGCTCCGACGTTTGCACTCTCCTGGCTTTAGACTGATTCACTGGCGTTCTGTCTCGAGTGCCCCGTTGAATTCCTACAGGGCTGTGCATCGAGTGCTGTGCAGCACGCAGTTTGCCGTTGATCTGAATATTCTTGGAGTCGACCGGGAATGACTGAAGACATGGAAAAACTTGTGGGAGCTTTGTAGGCATTTCGTAGGCATTTCGTGCTTTTGCACTCGAACCCACAAATGTTGATCTAGTGATAGCAAATGTCGTCTATCTATAATAGCCTTACTCAGTTTCCATGATGTATCTCTGAAGCACAGTTCTATCTTCTATTTGTTCCTCCTTGCCTATACGCCAGAAGAGCGCAAGAGCTCGTACTTCGCTGCAGTGTTTCTGACACTAGGATTCACCTTCAAGCATGACAAGATTTGCCTCTTCTACCAACATCGCAGGCCGGTCTGCGGTACTTCCGACATTTAGTTTCAAAGCAGCAAGATCGGCTCAATCTTCTCAATAGATGATGTGTGGCTTCAAGATCGTAACTGCTGGCACTTTCTTAGAGATGACTTCACGAAGGTAACGGGCTCTGCTGTGCAATGATCATGTCAAGCTCGACCAGAGGCTTCAGCATTCCTCCGTGCGCTTCCCAACCACCGATCAATCAACTTTTCTCGAACCTCCATGAGCAACGAATGCAGATCCACTCCATGTCTACCGCTGACTTTTCTATGGAAAGGGAAGAGCCAATTCCCCGCGTAGCACATCAATCCGGTTGGCAATATGCCCTCCCATATCTCCAGCAGTTTCATCAGGCTTGGTGGGGGCAGAAAGATCTCCTCAACGATTTCGTCAACACCAACTCGACTCCTCCCAAACACATCTCAGTTCCTTTTGAATTATGTGCCTTGGTAGACGCCACGATGACCAAGATCCTCCTTCGCCCCGAAATTATTCGAATGTTTATTCGTTTGCGAGAGGCTTACGAAGAAGGCGGTAACGATGTGATGTTGAGCGGACAACCCAATGTATCAAGGGATGTTACCTTCTGACACGTTTACTATGCACTGATCACAGAACAGCTTCAACACGTACAATCCCCCGGCTAATATTGACAACCTTTCCGAAGAGATTTTCTGGAGGTCTGGCCCACTCAGACTAGCACTGTTGAAGAAGTGCATCCAATAATGTTACTAAAATGAGGGGTCAAGATAGAAAAAGAAGAGGCGCCAAAATCCCTGCTATGGAACAATTGAGCCATAGTAGAGCCTGGCTTGCGGGCTATTTGGAGTACACAACGCAAGAGAAATGCCCTGAAAATACTTCTAAAAACGATCCCAACTCTGATGGTAGAACATTTGCAATACATATTGGACTGCAGGGAATTCGCGATTGTTCTTAGCCTGTATGGGCCTGTTATTGGACTATGGGACCTTACGAGAGGCATCCCGCTTTCCGAAAATGTTTGCCATAAGTACACTGACTACAGTCTAGGCTGTCAAATCTCCAAGTACTTAATAAATATTGACAACATTTCTGACGGAGACGGAGAGTGCTTCAGATGTCTAGACTTGGGGAATGTGGGCCATCACGCTGCGCGTGTGGCATGTACGAGTCCGGACACTTGTACTGACATACAAGTTTGGAATAGTGCATTCTGATACCACATTGGTTATAGAGATTGATGATATGGAATGTACATACAATCACAGACAGACAGATGGCAGAACTTCATCGAAGTGTATAAGCTCAGCGAGCCAACTGTCTGGCGAATGACTTGGCATTGAGACGACTATGAAAAGAGAACAAGTCTCGCTCGCAATGAATAGACATAAACAGTATCGCAGGGGTAAAAAAACATATCCCACACCTCCAGCAGAGCATAATGGTGTCTGGATCGGGAAGCAAACAACATATTCGCAGAATTGGCAAGACAAGTAGGCGATGTGGAAAGTTTTCAGGTTGAGGAGTTGGATGGACAACAGATGCTTGAGTTTGGAAACTGTGTATTCATGCCGAAATGGGAGGCACCCAATATGAAATGGTTTGCTGAGCTGGGAGAAGTTGATCCAGATGGGGCAATTAACAGTATGAATGCAGAACACAGAACTGGAGCAGAAAATGTAGTGGACTTCGGGGAGAGAAGAGTGGTGAAAATGGGAAAGAGGTAAGAATCATTGCATTGCATGAATGTGCATGAAGGTGATTGACAGAGCGATGTAGCACGAGCACAATGAGTCCACAAAAAATACACATAGGGGAATGTCGCATTCTCCTTGGTGGCTATTCCCAAAGCAGGGAGCGCGAGCATTGCTTATTCTGAGAGCGATAATGCTGTTGGAGGGAAAACACACAGGTAAGTATGAAGCAAAAAAAACAAAAAGGAGATAATAACTAACCGCAGATAGAAGAAAAGCAAAAGGAAGCATTCACATGCAATTGAAAAAGAGGTCTGCTTTTGATGATGAAGCAGAAAAAGAAGTGGAAGAAGCAAGAAAAAAAAAGAGATGGTGGTTAACAAGATAGGCCAAGATTGAAGGGTAGGCAGCTAACGCGAGCGTTCACAATTGATGATATATAGAGTGTATCTCGAATGTATATATATTAGAGTAGCAATAGGTTAGCGCAAAACAAAAGCATCGGCGAAGCGAGGGCCAAGAAAGTGACTTACGGACACAATACAACAAGAATGGATAAAGAAGTAAATGAAAGACAACAGAAAAAATCTACTAATAAGTATCAGATATCAACATTAACAGGATAACTTCAATGCAAGCGGATGTCAAGCTCATGGCGGTCAGAATACAAGGTGATATCATGCGGAACACAAAGAGAGGGACAGAAACATCTTCAAGAAAGACCTGCAAAAGAAAAGTCCAAGAATGAATAGAGGAGGGTAGAAGAACGGGAGACAAACTAAGTCAGCAGGGAGAGCATGCAACATGAGAACAACAAAAAGGGAGTACAGGCATTGGGCAATATAATGAGAAGCGATGTAAGGCAGAGGTGGGACGGCGAGATGGGAAAAAAGATCAATAGAGGGCACAGAAATATGTGGTGTGGCCACAAAACAACCTCAAACTACGTCGCCGCTTCTTGACGTTTATTCTCCGTCACTTGGCTGTCATTCTCTTCCTGTCATCTTTGCTGTTCCTGTCATCCTATGCCCCGCTATTGGGGTTATGATTTCTTACCTTATATCTCCTCCACCTTCACTTTCAAATGCTTGATATTTCTCTGTCTTCTTCTCTCCTTATGTACTC